>CM067167.1:223396433-223452521 GCA_034093135.1 Erigeron breviscapus | reverse complement strand
TCTCAGATTCTGTACAAACGTCTTCACTGAACTTCAAGCTATTTTTGAACAAATTATACTTGGTCGATTTCTGTAAACAATCGAAACACTTAAAGTTGTGAAATGTTCCTTTTACGATTGAGAGAATATTGCACAAGTTCACCAAGAATATTGCAGGTATGCAAAGTGTGTAGTTTGTATTCTTGTTGTGCAATGACTTGTATTTATAGGCAAAGTTAACATTGGGATGTTAACTTTGGCCGTACAAATATGGTTGAGATCATTTAAGGAATAGCATTTAATTCCTTAAAATGCAGTGTAAAGTTGCAGTAAAAAGCAACTTTACTCAACCAGCTTTATGTACCTTTTTGTACTTAAATAATAAGATAAATCTTATTATCCGGGTAAAAGCACATAAAGCATAAAAGTCAATTCCTCGTAAGCAGTGTAAAGCTTTGTAAGAGCTTTCCACTGACGGTCTCCAGTTTGTAACTGACTAGAATGTCAACTGGGCTTCGCTGCCATTGTCATTCTCTATCTTCCACTTGTTGTCTTCTACTCCAACTGGAAGGATTCTTCAACTGGTCAGTTCTCAACTGGAGGAAGTCTTCAGTTGCGTTAACTGTACTATGCAACTGGACTTCAATATATTTCTGGACAAATCTTCTTGGTCTCCAGGTGCAACTTGAGACTGGCCAGTTTCACTGAAACTGGTCCTAAAGATTGTTTCATTACCACTAACGATGACTCAATTGTTTATTTCGACTCAAAACATTGTAGTTGTCGATAAAAATTTGTGACACAAACGGAAGTACGATTTAAAACTTAAAGTTGATTCAAGATATACCTCACCGAACGAACGAAAACTCTAAGCTTCCTTCAACGTCCTCGAATGTTGCCGTTGTTCCCTTTGTTTCGTTCAAACATTATTAAGAAACAAGAATTTCGTTTCTATCGACCAGAATTCATAGCCAAACCAAAGTGATTATGTATTATTATGTTATTTGATTGTGAAATTCTTCTTTATTGGCGGCAGTAGAAAACGAATTGAATGGTTTTATTGTGTTTGTTCTGTTCGTCTTATTTTTCTTCCTCTTGCGGCTCCGAACAATGTTTGATATATATTTTTAGGTTTAGGTTATTTTAGGATGCAAACAAGTAGACGTATCCACAATATTACTTGGAGCAAAATATATGAACTCCTAAAATAACTTGCCAACTTTTAGGTTTCCTAACTAGCTTTAATTAACCTTTTACATTTATTTTCAATGAATTATTGTAAGTCCCAACTCAATATATGGTACTACCTGAAGACACCTCTATGTCGATGGTGGAGTTACTTTGCAATATAAGCACTAAACTGGAGACGACCAGTTACAGAGTATATACCAAGTTCTAGATAGATTACTTATTTAAGTGACAATAAGTAAAGAACAATGCAATAATACAAAATACTTATAAAATAAATTGGTGAGACAATATGTAATTTTCAAGTGTAATTTATTTATTAACTTTAAATAAATTACAAGGTTGTTGCGGAACCAAGATAATACAAGTATGTAAATATCCTAACAACCTATGAACTACAATTGATCTACACATGGAATTTCTCTAAACAATCGAAACACTTAAAGTTGTGAAATGTTCCTTTTTACGATTGAGAGAATATTGCACAAGTTCACCAAGAATATTGCAGGTATGCAAAGTGTGAAGTGTTCAACTTTCGAAGAGTTTTCTCACTTGTTATTCTTGTTGTGCAATGACTTGTATTTATAGGCAAAGTTAACATTGGGATGTTAACTTTGGCCGTACAAATGTGGTTGAGAGCATTTAAGGAATAGCATTTAATTCCTTAAAATGCAGTGTAAAGTTGCAGTATAAAGCAACTTTATTCAACCAGCTTTATGTACCTTTTTGTACTTAAATAATAAGATAAATCTTATTATCCGGCTAAAAGCACATAAAGCACAAAAGTCAGTTCCTCGTAATCAGTGTAAAGCTTTGTAAGAGCTTTCCACTGACGGTCTCCAGTTTGTAACTGACTAGAATGTCAACTGGGCTTCGCTGCCATTGTCATTCTCTATCTTCCACTTGTTGTCTTCGACTTCAACTGGAAGGATTCTTCAACTGGTCAGTCTCAACTGGAGGAAGTCTTCAGTTGCGTTAACTGTACGATGCAACTGGACTTCAATATATTTCTGGACAAATCTTCTGGGTCTCCAGTTTCACTGGGTCTCCAGGTGCAACTGGAGACTGGCCAGTTTACCAGTAAACTGGTCTAACAAATTCCCCCTATTTGTCTAGAAATATTGCCAAGTCTTTTTTTTTTAGTTCTTGTATCTGTACAAGTTTGAACTGGAGAGACTTGTTCGATTAAATCTATCTAAGTTTTCCAAGGCATTTTTATAGATCAATAAATGCCTTGGGTTTTTCTTTTAAGTTTGTTAGATCTAATCTATTATCTACCTTGTGGTTACAAACTGGTAACTTCATTTATACAAGGAAATGAAATTTATACAAGTTACAGAATGTAAATAAAATTACAAGTAGATAACTGAAAAGAGAACTTAATGGGATGGCTCTTCGCCAGTTCTTCTTCTCTTGGTCACTGAAGAGATAGGCTGAGAGTCTTCAGGATCAATATTCAACTTTAGCTCCATATTTTCTTTATGTTGAATCTTGCCCCTTAAGAAGTTCACCCATGCTTTCTCAAACCTATTCTTTTGTGCCTTTGCATCCAAAACATTTACCATTTCAACCCATTCAGTGAACCCATACTGCATTGCACCAGGATTGTCAGTTTTAACCAGTGGCCCTCTGGTATAACTAACTTCAACTTGAAAGTGCTTGTGCCTGGCTTAATGGTTACATTAACATCATTGATAGTCCCACTATGTCTTCTGGTTGCCATGATCTGGGAGTATTAGCTTCTTGCTTCAGATTCATTTGTTATTTTAATACTCTCAGCTCCAGCAGCCAGTACAGCAGACTTGATGTCATCATTTGATACTTCACCAGCTGGTTCAATGAAGGTTCTAAGGTCAGCCTCTCTTGTCAGTGGTCTTCTTGGTTGAGGGATCCTCCTTGGTGGATTCAATACCCTTTTCACAACCTTCTTAACATGTTCAATTCTTTTTAGAATCCCACTGGCCCTATTCTCTTTAGCCTTCTCCACTGATATATTCAAGCTTCTGGCATCAAATTCAGCTTCATCATCAGATAGTGTCTGTCCAGTTCAACATCAAGCATTTCTTTCAACTGGTCAACTATCCTGGGATCATTCTTTACTCTGGCATACTCCTCCTTAGTGATTCCCAAAAGATGAGCATCACTAATATCAAGCAGTTTGATCTGTGCAAGATGTGCTCTGGCTTCAACTTGGTTGGCTTGTTTCATTTTCTTTCTTTCTTTATTTGATTACCAAGTCTAGCCAGTTGTTTGCTTACACTTTCAGAAACTGGAGGAAGTACATCAGCATTGTCAGTTTCTAACATTGGTACATCAGTGGCCGGCTGGGCAGATACATCAGATGCCAAACCTTTTTCCTTTATCCACAACATTCCCCCTAACACTTATATCACCAGTTTCACCAGTTCTTTGCTCACCAGCTTCAGTACTGGCAGCTACAACCATTTCCCTACCTGCTTGACTTCCAGATGGATTTCTTTCAGTTTGAGTTTGTACAAGAACTGCACTTCTTCCCCCTTGGCAGCATCTAGACCTGCCCTAATCACTTCCCATTCAGAATGGTGAGCTGGCAACCGGTCAAGAGGCTGCCACGATTGCATGTTCTTGCATTCTTTGAAGATCGTGCACATCATCCTGAAAGATCTCCATAGGTGGTTGGTTTCTTTAGACTGGGTCAGAACATTAGCTGCAACTTGTTCCTGACCAGTTTTCAATTCATTTAAAATCTTGGAATCTCATCCAAACCAGAAACCACCTTATCCTTCACTTCTTCATCCTTCTTCTTCAAACTTTCTACTTCAATTGTCAGTTTATCCAAAGATTGAGCATGAAGTGATACCTGGGTGTTCAAGTTATCAATGCTGCCCCTCAACTGGTTGATCTCATTTGTGAGTGGGGCCAGATCAACCTGAGGAGTGGCCAGCTTGGTGATCTCAGACATCACCTTTTCAATCAATTGTTCTCTAGCACCCAGCGTATCATCTATCTTCTGACCAACTGAAGTCATTAACTGTTGCCCAAGTTCAGTCACATTCAACCCAGGCTTGTCAACTAGTTCTTTTACCTGTTTTTCAATCTCCCTTAAGTCCACTTCTGATGTTCTAACAGTGTTGCCCAGCAAGTTGGAGATTGAGGTTGTGACCTTGGACTGAGTGAGGTCAAACGCTTCTTTTAAAGTACCTGCCAGATTGTTGCAGCCAGTGAGCAACTCATTCAGCTTCTTCAACACCAAGTCTTCATTAGATGAAAACTTGTTAATCCCCAGATCAACCACTTTAATATTGGTCAAGTGATCCTTGTGGTATCTGGAGAAAGACTTTGTGTTTTTGTCAAGTGTCTTTTGAATCTCCTCCACCCTGGTGAGAAGGTTTTGGAGATCGGCTTGTACAGAGACAACTTGACTGTCCAGTGACGGAGGAGAAGGTGTCACTGGACCAGCAGCAGTTACTACTGGAGCAACTGGAGGAGGCAAACTTAGAGAAGTCTCCCCAATTGTCAGTCCAGCAGTTGAAGAAATAGTAGGAGTGGTGGTAGAAGAAAGGACTGGAAATTCAATGTGTTGTTCATGCTGAGAATGCTCAGGTGTGAACAACGGCGGCGGTGGGGGTGGCATTTCTCGAAGGAGTGAGAATTGCCCAGATGGTGAAAGTCATACGTCTGTTTCTAGACATATAGTTATAAGTTGGGAATGGAATATCTGTAGGCTCATTTTGTTGGATGGTGAAAGTGAAATTGATGCATCTGGAAGCGAGACTGGAGATGAAGGGTTTTGATCTTGTACAGCAGAATCAAAAATCTCCAAGTCTGAAGCAGTACCTTCAGATCCGAAGACTCTATAAGGATTTCCTCGTCATTAACATTCATGTCCAGATCCATGAATGTAACTGAGGGCTGACTAGAAGGGTCAGTCTCCAGATGACCTTCCCCAGTTTCCTGGTTGGGTGCATCTGTTGGAGGATCAGATACCGAGGTATCTTCACCAGGGATAGATGTTATTGGAGTTGCCTCAGTTATGGTTGCTCTATCCTCAACCATAACATTAGACGAACTGGAGGGTCCCTCATTATTTTGAGGCCCGCCCGGTTGTCTTTCTGACTCACCTAGAATTGGTGCATCAGTTTTGGCGAATGCCAGCTGCATTCGATCTGGAATCTCGACCTCTCCAGCTTCAGATACTAGAGAGTCTAAATTCCTCAACAAATCTGGCACAGTGTAAGGTGAATCTGTGCTTAAGTATGCTTCACTGCCCAGAATTTGTAAAAAGCAAAGAGAGAGAAACCTTGAGAAGGGGATACAAAGTCCCCTGGTGCCCTTCAGTTTTTGTACCAGGCTTCTAAACAGATATCAGCAAAGTCTACTCTCAATCCATTCCACAAGCAGTATGCCATCTCTGCTTGTGAGGAGTTAATCTAGTCAAGACCACCAGAACTCCCACCCATACTCTCCACCAGGTGGATGAAAAAATACCTCCATGAAGGTGTAAGACCCTTCATGGTCATCGCACCCTTTGTCTTCAAAACCCCTTTCTCCAAGCACTCCTTATGTCCCATTTCAAGGAGGACTTGGCGAAAATTAACGTTTGGGAGTAAGACAACTGGAGATTCACCCTCTCTCCAGTAGTTGAGGTGTAAGGCATCCCTCAACACGTCAGCGGATAAGGTACACTGGATTGTTCCACCTTTTAATGTAAAAGTGATGGAAGAACAATCGAAGAAAGAGTGGCAGTGTACCAAAACTCACACAAGTAGTCGTGAAACATCTTGCGTGGGTTTAGAGAGAATGAGGGTCCTATTGGAGAATCCTTCAAAAAATTTTGAATTCTTCCAATAAGGGTATTGGACCCTTGAGATCCTTGTAAACTCGTCATCGGATTATTTGGATTGAGTTTGATGAGCGAAGTGTTACTAGGAGCACCAGATGCCGGTTTGACATCTGGTGAAGGAGCATATGGAACAGTTAAGAGATTTACATCTCTTGAACGGGATGATTTAGGAGCCATTTGAAATTGAAATTGAAATTTAGGAATTAGGGTTCTTGATTTATGAAGCAGAGAGAGAAATGAAGCAATTTTAGATGATTGGGAAGTAAATGAAAGAATGTGAAGGAAAGTAAATGTGTTCAGAGTAAATAAGGGTATTTATAAGGAATTCAAGATCCCAATGTAATACCAAAATTATATTTTATCAACAAAATCAATTTTGTAGATATTTTTACAAAATAAGTTTGAATTTTGAAATAAAAACATAATTAATTGTGTCAGCATTAAATGCTACGACGGCTTATCTTACCCACGCGCCCACTAACATTAATTTTCCCAATACAAACAGTGTTCATTTACCAAAATGACTTTAAACACGTCAGATGACGATACCAAGTGGTTTAAAACACTCGAGTACCATCACGTGTCACAAATATTGACCAAGTATTTCTAACGTTATAAAAAATAAGACAAGACTGAATCTGGTCACTGAGGATTAGTCCAGTGCCAGTTTCCAACTGGAGAGTTCTCCAGTTGCCATTTTCAAACAAAAACGAATTTTAGTCAGAAAATTATTTTTGAGTCTTTCCCCCTAAAATGATGATCCGGAAATCGATTAGTGCCAGGATAGTATCACAAAGGCGTTCGATAGTCTGGCGAGCAAAGATTATCTGGACCTCCTCAACTGGAGAACTTCATCAGTGTCACTGACGCGTTCAATAACAAAGAAATCTCCAGTTTTAAGGATTTAACATTCCCAATTCGCTGATGAGATATTTAAAGGTTTTCTCATCAAGAGGTTTTGTAAAAACATCAGCGAGCTGTTTGTCAGTGGGGATGAAATGAATTTCAATGTCTCCTTTCATAACATGATCACGAATAAAATGATACCTGATGTCAATATGCTTAGTCTTGGAGTGCATCACTGGGTTGTGAGATATAGCAATTGCACTGGTGTTGTCACAAAAGATTGGGGTCCTTGTATACTTTTGACCATAATCTAGTAACTGGTTCTTGATCCACAGAATCTGGGCACAGCAACTGGCCGCAGAAATGTACTCTGCCTCAGCAGTGGACATAGAGACTGAAGTCTGCTTCTTGCTGGTCCAACTTACCAGTTTTCCTCCAAGGAAATGACAACCACCAGTTGTTGATTTTCTATCTATCTTACAACCTGCATGATCTGAATCTGAATAACCCATTAGATCTAATCCTGGGCCTTTGGGGTACCAAAGACCAAGATTAGGACACCCTTTCAGGTATCTAAAGATACGCTTAACAGCGTGCAAATGTGATTCTTTAGGGTTAGCCTGAAACCTGGCACATAAACATGTTGCAAACATTATATCTGGTCGACTGGCAGTTAAATACATCAGTGAACCAAACATACCACGATAGTCAGTTATGTTCACTGGTTTGCCAGTTGGGTCAGAGTCCAAATTTAATGGTGCTGCAATAGGTGTGTTTTTCGATGGGATTGAATCATATTTGTATTTTCTTAACAAATCTCTGACATATTTTCCTTGGTTTATGAAAATTCCATTTTCAGTTTGCTTAATCTGAAGACCTAAGAAAAATGTTAATTCACCCATTAAACTCATCTCATACTCAGATGACATGATTTTAGAAAACTTTTTACACATTGCATCATCAGTTGAGCCAAATATAATGTCATCAACATAAATTTGTACCAATAATATATTACCTCTTTCTTTCAAGATAAATAAGGTATTATCTATTGCACCTCTTTGAAAGCCATTTTTAAGAAGATGTTTAGTTAGTATCATACCAGGCTCTTGGGGCTTGTCTTAGACCATACAAAACTTTGTTCAGTCTATAAACCCAATGAGGATGCTTCTCATCGATGAAGCCTGGAGTCTGCTTAACATACACAACTTCTTCCAATGTTCCATTAAGGAACGCACTTTTGACATCCATCTGGAAGACCTTGAACTGCAGATGTGCTGCATAAGCCAGAAATATTCTGATGGCTTCAAGTCTTGCAACTGGAGCAAAAGTTTCATCAAAGTCAACGCCTTCTTCTTGACAATAACCCTGGGCAACTAATCTGGCCTTGTTTCTTACAACATGGCCATCTTCATCCATCTTGTTTCGGTATACCCATCTTGTACCAATAGGTTCTTTCTTTAACCCTGGTGGATAAGGAACAAGCTCCCAAACATTGTTCCTTTCAAACTGGACGAGCTCTTCTTGCATAGCTTCCACCCAGCTTGGGTCTGCCATAGCCTCGTCAATCTTCTTTGGTTTAATTAGTGATAAGAAGGTGACGTTTAAGCATTGCTTACTGGTGGCTCTTCTAGTCTGAACCCCACTATTTGGATCTCCCACAATCTGTTCAATTGGATGTGCTCGAGTCCATCTAGTGTATTGACTAGGCTGGTGTAAAATAATATCAGTGCAAGTCACCTGGCGATCTTCTTCAGTTGCAGTAGCTTCTGGAGGAGGATCGGTCCAAACTACTTCTACATCCTCATCAGAGTCAATGAGGTCATGATTTGCATCATGAAATTCTTCATTCAAAGGCATTTCTTGAAGAACTGGAGAAGTTGGAGTTTGAACTGGTGCTGATATTGGAGTGGCACGTACATCAGATCCAATCACCAATTCTTGTGGTAAGTTGAAATTGATGGAGGGATAGAATGATGTGTCACTGGTGGTGTTCTTCTTCTTAACTGGTTCCAATTTGTTGTAACTGGAAACATCTTTTGGTGAAACAGCTGACTGATGAACTTGGTCAGTTTCGCCAAAATTGATTGGAACGACTGGAGTAATATCAAGGCTTGGTCTCTTGTTGATTGCTACAGTTGATTCGTCGAATGTGACATGAATTGTCTCATGAACCTTTTGGAGTCTATAATTATAAACTCTAAAGGCCTTTCGAATATCTGAATAACCTAAAAATACCCCTTCATCAGCTTTTGCATCAAACTTTTCAAGCTGACTGGAATCGTTTAAAATATAAACTGGACAACCAAATACATGAAAATATCCAATATTTGGTTTACGATTCCTGAGTACTTCATAGGCAGTCTTCTTATGTCTCTTGATGTAGACTGACCGGTTTTTGGGTGTGACAAGCAGTTGCAACTGCTTCAGCCCAGAAACTGGTGGGAAGACCTGATTCAGATATCATACTTCTGGCTGCTTCTATCAGTGTGCGATTCTTTCTTTCCACAACTCCATTCTGCTCTGGAGAGTGTGCTGATGAGAAGTTTTGAGAGATGCCAGTGTCATTGCAAAATGTTTCAAGTACCTTATTTCGAAATTCAGTACCATTATCACTTCGCAACTGACAGACTTTTTGAGTATACTTGAGTTCAATTCTCTTGATGAGAGAGATGATTTCAGCAGGTGCATCACTTTTGGATCTGAGGAATCCCACCCAACAGTATCTGGTGAATTCATCGACCACAACTAGAGTGTATTTCTTCCCAGCTCTAGTTTGAACATTCACTTGACCAAAGAGATCCATATGTAGCATGTGAAGAGGTTCAGTGATGCTAAAGTTTTGCCTAGTTTTGAAACTGGCCCTTTTCTGCTTGCCCATCTCACACCTGGACATGGCTTTTCTTTATTAAAAGAAATCTGTGGTATCCCATCAACCAGTTGTTTGCGAAACAACTTGTTAATATTTTTGAAATTAAGATGGGATAATCTTTTATGCCACAGCCAGTTGGTGTCCTCATCAGCTTTGGTATAGAAGCACTGCTCTTTTGGAGCTGGTTCCATATCCATGATGTACACATTACCCTTTCTTGGTGCAACCATCACCACTTTCCAATCCTTGTTAAATATGGTGCCTTGAGCAATATCGAACAAAACTCTGAAGCCATCATCACAAAGTTGGCTGACACTGATCAGGTTGTATTTCAAACCATTCACAAATGCAACTCTTTTGAATTCGACTTGTCCATTATTGAGCACACCATATCCTCCAGTCTTTCCAGATTGATCATTACCAAACGTCACTGTCGGTCCATCTTGGACAGTGAACTCTTCAAGTAGGGGCTTACATCCGGTCATAGTCCGGCCAGCAGCGCTGTCCAGATACCAGATATTCTTCTTTCGATCGCCCTGCACACCCACAAAAATCATCAGTTATTTTTGTGAACCCATCTTTTCTTGATGGGTTCACTGGACTTCTCTACAGAAGTCACAGTTGATTGTTGTGAAGGCAAACTGAAGACTACATCTGGATCTTTTTCACCAGATCCAGGTGCAGGAGTAAAAATGATTGGTACTTGATACTTGCTCCCCTTATTTTTACCAGATTTAGTTCCAGATGGAACATTCTTTTGTTTAGGTTTTGAAAGGGGGGGGGGGTTAATATTTTGTTTAAAAACTGGAGGTGATGAACCTCCTTCCAGATTTTTAATCCGGGCAGTACAACTCTGAACCTGTCGAGACAAAAGTTGGAGTTGACTTTCCAGTTTAAACAAAATATTGTTTTCATCAGGCAACTGAACCTTGGACCTTGGTTCAGCTGGAGTTTTAGTCTTTTGGGTCTTGGGCTCCTTAGACTTCTGAGGTAAAGGCTTGTTACCAGTGGCCTTTTTAACTGGAGCGCTAGCCTGTTTGGCTCCAGGTTTAACCTCAGTTGGGGTGGTCTCAATGGGTTCAGTTTCAACAGCTTCAGGTTGATCATAAGGAGTTTCAACCCTGAGAGCTGGAGGCAATGCATGAAGATCTGGTATGAGAGCTGCCATCTCCAGATCTCCAGATTTCCATGCATTCTTCTGAGCATCGATAGTTCTAGAAAATGCATCATAGTTCTTACCAGATGCTTTTACCCATGACTTGATAATCTTTTGTTATTTTTCAAGATCAGAAAATAATTTTTGATTATCAAGTTCCAAAGCCTCAATTTTTAAAACTGACTCCTTGAGAGCCAACTGGACACTTTGTAAATCATTCAGTTGTGGCTTAACATTGTTCAGTTCAATTAAGATAGTGTCAAGATATCTTTCACTATCTGCTCTAACAGTTTCCACAAAAGCCAAATCACCACTTAATGATTCAGCAAGGTCCAGTTTCAGTTTTGGGTCAACTTGGTTGTCATAATCACATACCTTCTTCAAAATGATGTCCACCCATCTTCCAGTGATGACATCTTCTTTTGCCACATGCTGCTGTTGATCTTCAAAGGCCATGAAACACATGTCCCTTTCCTCTTCTTCATCAGCTGATGAGTCATCAGAGTACTCCCATTTTCCCTCAGTTTGTGCCATTAAGCACTGATCCTTTTCTTTTTCCATGGACAGGAGGGCAATTTGGGCCTTAAGCTTCTTATATTTAGCTTTGTAGCTATCATCAGGCCGATTGAAATTAGGGATAGGGGGGCCAGTTTGGTTGTTCATCTGACTAGATCTGCATTCCTTCATAAAATGACCTTTCTTACCGCATTTATAACAGGTAAGATTGGTTTTATCCAGAGAGCTGGAGCTGGAAGCATTGTTTGGGCCATTAAATCTTTTAGATTTATGCTTAAACCTATTAAAGGTTTTAGCAATCATGGCTACCAGGTCATCATCGTCAGTTTCATCACAACCATCACTGATTTCAGTGGTCAGACCAGAGTTCAAGAAACTGTTTAACATCTCCTTCATTGAGTGTGCCTGGACACTCTCTGCAGACATTAAGGCAGCACAAGGTCGCTCAGGTACACTAGCAACCTTGGAACTCTGGGCATGGTTCATGGCATCCTGCTCAGCCACCAGTCTTGCAGCATTATTATCTTCAGTGAATCTGAAGGCTCCATAGAGCGATGCAAGAGTATGGCTGTGCAAGGTTTTACCTTGTCTTAAGACAAGAACCATGTTTTCCATTTGGAAGGAAGAATATCACAAAACTTCTCAAGAAGAATATCCTTATCCTTCTCTACACCCAAGTCTCTCAGCTGATTAATGAGGCTAGAAAATCTGGTGTAAGTACCAGTTAGACTTTCATTGGGCAAGGCAAAGAAGGATTCATACTTCTTGTTCAAGGCAACCTTTCTGGTGACAATAGTGTCATCACCTCCTTCAAACTGAATAACTAATTCATCCCACATTGACTTTGCACTGGGGAACAACACAAGTGTTGGAATTAGATCTTTAGGAACAGCTCCAAGGATCATGTTCTTGAGTCTGGTGTCCAGATCTACAAGTCTACGATCCTCATCAGACCAATGGTCTTCGAGCTTTTCTCTAGAACCTCTTCTTCTAGTTGGATCTAGAAGAGGACTTACCCCAAGAGACATGGGTATATATGGTCCATCCTTAAGGATTTTCAACATATACCTCTATATCCCACCGAAATGCAAAAGCATTCTGGCCTTCCATGTACCAAAGGTCTCACTGTTTCCATCAAATTTTGGAACAGGAGTGTTAGAATAATGTACATGGACGTGATTTGGGGCAGTAGGAGGAGGAGGGTTAGTATTAACATTTTGAAAAGGTGGTGCATTAGTATTCAAAGGGTTTTCACCTTGACCAGAACCATCTCCACCTTCAGTAGTAGACATCTAAGCAGATCTAGGCAAGTTTATTAGCCTTCTGCTCTGATACCACTTGTAAGTCCCAACTCAATAGATGGTACTACCTGAAGACACCTCAATGTCAATGGTGGAGTTACTTTGCAATATAAGCACTGAACTGGAGACGACCAGTTACAGTAGTATATACCAAGTTCTAGATAGATTACTTATTTAAGTGACAATAAGTAAAGAACAATGCAATAATACAAAATACTTATAAAATAAATTGGTGAGACAATATGTAATTTTCAAGTGTAATTTATTTATTAACTTTAAATAAATTACAAGGTTGTTGCGGAACCAAGATAATACAAGTATGTAAATATCCTAACAACCTATGAACTACAATTGATCTACACTTGGAATTTCTCTAAACAATCGAAACACTTAAAGTTGTGAAATGTTCCTTTTAACGATTGAGAGAATATTGCACAAGTTCACCAAGAATATTGCAGGTATGCAAAGTGTGAAGTGTTCTAACTTTCGAAGAGTTTTCTCACTTGTTATTCTTGTTGTGCAATGACTTGTATTTATAGGCAAAGTTAACATTGGGATGTTAACTTTAGCCGTACAAATGTGGTTGAGAGCATTTAAGGAATAGCATTTAATTCCTTAAAATGCAGTGTAAAGTTGCAGTATAAAGCAACTTATTCAACCAGCTTTATGTACCTTTTTGTACTTAAATAATAAGATAAATCTTATTATCCGGGTAAAAGCACATAAAGCACAAAAGTCAATTCCTCGTAATCAGTGTAAAGCTTTGTAAGAGCTTTCCACTGACGGTCTCCAGTTTGTAACTGACTAGAATGTCAACTGGGCTTCGCTGCCATTGTCATTCTCTATCTTCCACTTGTTGTCTTCGACTTCAACTGGAAGGATTCTTTAACTGGTCAGTTCTCAACTGGAGGAAGTCTTCAGTTGCGTTAACTGTACGATGCAACTGGACTTCAATATATTTCTGGACAAATCTTCTGGGTCTCCAGTTTCACTGGGTCTCCAGGTGCAACTGGAGACTGGCCAGTTTACTAGTAAACTGGTCCTAACAAATTCCCCCTATTTGTCTAGAAATATTGCCAAGTCTTTTTCAGAGTTCTATTATTACCATAATAGTTCTAATCAAATATTATTTTGTCCTTATTTATTTTAACCCATGTAAAATAATAAGTAGACTATTCAGTTCTTTGTTATCAATAATTAATTTCTTTTGTATGTAACATCTTGATAAAAGTTAATGATATTAAACTTGATAAATTCTATCTTTTCAATTACAAATCATTACCCATATTATCTTATTTATAATGTTTTTAATTTTATGTATTACAATTCTTCAAGTTATTCAAAGATGACTTATTATATAAAATATTCATTTTAATCTCATCTCAAATGTACTTTTCATCCCTCTTTCCATTTTATTACATTATAATAGATTATTTTAGGTGTACTTTTAAAGAAAATAATTGTAAATATAAATATATTGAAAAAAGCTTTTAAGACTGAGATTAATAAAAATGATGTGTCAACAAAAAAAAGCTATAATAGCTTTTTACCATTAGAGATGCTCTTACCTGTTACTTTAAAACATTATATATTTATAACTCTTCATGGAATGATTTCGAACTATTCTCATATGACTTTAACATGTTTGTTAACAAACGATTTGTGTTTAAGTTTAAGGTTTCAGATTATAATCTTAAGAACAACTACAAAGTTTCCGTTGTTAACAAGCTTAGTGACGATGAAACTATCATCAACTCTGTGTTTATGATATTTATTGCATTATTTTCATATTGGGTATCTGTAATTAAAGGTGTTTTTGCATTATTTCATTAGTCATGGTGTAACGTCGCAAAAATTGAAATTGATTTTTTTTTTAAAAGGGACATTTATATTATATAAAATAAAACATCTTACAATACAATTCATAATTAATTTTTTTTTATTAGAAATATTTTAACTTTCATATATCCTTGATACATCAAAATGACCATTCAATAAAACTCGTTGACATACTTGTACAATTGTACCAAATGCCAAGTTTGTTACAAAACGACAACCCACAAAAATTATAAATTTCGGTATGACCTTTTCGTAAAAATCTAGTATTCTCAATGTTATTTCCAAATCACACATCTACTAACTACCATTCATTAATCAATTTATAAGTTCAAAAATGAACATTTCAATCAACTTTATACCATGTAAACGATAATTATCTCATTCATTTGACACTATATGTCAATTAGCTTATACTTCTCTTACTATCATTCTTTTGTAATCTAATATGTGTTCTTATTTTCTAACATAAAGTTTCTTTTCGTTTCAACTTTCTTTTACTCATTATACACCATCTCTTTATTATGGTTCAAACTCATTTCATCGGTTATTCATTTCACTCCATCAATTCTAATCTCATAACTCTACTATTCTTTGGTGATTTACACTTTTTATTTATCATATTTACTAGATATCATAACATTCTTATTATTTCATATCTTCGTTCTGTTTTATTTTATGTTCGATACACTTTGTTATCGTCACTTCCTTTCTTATCATTCAGCTTTTACTTTAAGGATTGTGTAAATAATATGCTATTCTCTTACGATTTCTTGACTCAAATTTCCGTCAATTTGTATTTTAATTGTAACATTTCTCACATTCTTTTACTATAAGTTTCTTTCCTATTACGCCCAACAACCACTTATTTATCTTTTACGATAACTTTATTCATACTATCATTTCCTCACACACATATACAATTTCATCTTCCATTATCTAGCATTTGGAATCTTGTATTCAATTATCACTTTACTTCTTTAACCCTCACCGTTAATCATTTCTCTTCTTTCATCATATAGATAATATATGTAACTCTCTTACTCATCGCTTAGTCTTACATATTCATTTTATCTTTTTATCTTTAACACCAATATAGGTCAACTATTCATTTCCACGCTTTCATTCATTGATAATTTTTTCATTAAGTGAAAATAACATATATTTATTCTTTCTTATTTTCTTGCTCCAGATGAACAATAACAACTTTTTTTCTTAAACTCTTACTTACTCGAGTTCACTAGACTCGATCTTATCTTTCTAAATACTTTACTCTTTTTTATTTTAAGCAAGCCTAGACCAATTTGATCTTTCTCAATCAATTCACTTAAATTCTCGTAATTATATTAAGTGGCTACACTCATCTTAACTCAATCATTTCACTTATTATATATTTTTGCTCTTAGATGATATAATCTATTCTTTAGCTTTATCCATAATTACTTCTTTTTTTTATTATTTAGAAATTTCAAAAATTCATTAGTTCTATAACAATGTAATCATAAACATATAAAATTTTAACCTCGAAAGCCATATATTAGAGTACTTCCATATTTAACGCTTTTAACTTAGGATGTTGTATTATACGATCATAATAATACTGCAGTCATTATTATGATTATATATTACAACAACTCAAATTAACTTCGTTAAATGCTTCCATACTCCAATATAAAACCACCTATCTCTATTATAGCCATTCACATTCTATGGTTTAAGTTTAGGCATCCTAACAAAAATCGAATACCTAAATCTCTTAAACCTTTGCTCTGATACCATTTGTAACGTCCCAAAAATTGAAATCGATTTCAATTCTACACTTTAAAGTTATAATTTTATAATTCTGAACCAGCTGTAGTATTTTAACCATTTGACCATAGGCGCAGGTTCGATCCTGCAATGGGTGTTGTGGATTCCTTGGTGAAAGGGATTTTCTGGGATATATGCTGAGCGGCCGGCATATATGGTACCAATGCGGTACACGAGATTAAGGTGTTCCCGCCCAAATACACTTTTTTTTGACACACCAACTTAAATTTGGGTTCATGATATAAGACCATATTCATAGAAAAATGGACTCTTATGCCTTTAAAATGATAGCTTATACGTCTCCTACGGACTTACGGGCGATTTATTATGATTTTTCAAACACAACTCATATTTATGTTCTAGCACTTTCTGGACAGCCTGTATAACTTTAAAGATTTTATAGACTTCTGCTCAAAGTTAATTAATGAAACTAATTTTGTTAAAAACTAGACTCACACACCTTTCCAACGATAGCTCATACGTCTCCTAACTATTTACGGTTGATTTTCTATGATTTTTCGAAAACAACAAATTTTCTGCACTTAGTGCAGCCATACATACGGGTTTTACATATAATCACCAACACTCAACATAATTCAATACCTAACACTTTTATTGGTTAACCTCAACTCAAAAACACTTTTAGGTACTGATTTCGAACATGATTGTTATTAAAATAACACCATTTCTATAGCAAAAACTCATAGTTTTCTCAATCAATACTAACACTTACTCTTATATTTGGTTTCTCTTGAATATATACACATATATACATATTTTTATATAGTCACTACCAACAATGAATTCTATTATTCTATGATGAGAATTCCAATATCTAATTACTTTCATCATCTATTTTATAAATCCCTAAATTTCTTTCATAATAATAAAACCCTAATTAAAATTGATAAAGAAAATGATATACCTTTATTAAATGATGTGTATATGCTAGTAATCATTCATGCAAGCCCTAATTTCATTCCCAAATCTTGATTTCTTGACCCAAATTCGTTCACCATCAAACCACCACCACAAAAATGGAGTTTATTCGTCAATTATTATTATTTTCTTGATTATATTATCCATTTGATGTGTTTTCTTCCATTTTTCTTTGATTTTCGGCACATACATCACACACACACACTAAAACTTGATGAAGGTTGTAGAATGATGGGGAAGAAAGACATGAAATCTGATTTTAAAGCAAAAATTCAAAATTGGCAAGTTTGGTCCCTCAAGTTTGGTTTTTAACTAATTTAGCCCAATTTTATAAATAGTTATTACCTAACATAATATAATACTTCTATCATATATGTCATACTTTTATACTTTTATTAGTTTAAGATTTTGTGGATGTTACAACTCTCTCTCACTTATTTTGGATCAAGTTCTCGTGATCCATTCTTTCTCATTATTCATTGTATTTTCATATAGCTTAACTTTCAATTGAAAACTTTTGTTGCTTCTAGTAATTTACACTTTGATCTTTTATTTCGTGATAGTAGCTACTCAACCTCTCCCTCACTTATGTATTAATCCATTATTCTAGTTAATACTTTGTCTCATTCGGAAAGTGTAATTGTTCTTTCTTACAACGAGGTTTATACCTTTATTTTAATATATCTTTTTTTTTAATATCATTTTATCTGCATGATACACTTTAAATATCATTTGCTATATTCATTTACATTGTAATGTAACTCTCATTTATTTCCTATTAACCTTTCCTTGTAGACAACTTAGTACGGTTTATAACTTATTGTATTCTCAATGTTATTTCCAAATCACACATCTACTAACTACCATTCATTAATCAATTTATAAGTTCAAAAATGAACATTTCAATCAACTTTATACCATGTAAACGATAATTATCTCATTCATTTGACACTATATGTCAATTAGCTTATACTTCTCTTACTATCATTCTTTTGTAATCTAATATGTGTTCTTATTTTCTAACATAAAGTTTCTTTTCGTTTCAACTTTCTTTTACTCATTATACACCATCTCTTTATTATGGTTCAAACTCATTTCATCGGTTATTCATTTCACTCCATCAAATCTAATCTCATAACTCTATTATTCTTTGGTGATTTACACTTTTTATTTATCATATTTACTAGATATCATAACATTCTTATTATTTCATATCTTCGTTCTGTTTTATTTTATGTTCGATACACTTTGTTATCGTCACTTCCTTTCTTATCATTCAGCTTTTACTTTAAGGATTGTGTAAATAATATGCTATTCTCTTACGATTTCTTGACTCAAATTTCCGTCAATTTGTATTTTAATTGTAACATTTCTCACATTCTTTTACTATAAGTTTCTTTCCTATTACGCCCAACAACCACTTATTTATCTTTTACGATAACTTTATTCATACTATCATTTCCTCACACACATATACAATTTCATCTTCCATTATCTAGCATTTGGAATCTTGTATTCAATTATCACTTTACTTCTTTAACCCTCACCGTTAATCATTTCTCTTCTTTCATCATATAGATAATATATGTAACTCTCTTACTCATCGCTTAGTCTTACATATTCATTTTATCTTTTTATCTTTAACACCAATATAGGTCAACTATTCATTTCCACGCTTTCATTCATTGATAATTTTTTCATTAAGTGAAAATAACATATATTTATTCTTTCTTATTTTCTTGCTCCAGATGAGCAATAACAACTTTTTTTCTTAAACTTTTACTTACTCGAGTTCACTAGACTCGATCTTATCTTTCTAAATACTTTACTCTTTTTTATTTTAAGCAAGCCTAGACCAATTTGATCTTTCTCAATCAATTCACTTAAATTCTCGTAATTATATTAAGTGGCTACACTCATCTTAACTCAATCATTTCACTTATTATATATTTTTGCTCTTAGATGATATAATCTATTCTTTAGCTTTATCCATAATTACTTCTTTTTTTTATTATTTAGAAATTTCAAAAATTCATTAGTTCTATAACAATGTAATCATAAACATATAAAATTTTAACCTCGAAAGCCATATATTAGAGTACTTCCATATTTAACGCTTTTAACTTAGGATGTTGTATTATACGATCATAATAATACTGCAGTCATTATTATGATTATATATTACAACAACTCAAATTAACTTCGTTAAATGCTTCCATACTCCAAAATATAAAACCACCTATCTCTATTATAGCCATTCACATTCTATGGTTTAAGTTTAGGCATCCTAACAAAAATCGAATACCTAAATCTCTTAAACCTTTGCTCTGATACCATTTGTAACGTCCCAAAAATTGAAATCGATTTCAATTCTACACTTTAAAGTTATAATTTTATCATTCTGGACCAGCTGTAGTATTTTAACCATTTGACCAACTTAAATTTGGGTTCATGATATAAGACCATATTCATAGAAAAATGGACTCTTATGCCTTTAAAATGATAGCTTATACGTCTCCTACGGACTTACGGGCGATTTATTATGATTTTTCAAACACAACTCATATTTATGTTCTAGCACTTTCTGGACAGCCTGTATAACTTTAAAGATTTTATAGACTTCTGCTCAAAGTTAATTAATGAAACTAATTTTGTTAAAAACTAGACTCACACACCTTTCCAACGATAGCTCATACGTCTCCTAACTATTTACGGTTGATTTTCTATGATTTTTCGAAAACAACAAATTTTCTGCACTTAGTGCAGCCATACATACGGGTTTTACATATAATCACCAACACTCAACATAATTCAATACCTAACACTTTTATTGGTTAACCTCAACTCAAAAACACTTTTAGGTACTGATTTCGAACATGATTGTTATTAAAATAACACCATTTCTATAGCAAAAACTCATAGTTTTCTCAATCAATACTAACACTTACTCTTATATTTGGTTTCTCTTGAATATATACACATATATACATATTTTTATATAGTCACTACCAACAATGAATTCTATTATTCTATGATGAGAATTCCAATATCTAATTACTTTCATCATCTATTTTATAAATCCCTAAATTTCTTTCATAATAATAAAACCCTAATTAAAATTGATAAAGAAAATGATATACCTTTATTAAATGATGTGTATATGCTAGTAATCATTCATGCAAGCCCTAATTTCATTCCCAAATCTTGATTTCTTGACCCAAATTCGTTCACCATCAAACCACCACCACAAAAATGGAGTTTATTCGTCAATTATTATTATTTTCTTGATTATATTATCCATTTGATGTGTTTTCTTCCATTTTTCTTTGATTTTCGGCACATACATCACACACACACACTAAAACTTGATGAAGGTTGTAGAATGATGGGGAAGAAAGACATGAAATCTGATTTTAAAGCAAAAATTCAAAATTGGCAAGTTTGGTCCCTCAAGTTTGGTTTTTAACTAATTTAGCCCAATTTTATAAATAGTTATTACCTAACATAATATAATACTTCTATCATATATGTCATACTTTTATACTTTTATTAGTTTAAGAATTTGGGGATGTTACACATGGCGGATGCCACTCTTCCTGTAACACGAATTATGTATGCCCAACAACATCCATCAAAAGAAGGTATATAAACCTTCTCTTTAACGATGTGGAAATCACAAACAAATACATCCTTTGTCCGAAGATCATTTTGTTATTGTATATCCAACGGTACAATATGATGTTTAGTTTCACTTCTAAGGGTATTAACTACTAAGGTTGATAAGCATGTTAACGTTGGTCGATGACTATATATATATAAGAAATGAGAATATGCGGTTGTTAGACATCAATTTGGGTGTAGAACCTCTCACATCTTGATTTTTTAATCCATAAAAAACATAGGAGCCAATCATTTATATATTATAGAATAAATATTAAAAAATTAGTATGTGAGAGGTTCTACACCCAAATTAAATGTTTAACAGCCAAATACTCGCTTTTTTCAATATATATATATACATGGCCAAAATTACCATTGTATTGATAGTTTGCTTCCTCGACAGTGGAATTTCACAACAACATATTTATGACACTAAAAATGATGAGCAAAATAAATTTTGATATTTAAGCTATGAAGTATAATAGTGCCTTTTCTAAAAATCATATACTCGTATAAACTATGAAGTATCTATACTATCTCTATCTCTATCTCTACTACATTATAAAACATTTGTTCCCGGCAAAACTTTTTCAACTTTTCAACTAAGTTTTTGAAAACCTATAATGCCCCTATTATTTGTTCACTAATTTAAATATATTTACCTAAAATAACTATAATACCCTTAGAGGAAATCTCAGTCACTCATTTTCATCTCTCTCTCAAATCTCAACCACTCATTTTTTTTCTCTCCTCCATAAATCATTTTATTCCTCTAATTCATTCAAAATCTTTTATCTCAAAAACCGTACATCGATAAATTATAAAAATTATATGAGTGTTCTTAAAATTTCATGTTCTTTCATTAGAGAGGTCATTCGATATACTTTCGACGAACTTTTAAATCCGAGGGCGGAGCCCGTACGGCTAAGGCATTTGGCTATCACACTCTATGACCTATTACCTCCTATGACCTATCACACTCTATGACCTATCACCCCCACCATCTCACCGCCGCAACGCGCGAGTACTTTCTCTCGTATTATAAAGCAAATCTACTTTTGATTTTCAACATTGAACTTAAAATTTTAATATTGATTTTAAGTTTCAACAATGTACACAATTAATGCATGATGTACCATACATCATAGCCACATTACATCAATAACTTCCACTACTCACCGACGTCATCGCCACCACCACCAATCTCCGCCGCCGCCACCGCCGCTACCGCCGCTCGTCACCACCACCCATCACCGTCATCACCGCCGCAACGTGCGAGTACTTTTCTCTCATTTATCTCTAATATACTTGCCTGGTATTGATGGTTGATGTAATAGATAAAATGTAGTCCTTTCGGATGCAACACTCCATCATTCAAGCTACTCTGCCTGTTGGGACTTTGTAATAACTTGTTTGTTTTATGATAAAACTATCAAGTTATTTGAAGTATTTGGTCTTGTCGATGACGCATAATTAAGCTATTTTCAACCTCCTCTAACCAGACCACTCTAAGTGAAGTAGTTCGTTTTAGTCTAAATGAAGTAGTGTTTTTGAAATTTGGAGTGAAAGAGGTGGAGAAATACAGTTTTCACACTCTGAGGGTAAACCACCACGCTCGATAGCAATCCACCTGGGTGGTTGTGTCTAACTCGATCGAATAAGATATTTGTGTCTCCCTTTTTGATATATGGTGACGACCATACTTTAAATATGAGGCGAGTTATTATAAAATTAAGCCAAAAAAATGTCTAAAACTTTAATATAATCGAATCTTATATATATGTAATAATCTAATCAAGAAAGTCCCATTTCAAAAGTTTGTTTCTGTGTGTGTCTATATAGTACTGTGTATATGTATGTGAACAAAAGATTTAATACACTTAAATTATGACAATGACATCTTTTGTTTAATAGTTTTAGAATTCATGAGTAGAGGTGAGCAAAAAACGAACCAAAAACCAAAATAACTAAAAAATTCGAACCGAACAACCGAAAACTGAAAAAACTAATGGTTTTTGGTTTTAGTTTTCTAAAAACCGAAAGTTATGGTTCAGTTTTGATTTTATATGAAAAACCAAACCATAAAAACCGAGCCGAACCAAAAACATATATTGTTAACTTTATATTATATTTATATCATTTTATTACTCATATTTGGTAAATATGTTAATATATTTGCATTTTTAAGTGTATAAAATAATATCATTTATATGTTTTAGGTGAAAATACACAACAAGATTGATTGTTTAATAATGCAATTATATTGAAACAACGCGTAAAATATATAAATAGTTATATATGAAGTTTTTAGAAATAAGTATTGAAAGTTCGTACAACTTATTTTGATAGATTTATTGTCATTGTTGTTGTTACTAATATTGTTTGGAAGACTTGTTAAAATTATAGTCTAATCATAGGATATAAACTTATAAACTTTTCTAGTTCAAGTTGGCCCGAACTCACAAATAGTTAACTAAACACCGACTGAAACCGAACCGAAAAAACCGAAACCCAATGGTTTTAGTTTTCAAAAATCGAATTATAACGGTTCAGTTTTTGGTTTAGTCAAAAACCGACCCAAACCGAACCGTACTCACTCCTAAAATTCATTCCTTAATCCTTTTTATCCACCCCGGTAGTGTATACGCTTATTACTTTTGCACAAGACTCACTTTTATAATTTCATTGTACTATATAAATTTATATATAACGATTAATAGATTTGTAAAGCAAATTTGTATGAACGATGATACATGAGTAAAAGCATCTTGTATGCAAGGAAGGGGTAATTAGTACTATTACTGTGCAGTAAAGTTGACAAGTAATTTCAAACCTGAAAGTAAATGAAGTTGGTGGGTCCAACCCACATCTAGTACCATTTTTAGGTCTTGTCGCTTCACTAACCCCACCTCATAATAATTATAAGATTCTTTTTTCTATTTTAGTTTATACAAACATTTTACATTTGAGTTCAGAATACTTTCAAAATGTGTAAAGTTTACAACAATATACAAAAAAAACATAACTTGTAATGCTAAACCTTTAACAATAAAATAAATTAAAGACCTTTGCTACAAAAAGTAAAAAAATAAATGAATCCTACCAACTACCGTATTACCTGTAGTATAATATTATCTTGAAGTAAACATTTAAATTGAGACGGTAATGATACTACTAACTAGCATATTAACCATGTAATTTTAAAAAATTGATGGATAATTTTGGTCTAAATTCTTAGGGCACGTTTGGTAGGGAAAAATTCAGAGAAATGAAATGAGGCTGAGAAATGAAGTAGAGAGAAATGAAATTGACTGAGAAATTCAGTAAATTTCTACGTTTGGCAATGACAGAGAAAATGACCAGAGAAATAAGCGAAAATCATTTCTTGTGTTTGGTATGAAAATCAGAGAAATGAAAATAGAATTATTAGTACAAATTATTTTTTTCTTTACAAATTACATCCTATTTATACAAAAAAATAATTGTTATCTTAATAAATTAATTCTACAGTTAATCGTTAAAAAAAAGAGATTAGCATTCAAATTTTAAACGATTATTGATTACTTTTGGGTGCAACCTAATTACTCATAATTACTGTTAAAATTTTATAACACAACAAGAAATCAAAAAGATCAAAAATAGAATATATTTACTACTTTAATAATATATATATTTATTTTCCACAATCCATCATATAGGAAAAAAATTAAAATCTTCAAAAGCTTTATGACTATCATCATCAAAGGTAACGCTTCCACTTTGTAACAACCAGTATATAACTATGATTCTTCAACAATTAATCAAGTATTTGGAAATGAGCCAAAACTCATGATAATATAGATCAGATCTGAAAAGTATAATAAATGAAGTAAAGTAGAAATTGGGGAGTAAGCTTGAGCTGACATATTTACAAATTACTCGTAATAATGAAACAAATAGCAAAAATGATGAATACAAAAACTTAACTGATTTAAAGAGATTGGAAGAGATTTTGAGTGGGGTAGAAGAAGGTATTTTCAGATTTGGATAGAAGAAATGGTGAAAGCATAAAGCCTTCTCAAATAAAGTGGAATGTGCAATTCACGTACTTGTTATAATTTATACCTCAATTTTCTAAAGTATTACAATTTCTCCATAAGAGGACACGGAGAAATCATCCTTAACAAAACTGATTTCTCCTTAAAACGAATGGAAATCAAATTACATAGAATATCAACTCTCGAGAATTTGCATTTCTTGGTCTCTTGCATTTCTCAGGCTACCAAACAAAGGAAATATTTTCATTTCCATTTCTCTTCCTTTATTTCCCTCTACCAAACAGACCCTAGTGGTTGCTGACGAAGTAGATGTAATTTAATTTTTAATTTATTTAAGATTTGAAATCAAACAGGATATATCTACATATAATATTCATGTTTTAATCTATCACAATTCACAGCTTCCAATCTTTTAAAATTAAAACTATCGTGACTTTTAATCCCAAACTACTCATTTTTAACCATGTAATGACCTTTAATCTCCAATTTCACACACTAGTAATAGTTTCAAACCGTATAATAAGTCATCTAAAAAGAGCTGTATAAAAATAAAATGAGCAAAAGAAGGTATTTCCTTTTTGGGAGAGGATTCCCTCGAGTTATTTCCCTAACTTGAGTCAAGTTGGGGAAACCTTGACCTTTGATTGAAAATTAAAGGCCAAGATTCAATGATTATTTTTAAATCTTAGCCCTTGATTTTCATCCAAGGGTCAAGATTACCCTAACATGACTAACTTGAGAGAATCCCCTTCTATTTCGTTTCCATACCAAATAATTTATATGGGTAATCTATATGGGTTGGTAGTGATGTCCAATCAAATAATGCAAATATATAGAGTCAGATGTTATGTACAAAATAAAAACTGAGTAGTATATAAATCTCGTATTCATTATAACTCAAACAAGGCCTTCTTTTGTCACATCATATCATTATTCACCTTTCCTAAGCTTACGCGCCTTTTTTCCCTCAAATATGATTCTCGGTCTTCTTTATTCAGACTCATGTAAACATAAGCTACTTTATTTTTCTGTATATACAATGTTTCGCTAGAAATGTATTTTCTTGATCTCATAACTAGTTAATAATTGTACATAAAATAAGCAGGGAACACTCTTTTAGAAAACGAAAAACGACATGAAAATCCCTATAGCCTATTAGGTATGGTTGTCGAATATATTTAACTAGAGCTTGTAGGCTAAGTGTATATATAACAGTAATTGACAAATTAGTGCAACGTGAAGCTGAATTGCTGAAAACTCTGCAAATTAACTTAAAATGTGAAGATACTGAATATATATTTAAGAAATTTAGTTTTTACCTGTATCATTCCAATGTTATCAAATGTCTCTAAAGGGACTAACTAATTTACTTTTTAATAAGCTCAAACATCTAGTGTTAGTGATGCATGTTGAGTCTAGTTCGCTTGAAGTAGGATGCGGTTGTGTATTTTAAATTAACTTATCAAAAATGGGTAATGCAGGAGCGGGATACTAGAGATTCGTTTATTCAAACCATGTAAACTCGACAAATTGATGAAATGTAAGGATTGGATATGACTGATACGTTTTTGGCATAAATTATGAACATCATAATGTCGTGGACACCAACAGCTACCGATCGAGTGCTAACAATGACAGTCCTAGTGGATAATTTATTTAGGCGCCATGTAGGCCGACCAGTGAATTTGTTTTCTAACCAGACTTTCCGCAACGATGTCGCTGCGGAAGGTCTTGTACGTTTATCCGTACACTGTTGACTGAGACAGTCAACAGTGCCCATTTGTCTTATTAGACTTTCCGCAGCGACATCGCTGCGGATAGTCTAATAGGACAAATGGACACTGTCGACTGTCTTAGTCAACAGTATCGTTTCGTCTTATTAGACTTTCCGCAGCGATGTCGCTGCGGAAAGTCTAATAAGACGAAACGACACTGTTTTACTTTTTCCTTATATACGATTCAGAATTCGAATTCGTTCATTTGCATTCTTCCATCGCTATCTTCCTTCGCTTTCATTCTGCAATCTTAATATTTCGCTTTCATTTGCATTCTTCCATTTTGCAATCTTAGTTCGCTTCTTCATTGGTTATCAGGTATCATACTTATAATATAAATATTATATATAGTATAGAAATTTATATATATTAGTAATATATATCCATACATACTTATAATATAGATATTTATCCATACATATATATAATATTTATAATATATTATATATATAATATATATATATAGGGGTGGGTTATTTATAGTACAAGCATTTAAAAAAGTACAAAAAGTACAAGGTTTTTCCTCCTTTTCTTCCTTCTTCCTTCCATCTCCGACCACCACCACCACCACCACCATGATCATCTCCGACCACCACCATGATCCTCCGGCGACGGCGACCATCTCCGGCGAGACTTACACATGTGTAAGTACAACTTACACATGTGTAAGTTAACTTTCCGGCGAGAATCAGGTTCGTTTTCGGATGGATACGGTACGGGCCAGAGGCCCTTATCCGTTCTAAACTGACCGTCAAAGGACGCATATGGGAATCGTATGGATTTGATGGGCGGCGATCCAAGAGATGGTGACGGTTTGCTACGGTACGGGCGAAGCCCTACTAAAAAAGTTGTACTTACACATGTGTAAGTCTCGCCGGAGATGGTCGCCGTCGCCGGAGGATCATGGTGGTGGTCGGAGATGATCATGGTGGTGGTGGTGGTGGTCGGAGATGGAAGGAAGAAGGAAGAAGAAGGAAGAAGAAGAGGAAAAACCTTGTACTTTTTGTACTTTTTTAAATGCTTGTACTACAAATAACTTTCCTCTCTCTCTATATATATATATATATATATATATATATATGTTTAATCATATTATTGATATAAATGTGTTTTCAGATGGATTCTTTTGAGAATATGTGGGGAGATCAAAATTTTGAGTTTCATTTAGAAGAGCCTGATGAAGAATTTGAGACCCCGGAGGTGGCCCCCCAATTTGACTACGACGCTAACGATTTCTACACCGAGGAGGTATAATTAAATGATGACATCAACGTTTATTTAAAATTTTTATCACAATAATGAGTTTTGTTTGTTTCGGGCACACTTTACTATTTCAGGTGTTTCATTCACACGAAGAACTGTTCAACTGGGCCCAAAGAACAGCAAAGGCGCTTGGTTATGTCTTAATCAAACGACGAACAAATTCCAACTCAGATGGTGTTGTCAATAAAATGACCTTAGTCTGTAATCTTCATGGGCAAAAAGATAAAAGGTCATTTGGGCTCGTTAAAAGGTCAGTAAAAATTGACTGCCCCTTTAAATTGGCTGCGTACGAGAGACACATTGAAGCTACTAGGAAACCTACGGGATTTTGTAATCTAGATTTGTAATAATAGTTGATGTATTTTAAAGTTAAAATAATAGTTGACGTATTCTTTACCTATATTATATATATATACACAAAAATTAGCATACCAAGACTAACTAATCTATTAAAAATCAATACCAATACTAACATCTCAATATTATCAATTAACAAAACTATAAAACGGATAATGGACCGAATCTACTTACCAAAAAACGGGATGGACGGAATCGAAACGCCGGTTGCGAAGGAGTGGTGGCCTGAAAAATCGCGGCTGAAAGTCACTGATGAGCAAAGTCGCTGTGGAAAGTTGGCCGGAATAATTGTAGAAAAGGGGGTGAATTTGTGATTTTTGGGTTTGAAGATGGGAGGGTTTTGGGTTTTTTCGTTTTTTTGGATCGGCAGTAGAAAAAGAAAGAAAAAGAAAGAGGGGGTGAAGGATAAGAAAGGGAGGGGTGAAGGGATAAGAAACCGACGGTCAATTTTGAATCACGATTTTCGAGGGGACTTTTCGCAGCGACATCGCTGCGGAAAGTTTGGTCAAAAGTCAGCCGTAACATGGCGTGGAAACTTTCCGCGGCGATGTCGCTGCGGAAAGTCCTTGGTCGGATTACCCGAAATTCCATGGTCGGGGTACGGCCGCGTTTATTAAAGATTCAAAATCTTGTACTATTATTTTTAAAATGACATAAAATTGAAATTTCAATCTCCTTCTAAGTTAAGTTGATTAATATAACCTCTTGTCTGATAAATATACTCAAATTCGTACAATAAGGTCTTTTCGAATTTTATGAAAAGGGTTAGGCACGTGGATATATATTAATTTCTAGAAAAACACAAATTTTCTCTGCTTAAAGCTTACCATATATTTTAATTTTTTACTATCAATTTATAACTTCTACTCTTAAACTACATAAATACATAACAAGCAACTTAGGAATTTCATAAAAACTCTAATAATCTACCCTCACAAATGTAGAGAGTGGACTCAAAATCCATTGAATTCTTCGAAATTAAATACCTTACCAATGAGCTAATTGAGCCTACCATATTTGATTACAGCATATACTCTCTGTTAATTAGCAATATTTGAATTATATATGCACAACTATATATATAAACTCAATTACAACAAAATTTTATAATATATAGATCTAGAAAATATTATAATCATGGATAACAAATTAATATATAAATGTTTAAATTCCAACGTACACATGACCTAAAGCAATAAGAAACACAAAGAATAAAGTTGGCCTGCTGAATCCAACTACCCGGCCTTTAGATTTCTTCAATGGCTTCACCATCGAATTGCTACTAATATTATTATTATTTTTACCCACACGTGTACTTCTTTTATCACACACATCAACTCCAAGTTTGGCACTATCATATGCTTGCATTGGATTCACACACAACTGTGTGTTCTCACTCAAGTCCAAATTCTTCCCTAGTCTTTTCAAGAAACTTGAATCAAATGGTATCTCTCCACTCAACAAATTCTTGCTCAAGTTCAAATGATATATATGTGAAAGATTTCCAAACCCCAAGGGAATGTTTCCTGTTAGCTTGTTGTTTTGCAAGGACAATGTGGTTAGATTTGACAACTGTGAAAAACTGGCCGGAATCTCGCCGGAGTAGCCGGAGTTTGCTAGCCGGAGTTCTTGTAACTTTGGAAGTTGGCCAAACAAAATGGGAAGTTGGATTGACATTGGGTTGTTTTCCATGATGAAATACTCTAAGCCCTTTAATTTTACTAGCCCAAGTGGTAGTTTTCCATGAAAGCCATTGTTGCTTAGTTCTATAAACACCAAAGAAGTGAGCTTTTCAATGGTGGTGGGGACACTTCCGGTGAGGTGGTTATAGCTCAAGTCTAGTTTTTGAAGCATACTAAGTTGTCCAATTGTGTTTGGGATTGAGCCTTTTAGTGAGTTGTAACTTAAGTCAAGTCCCACTAGGTTCTTTAGGTTGGATAGTTCATTGGGTATGTCTCCGGTGAGGTGGTTATAGCTCAAGTCAAGATGAACAAGTGAACCCAACTTTGAGATCTCTGGTGGGATCTCACCGGAGAGCTTGCTTTGTGACAATGTAAGGATTTGAAGTGAAGGCAAGTGAGTGAAAAGTTGAGATGGAATTGTGCCAACAAGATTGGGATTTGATCTAAGACTTAGTTGTTGCAAAGAAGGTGTAACAATATTGTTAGTGCTTTTTGGGAAAGAAAGTGTTGTTTTGCTCTTGGTAAAACATTGAAAAAAGAAGATAGATTGAAGGTAGGGAAGTTGAAAGATTTGTGAAGGGAAAGAGACAATGTTGTTTTTGCAAGTAGGGTTTGGTAGTGTACCAAAATCTAGTCTTGTGACATGAAAATGAGAGTCTTGAACACCTTGTTTGCATTCGATTCCAACCCAAGTAGTTGTGGCTTTACATGGGTTTGGATAGTTGAGTCTCCATTTTTGGTCAGAAGAGAGTGTTTCCATGATGGTGTAAAGGGTTTGTAGCTCTAGTGGATCCATGGTATGTGGTGGTTGAAGGTGAGTTTGGTTGTGGTTCTTGGTGGTGGTGGAGACATGATGAAAAGTGCATGTTAAGATGAGGAAGAATACGAGGAAAATAAGCATTATGGTCAAGAGAGTGGGTGTCTGTGTTTGTGTTTATTGGGGAATGAGTGACTTTATATATATCAATATATGGTGTTTTGGTAGTGAGAGTTATGCTGATAGGCTTCAATCACAAGAAGTTGGAGTTTACTTCTTGTGTGGAAACATCCCATCAAAGAATAGTGTGTGCGCGTGTCTTTAGATCCCGTGAATGGTTGGTTGTATACATGAATTGTACTACTATTTTGTTCAAATCTAAAATTTGAACTTCGCATTACCAAAACATATGCACTGGCCCAATATAATTGTACTATCGTGGCCTCGTGGTCGTGGGTGATTAAAAACAGTAAAAAGGAGGCAAAATGTGAGAGAAAATGCAAAGATTTTACAATCTGTGTCCCAAATATAATAATAATCTAACACATTAAAATACTTTAACAAAAAAAAAAAAATTAAATTAATAAGTTAGATATAGCTTTAACCGCTAACCAAATTTTTATTATTACTTCGTTTTTGTTTTTTTTAGAACGGCATTCTAATCTACTCATAATTCTAAATTACACGCATGTCTGGGATGAAACTCAGGACTCTCGAAAAATCTATATTAATCCACCCCACAAATGTGAGAAGTGAGACTCGAACCCAGGTGGATCCCCCAAGGTCAAAGACCTTACCAATGGGCCACCAACCCCATTGGCTTTAATATTACTTCGTAATATGAACTTTTTTTTTTTTATATAATAAATATGACTAATTTAATAAACCCTAAAATATGATATAATTAGTATATAACACATAGTATATCAAGAGGTAAAACTAAAAGAGAAAATGAGTAAAATCATGTATTACAGGTAGGTTTTTACCCATGTTTTCAAACCTATCAAATTATATGATACACATCATTACTCAATGAAAACATGGGGGTTTTATAAATTTACTAATTTTGTGACAAGCAAAATTCAAAGGATTGGACAATAGTTACGTCGACAAAGCATATTTATATGAATATATATTTTCTTTAAGCATACTCTTCAAAATTTGGTTCTTAAATATCTACAACTGTACCCAATCCCGGCTCATATGGAGGATGTGCGATGTACAGTCTGCCCAAATACCCATGGGTTGAGAAATTGCTTGCAGAAAGATCTCCAAGCCAAAAGGTGAAGGTAAAAATAAAATATAAAATAAGATAACAACCATACCTATAAGCAAGTATTACCTAAATAGAATATAATACCAACTCATTTTTAAAGACTAACAATAACTTTTAACCGGAAGTTCAAACACTAACATTGTCTCCTTATATCACCACATAAACTAAAGTCAATTTTTAAAGATAACTTGTGGTAAAATATAGTTCTTCATTGATGGTTCGTAACAACTTAGAATTTTCACTCAATCAACATATGCCATAAAGAGAAACTCAACTTCCTTGAGAACAGATATCTGAGCTAACATCCATAATCCAAACTTGACTGCCTCAGAGATTTAGTCTCCAATGCTTATTGAACTTTGTTGGTCATGCAACATAGACATGTCAGATATTTTGACATCATTAGTAATTACAAACCCCAAATTCCTAAAGTGCAAAGAGCCTTCCTAGTGGGTATGATTAGTCGACCAAACAGAGCTCTCTTACTGAACCACTACCCAGACTTGCATACAAAAACAAAAGGAAGATCACCTATTACTGAACCGCCCACATAATTGATTTAGTTCAGAAAACTAGCAATCCACCTCAAATCAAAATACAATTGGGTAATAGGATTACAGTCCCATAACATGTTTCCAGTGTTGATTTAAAGGTTTCAAAGTTACAGAGGAGGTAAAAGGACGGAGGCCACCAACGGACATTCGAGTGTTCACTACTCAATTTATCTAATGCAGATAACCTACTTCTTTCAATAAATATAAGTTCACGATAAAAGATCTGTATACATATTTCACTGGAATGCCAAGTATCACTGTATCAGACAATTTATATCGAGTAATGTCTAACCTTGCGATAATTGGTGGCAAGCCAAGCAACTCTGAGCAATTGTAGAGACCAAACACATATTCATAATTTAAATCCATTCGATAAAGTGTCATTGTTAATGACTTCTGTTGACTGCCATCCAAGTCATGCTCATAATAATCACCCTCTGTGCAATTCAAATTGCTTATTGAATTTTGCAGCTCAGCCAATGGAGAAATCGAAATATTGAAACCATAGGTAACAATTTGATCTACAAAAAACAAGAATGGAAGTTAAATATTGATGATGAAGGAACCAAATTTGTTTTTCATGTTGTTCATACACATAAACAAACACCAAGTTGAAGGCACTAGAAGCGAAAGGAACAGCATTAGAACGAAAAGGTAAAATGTGACATGTCTAACTGTCTAAGTAGAAACACCAAGGGGCCTTGAGCCCAATGATATATAAAAAAAAAAAAAAAAAAGTCATTTTAAGACATTGCACATTTAAGGAAACAGGTCTAAAAGAACGAGGTTACAACACCACCAAGCTCAGCAGGGCAAAAAGGGTTTTGTTCAGTTGCCCTAAGACATCGAATATCAGACCCCATAAACTATCTATGGATAGGGGACCAGAAGCAGCTCGACTATAGAAAGACGGCTATTTGTGGTGCAACTTGATGCTCATCCAGCCAGACCATATGATTAGGGCTTTGGGATTTTCAGATGTGAACACATATAAGATTACTTCTATAAAGTAAATTTTTTTATGTAACATGTCATCTAGTACTTTATAAGAGATCATATAAAATAATCATACATTGCATCGTGTGGCTAAACAATACAGAACTTTGTAAGCCAATCTAAAGAGATTATCATTGGCAAAAGTAGAGAGATTATCTAGGAAGCTAATCAACGAGTAATAAGATAGAGTCTCAGGTACAGCGACTCAATATTCATGAAAGATATATATTATCTTTGTAGTTTATCCTACAACATTTCAAAGAACACAACACTGAAACTGGTCATGTCTACAAAATCATAACAAAAAGTGATGAAAAATGAAACAACAGAAAATATTCGTACCAGATTTTCTAACAATTGAACATTGACACAACCACAACATCGGTTGAACATACTACCAAGGAATTGAATAATTGCAACAGAATGCATACTGGCAAAAAAGGTTGATAGTTAATATCAGAAGGTAGAAAGGGCCGATTTTTTACATCTCTTTTCTCAATAAAAGAATTTTTTGACACAAAGTCAAAAAGATATGGCGAATCATCAATGTGATTACATGGTGTAAAGACCATTAAATATAATTCTTAAAAGCATACTAGCAGGAAGTGTCGACTGCTTACATCAGAAAGCATAAAGGCAGAAAGAGTGGATAATTGACATGTCAAATTTTCAGAACTTTGACTAAATTACCATACCATCGGTTTAAATAAATCATCATTCTGATTACGATGTTGTAAAGATCATTTTTTGACGGAAAGGGTCGATCTTTGCATCATAAAGCATGCTCGCAAAAAAGAGGTCAATCATAAAGCATATGACAAAAAAGGAGTATCGTTTACATCATAAAGCATACTCGCCAAAAAGGGTGATCATTTACAAGTCGAATGTCTCTATAGCAGAAGTTTGAAACTAATACCAACCCATCTGAACAGTATTAGGTCATTTATCAATGCGATTACCAGTACAACCATCAAACATTTTCTCGAAAGCATACCAACAGAAACGGATCATTGTTAACATTGGAAAGGATACTTTCAGAAAGCATACTGACAGAAAAAAAACGGGTCCATAGATTATAAAGAGTGCTAACAGACGGAGTTCATCAATTACATCGGAAAACATTCTGACAAAAAGGGTCCATCTATTACATCTGAAAGCATACTTGGGTAAAGGATCCATGATTACATCGGAAAGCATACTGACAGGAAGGGTCTATAGTTACACCGGAAAGCATACCGACGAAAGAGTCCATAGATCAGAAAGCATACTTACAGAAAGGGTCAATAGCTACCTCAGAAAGCATACAGACTGGAAGGGTTCACAATTTACACCGGAAAGCTTACTGATGGAAAGGGTCCATAAATATTTTGGAAAAGCATACTGATATAAAGGGTCCATATACTATATTAGACAACATACTGACAACAAGGTCGATTGTTTACACGCCAAACATAACAAAATATCATACCACAGTATGAAAAAATATAACATTTCATTAGCGTGATTACGGAGTAAACACCATCAAGAAAAAGGGTCGACTATTATACACAAAGAATATAATATATAACATAGATGGTCAGCGAAGATTAAACCAGGAAAATTTGGACTAAAAAAGCCCTAAATGATGAAAATTTGACAACAATAAATGGTATCAAGTAAACAAACGAACTTTGAAGATCCATATACTTAAAAAGGAATCAAATTAGTTGCCTTTGACCTCAGTGATAAGTTTCCTATCATGCTCAATTTCATAGCCTTCATCTTTGACTTCATGAGATCGGACAACTAAGTAGGAAAAATAAAGCACAAATATCAATGAGAATGTAACCCCAGCCATACACATATATACAAAAAAGGAAGTCCTCAACCTTATTAAACAGCCACCACATCCGTTGAAGGGTACTAAACTTGCTATTGTACGCATTGACTAGACAGACTTGGTCATCAGGCACCCCCGTTAGTCAACCAGAGATGCGGAAACAACTAATAAGAGAGTTAAAGATATCCTTAGCTGATGGAGACATACACATGAATGCAAAGAATGTAAGTAACAAATGACTTGCTAAGTGAACTACCTGACCATTTGTCAACCAGAGATGGCAAAGTCATTTAGATTTCCCTAGTAGTCTGTTAAACAATCTGGAAGGCATACCTAAAACACATTTAATTTAATGATGTTAAAGGTCGTAATAGCAATATATAAAAACTAAAATAAATTAACAATTACAGCAGTAATTACTTTTCATAGATATACCATTTATGTAAAACATTTCTGGTTCTTGAAGTCATCCATCATTTTCTTCACAAAGTTTAAAGCTATAACATCCTTACCTGGTAAATTGTGCCTCATCATCTACTTTTCACAACAGAAGAATAATTAACTCAACTATCTAGCAAGAAACAAATAAGAAAATTAAACATACACACATATGCAGTTAATGGCAACATATAGCCACGCTAGCAAATGTGCTAACCGCATTTCTCAAAACATCAAATTTATTCACTTCATTTGCTACTTGTTCTTATATGGTAACTTTTAATAGTTTAAGAGATTATATTTCGTATTTTAGTTTAAATTTTTTTTTCTTTTCTCATTATTTTTTTTCTTTTGTAATGTAATCCTTTTCATTCATAAGTGAAAACCAATTTAAATCTGAAAAATGGGTAAGCGAGCAACAAGCTGCGCCGCTATCCCTTTTTGAATTGAAAAGCCTATTCTACTGAATACAAATCCTTGGTTCCTCGGGCTCTGCGAGTCTCCGTGGACCACCTTCTGCACCCGCTCTAAAAAACGAACCGCCTCAGGGGCTAGGGATCCAAATGTGTCGAAGGCAAACGGAATGGAATGAACACGTGCTGATTCTCTAAACATGCTGCCTCATGCTTAGCAACCTTCCTAGCTTCCGCCTTCAAAACTGCCTGCCCGGAACGAAGCCACTGTCTCGCAGCCCCACCAATGGGGACACTCCAGTGAGGTCGACGCACGCGTGCTTGACCAGCCAAACACAAGGACGTCCGCAGGACGCAAGGTAGATCTCCCATCTCGCGGATCAGTCAAAAAATTAACAGGGGCTTCTTTTTTGGCCGAGATTCCGGCACGCCTAAGCACATCCCATAAAACATCTCTAACCCGGTCATGACGATACTTGAACCTCGGCAATTCCTTACAGTGGAGAGCATGCTCGCCAAATCTATCCAAACATGCTTTTTTGCAAATAGGGCATGAATCGTCTAGAGGGAAAAGAGGAATCATGAGCCGGTATTTGAGGATGACCCTGTATTCAACTGCTGACATCCGTTGCCCAAGCCCTTCAATAGGCACAACAGTAAAAAAATCTTGGGCATGAGCACCCTTAAGACAAGCAAAAACTACCTTTTGACGCGGGGTCATATCGAACCGCACCTCCATATCTTCTACGTGTTTACCATAAAGAGCACTCGCCAAAATTTGTTGAGATTTCTTGGGGGCGGTCTCCTTATTAGTGAAACCACCTAGATCAAGGTCTGGGAGAGTTGTTCCAATATTACCAAGCGCAAGGGAGTAGTCAGGATCCACCCCCATTACATCAGCGCTTCGCAAGATGTGGTCCTGCAATTTCCACGACTGGGTCCTGGACGCCACAAAGGCATATACGGAGACGTCCTCCGCCGAGAAAAACCCTAAGCCCCCGCAACGCATAGGGAAGGAAGCCAGCCTCCACTGGAGGTCCCCAAAATGCGGTCCCCCACAGACAACAATGTCTTCAACTGCCCCTCGAAGGCCTGCATCAAAGATAGACACAACCTCTTTTACATATTCAGGTTGACAAGTCCGGAGCCCAAACACTAATTTAACAAACCCCATGCATGATCGCAATAAAGGAGCTCACTTTGGGGGTCCCTCAGGTTCGGTAGGCGTTTCATAAGTTCAACCGCCCGCAGAGCTCTTTTAGCTGCCAAAGACCGAATAAACCCCGAATAAACCCTGCATCCCGACTAACCGCCCCTCCAAGGAGTTTAACCCCCCCTACGGGCCTGCTAATCTCGCTAGGGAAAAGACCCGGCACTTTCTTCAAACCATTGCATGACGGCTAAAAAATCTAAGTTTTCTGAATATTAAGCCTAAGCCCCAGAGCCGCCCCCTCTGAGCGAATAATGCCCAATGCCCTAGCAACTTCCTCAGCCTTACCAATGATAGTGCCATCGTCCAAATACCAAGCATGGAAGGGCAAGGAACAGGCGCCATGCACACGAAGGATGAGCGGATGGAGGACCAGCGCAAAAAGAAGGGGGCCGAGGGGGTCCCCTTGCTGCACCCCAGTAGTAGCCATAATATGAGTATCCCCCACATATAACCTGGCGGGCTGGGCATATAAAAACTGGACCCACGGGAAGATGGATGGGCATCTGCAGCTAACTTCCCTGAGGAGGGTAGTACGGTCCACCTCGTTGAAGGCGTTAGAAAAATCAACAGTGAGCATGGCCATGGACCCGTCAGAATGGAACGCACTTAAAAACCTGTTAGCGTTGTGCAAAACTGCTTCTGCCCCATTAGGGACCCCACCCAAATTGAAAATCCCCTAGATAGGCAGCCATCTCTTTACCTACTTTACGCATAGCGACTTTCGACACCAATCTTCTCCAAATGGCCCCCACCGCGATGGGCCTAAATTTGTGATTTGTTATGATCCTTGCTAAGTTCAAACCTATGTTGGTTAAGAAACCATCAGTGAAACCAGCCCACCAAGCAGTCTTCATGACCACCAAATACATTGCTAGTGCTGCAAATGCCACCAAAGTGTCCCATAGGACCCACCACCACCATCAACATAGCCACTCTGCCACAACTGCAGCATTAACATGAGGGAAATGATATGATGAGCCTGTCCCTAAAATGCATAAGCATCAACGTTTGACACAAACTTATACGAACTACATAAAATGCTACTAACCAAACATGACCAGCTGCCCTATCTGACAGCATCCTACAATCTGAAATCAATCATGCCAAATTCTAAGAGTCATGGTGGGCAAGGATTAAATCAGACAATAGCAAAATCCTCTAAACTTAAATCATAAATAATGTTTGTTTGAAGAGCAAAAACGACACGCAGCAAGAGGTGAGATTCATAGAGTATAAGATATGTACACTACAACTCAGTCAGATGGCTGTGAACTACTTCTCTGTAACAACATGAATCCAAGTGGATTGATAGTTGGTGGAACACATATAGAACTCAAGAAAGAAAACATTCCCACAAGGTTTCTGCAACCATGACTCCAAAAGGAGCATGAGGGGATGACAATATTCAACAAAAGTAAATGAGAGCTTGCACAGTGAAGCATGAATGGTCCAAGAACTATGGCAGATTTTTAAAAAAGATATATAAAAAAAGGGGCTATCTGTTTTACCTATAAGCAATTGTTTTATCAGACATTTTTATAACTAAGACTGCTTGTCTTTCGAGCTTCAAAACTCTGAATTCCTCCTATCTGCCTAGATATTGTATTTCTCCATTTTTACATATAAAATAAATTTAACCATCACTAACAAAATTCTAAAATCTGCTTAACTTTGATCATATTAGAAAGAAAGAAACCACAGTTGAACAAGATCCTTATCAAAAGTAAAGTGGAGTGCGGCGTCCCCAATTAGCCATTCATTCATGATCCTTATACAAACTGTAATTCATGATATGCAAGTATGCAACTTTATCTTCACCAGTCCCTTATCTTGACCTCTTTCTTTCCCAGTAACGCTACTCATGCTTGCCAACCAAATGGATCTTAAAACTGACATGTTTGAGCATTTGGTCGCTCAAGTTAAATTTAGATTATGATAGATGACTGAGGGTAGGATTCAGTAACATGATTGCAAAGCTGGGGCATGAGATATTCATATAAATCACTGAAACTCTAAAAGTGAAAGAAGCATGATAGACAACTTCACACATTCAGACATTTATGTTACATTGCCTTTAACTATTTCCAGACTTTAGAAATTAGAAGCCACCACCTAGGCACCTATTCAGAACTAGTTTCATATTTCAGACACTAATCACTTAAAAAGATACTGCTAAAAAGTCGGAAACAATCTTCCCTTGATAAATGGATAGAAACTAAGAATAACACAAATAAGATTCCAATGATAGATGAATGCGTCCATTTGCAATCACAAGGGTCTAATGAAAACAGTTCCTTAATCTCGTTTGTAGATATAATATAAATTACAAAGAGAAAGCGTAAAAGGCAGTATCTCACTAACAATTACCAACTAACAATAACACAAAGATAAAATCTATTGTTCGAAAGTCAATTGACTCAGCTACCAATTGTTTACAAGTCAAATATTTCAATAGCAGAACTTTGAAACAAATACCAAACCATCTGAACAATAAAACCAAACCATCTGAACGATATAAGGTAAAGTATGGATGAGATTACCAGTTCGGCCAAACATTTTCCTGAAAGCATACCAATAGAAAGGGTTCATTGTTAACATCGGAAAGATGCTGACAGAATGTGTCCTAGTCTCCTAGATTATATCGGAAAGCATACTGACAAAACAATACGGGTCCATACATTATATCAAAAAACAATCAAACATAGTGACAAGAGAGATCCTCTTTTATCTCTGAAAGCATATGAGCGTAAAAATCGAGTTAAATTAAAAACAAGAAATACTTCTGACTACTACACAAATATAGCTTTAAAGTAAGTCCAAATCGAACCATAGAGACCGATTAAAAGTAAGCGAGTTTAATGTAGCTTATAAAAGTTTGGAATTTAAAGACTCCCGTCATATTGGATTTGAAAGTAGTTAGTTGAATTATAAAAATTAGTAATTCCGGAGAATTAAATGAAAAGAGATTTATTTAATATCAAGATTAATTAAAAATCATCTACCTTGACTCCATGACACATTTCACTTTGGTTGCATTAAAGTTAACACCAATTCAATTATGTTGATTTTAATAACTAAGTCTAGACCAAGAACTCACTAGTTGTACACCTAGCTTATTACCCCATCCGAACCCATTAACCAATTGATTCAATCCTAAATATCCGGTTACCACCTTCTCTATCAAGATCTATCTAATCGACTAATTTGTTTTGTTATTGTTAAACAATTTCATCTATCGACTTTACCAAATCGTTAACACGTTGAATCCTATTACCTATTGTTGTTTATCAACTCGTTACCACGAATTAACGCCTATCGATTGTACCCAATCAACTAGAACAATGCACTCCTAAACTTAGATACCTCTAAATCATTCATGCATTATCAACAAAACAATAGAGTAAATATCAAGAACTCAATATATTAAGATCACGATAAAACGTTTAACTATCAACTTGAATTCAAAATAATATGCAACCAATATTCATTGTGTCACTTCATCTGAGTAGATGATGAAGAGTTTAGCTAGACATAATCATAAATGAATCACAAATAGCAAAAGTATGAGTAAACATAATGTACCAATAAAGACAATGAAAAGCTAAAGAAATCGATGTTTGAATGCCTTGAAACTCTTGAGCAACCCTTAGATCTATAAGAACGAAATAGCTACTGAAAAAGCCCTCAAAGAACCCTAAAATCGATTGGGAGTGAAAGATATCCGAATGGTAGGGTTTTGGTCTTGTATTTATAGTGTTTCCAAAAAGGGTCCTGCACCGACTCAAATATGCGCCGCACCAAAGATCCATGCGCCGCATATTTCCAACTTTCCAAAAATTCAACTGCCCGATATGCGCCGCATCTCCTTCTCATGCGCCACATATGCAGAATGGCCAAATCTTCTGACTCAAAAATACATCAAATATGTGCCGCATATATAAGCCATGCGCCGCATATCTTCATCCTTCAGCTAAACTCGTATTTTTCATCTCGTCTTCACACGAACTCGTCCACGAACCATCCTAATGCATCTTTTAGCCATCCAAAAGCCATTTCTAACCATTTTACCTGTTCTAAGCCTGAAATCACTAACAATACCATCAAAGCATCGAATATACATGCAAATTACACATAATTAAGCTTAAAACGACTTTAAACGATATGGGAATATATATATAAATGGACATATCAAATTCCCCCACACTTAAGCCTTGCTTGTCCTCAAGCAAATTCAAACTTTCAAATCATAACTACAATCTCCAATTAACAAAAGTATTCAAAATTAGTCTAAGAGAACTTCACAAAATTTCTATCAATCGGTCTTGAATTCCACATGCATTTATATGAAATATTCTTGAGAAAGCTTAAGACGAAATCAGAAATACCGTATGCAAACAATCAATCAATCATTATTAGAATCAAATCCATACCCGTACAAAACCTCTACCATTTCTATCTTTCCAATTAATATTAAGCTCATACCTACTAAGTTCACAACTTATTCGCATACTTGATTATTATGGGCGACTTAATTAACAATCCAAGACGATTACCGATATTGTTGTCCTCTTAAACACTCGGCACTTCCGGGTATCCATAAGTACTTTCTACTTTGTAGATTTATAACGCACTTAAGTTTTTAAGCTCACTTATGTGTCCCATAACTAGTCATACTCCCACAATCGAGACTAACGTCAAAACAACAAATATTAAGAATTTATACGGAAAATGTCCTTAAACAAACTAAAGAACACTTGCTATTATTCAACTTCACTGCTTTCATTTGTACTTTTTGATTTTGTACGCTTTACAACTTTGAATTTGAATTTATTTCACCCTTGTGATGGCTTCGTGGCATTTTATGCCTTTTAATTTGTAGACATTTCCCGCATAATCCCCTAATACATGAAGTAACAACACTAGCTCTTTCGCAAGATTTAAGGATGAGACTCGATTCATAAATGAAGAGCAGGCATTCAAGGCCATATGGCTAGTTACGTTCCCCACAAAAGTGGAACCTTGGTGCTTTGTGCCTACCGGTACATCATATGATGGAGTCATTAACTAATTCATATTTCAATTAAGTACAATTAGCGCATGCATTTGTAATTTCCTAAATTGTGTTGAAGTTCAAGACAAACCTACTATTATTTGGAAAGATGAAATGTCACGGGTAATAAATATATGAAAGCTAATCATAACCAACTTCATGTTTATGTTATTTTTCTAACATTTCTGAAACCCACAAATTCATCACTTTTCGTCTTTAACTAAGCTAACTTAAATTTTTAAAAATTAAGTCAAATATGCATGTAAATAGAAACTTCGAAAACTTAACATTTCACTTTTGACCCGGTTTTTCCTATTTACCTCTCCCCCCACACTTGAGTTGTACAATGCCCTCAATGTACAATGAACTAAAGACAATCTAAGGGAAATAGGGAAAAGCAAAAAGAAAAATAAGATAAAAGATCATGAGAACTTGCCGGATGTTGGTAAATGTTCTTATGCTCGGTAGAATCGCCTAAAATGAATGGGCGCTGAACTTACTGCCAGCATATGCACATGAATTGCTACCTTCTAAAATGCATAAAACAACACCAAAAAGAGAACTTCCAACATTAACATTAGTGAAATAACCAAACCCCCCAAATTGTCTTACCATCCGAAGAAAAAGAAAAATAAAGCTAAAAACAGAAAGTAAATTGTTTGAGCGCCAACAAAGGCGTAGTACAGACCAAAGAAAAATAAAAACAAATGAGAAAGTGCAGTACGAAGAACTCCAAGTATCCAGAAACCAAGCTGAACTCAAATCAACATCGATGACTCAATGCCCACGTGACCGGCACCGCCATCTCCATACCATCAACAAGCATCAATAACCAACAACCAATCAAACAAGCTCTAAAACGGAGGCTGACCATCCCTAGGAAAGATCGAAGGAGTACCACCTCCCTCGCGAGTATCATGAGTCGTATAAAATAGATCACCACCAGGAACAATGTTAGGCGTACCCGTAGTCGCCCTACCACCAGCCTCATTACCTACCAGTGTGTAGTAACTAAAATAGTTACCATTGTACCTATCTGCACCTGTATACATCCCATAACCTGTAGGCAGAGTAGTAGGGTCATACGCCGCAGGCTGATATCTATACTGCTCCTGCTGATAGTCCGGCTGAGGAAAGAAAAAATTAAAAGAAGTCGCGCTAGGAGGTATCACCGGTGGTGGATTATGTGCGGGAACAGCGGGTCGGGAAGTCTCGGGCATATGATCATACTCGTGCTCCATCTGCCTCTGCGAATATGGAGAAACATGTTCCTGAGTCTCCAAAGCCCTATGGAGCATACTAGACATAGTCCGCTGCTGATCCAAAATCATGTCCGTCGTCCCTTGCAACCCAAAAATAGATTCCTGCATCAAAGATAAATCAAAAGAAGATGATGAAGCACCCCCGATGAACCTAGGCTCACTAGTCCCATCCTCACGTCTCCTCCAACGATCAGACCTCTTCCCATCAGCCAAAGTACCAACAAACACATCACGGTTATCCACCGTCACAACCAAACCAGCCCTCCTCAAATCATCTAAACAAAAATCAACAAAAGGGACTCTATTAATCCCCCGATTACATCGTGCAGTATCCAACTCCAACATCAAATAAATCTGTGTAATATACTGCCCATAAAACAAATGCTGATCCATATGTGTTAGCTATAGGGTTCATGAGGAATTCAAAATTGATTTGGGGCTTTTGATTGTTTATGCTTGGGGATGGTTTGAATATGTTTTAATTGCTTATATCTCGTTTCAATTTGGATTAATTGCATGTTTAGGATCCGAATTTGGAATTAGGGTTCATGAGTATGAAATTAGTTTGGGGGAAATTGTTGTGATGATTATATGATGTAGATAAAGGCTTGGGTTGGTTTAATTTGAGTTTACTTTGTGTTTAACATGATCAAATTTTTCGAATTGAGTCTACATTGTTTAAATTTGTCATGTTGACTTTTGTTGACCTGAGTTTGTTCTTGAAAGTGATTGAATAGTATTTGAATTTTGGTGGGAAGTTGTTTGATTGAATTAAAATTCAAAAATTTTCTGAACATTGAAAATATGCGCCACACAGAAGCTCTGTGCGCCGCATATCGGAGTGTTGGTGCTACAGTATCAGTTTTGGGATACAGATATGCGCCGCATGAAATGGGTATGCGCCGCATATTCTGTTATGTTGAAAATTTTCGATTTTAACTTTGAGTTTTGGTTTGTGTGAGGTATGTTTGATGTTTCTACTGTGTTTTTATGATTGTTTGATGTGTTTTTGCAGAGAGGAAAGGAGGTTGCTTCAGCTAGTGAACCCGCGTTTGTTCCGGGTATCCAAGAAGGATATAAGTTTACCGAACCGGAACTGAGTGATCCATTTAAGTACAAGGATGTTCCTTTGGATGGGAACGCTAAGAATTTAACTGTAGAGCCTCATGAATGGTTGAAATTTCCAGGAGTGACGGGTCATGAAAGGACCCATTGTTTGAATAAGTTGCAGGAAATTCGATATGACCATGTTATGCAACCCAAGATTGTTTGTTGGTGTGATTTTGCACGGGTTGGTATTGCTGAACAGGTGAAGACAAAGTTGATGTGCAAGTATAGAAATGATAATGGTCAGATTAAAACATTTAAGATATGGGAAAACATTTTTGGGATTCAGCATGCACCAGTTCGTGAATGTTTTTTTTTATAAAAAAATCAGCATGCACCAGTTCGTGAATGTTTTTTTTTATAAAAAAATCAGCATGCACCGGTTCGTGAATGGTTTTTTTTAAAACCATTCACGAACTGGTGCATGTTGAATCCCAAAAATGTTTTCCCACATCTTAAATAGTTTTATCACACATTGGTACATTATGTTTACTCATACTTTTGCTATTTGTGATTCATTTATGATTATGTCTATCTAAACACTTCATCATCTACTGAGATGAAGTGACACAATGAATATTGGTTGCATATTATTTTGAATTCAAGTTGATAGTTAAACGTTTTATCGTGATCTTAATATATTGAGTTCTTGATATTTACTCTATTGTTTTGTTGATAATGCATGAATGATTTAGAGGTATCTAAGTTTAGGAGTGCATTGTTCTAGTTGATTGGGTACAATCGATAGGTGTTAATTCGTGGTAACGAGTTGATAAACAACAATAGGTAATAGGATTCAATGTGTTAACGATTTGGTAAAGTCGATAGATGAAATTGTTTAACAATAACAAAACAAATTAGTCGATTAGATAGATCTTGATAGAGAAGGTGGTAACCAGATCTTTAGGATTGAATCAGTTGGTTAATGGGTTCGGATGGGGTAATAAGCTAGGTGTACAACTAGTGAGTTCTTGGTCTAGACTTAGTTATTAAAATCAACATAATTGAATTGGTGTTAACTTTAATGCAACCAAAGTGAAATGTGTCATGGAGTCAAGGTAGATGATTTTTAATTAATCTTGATATTAAATAAATCTCTTTTCATTTAATTCTCGGAATTACTAATTTTTATAATTCAACTAACTACTTTCAAATCCAATATGACGGGAGTCTTTAAATTCCAAACTTTTATAAGCTACATTAAACTCGCTTGCTTTTAATCGGTCTATGTGGTTCGACTTGGACTTACTTTAAAGCTATATTGCATACGATCGGGAACTGATGAGCGTTCATTTTGTGATAAAAACCCCTATCGAAAGGCTTCGATTCAATATCTATTTGAGTTAATATTCCGTAACTATCGGTACTTAATGGATTCTATGTTTACGCAGGTTCACGGAAGATGCGAGTGAGGGTAAATGGCATCAAATGACTCAAGATGGAAGCCTATGAAGTTACAAGACACAAGGAGGTGATTCGGAAGCCGAACGAAGCGAAACGAGAAGCAGCAGGAGCTGCCAGCGCCGCTGGAGCCCATCCAGCGCCGCTGGGCCCATCCAGCGCCGCTGGAGCCCATCCAGCGCCGCTGGGCACTCCAGCGCCGCTGGAGCCCATGCCAGCGCCGCTGGAGCCCATCCAGCGCCGCTGGAGCCCATGCCAGCGCCGCTGGAGCCCATCCAGCGCCGCTGGAGCCCATGCCAGCGCCGCTGGAGCCCATCCAGCGCCGCTGAGCCCATGCCAGCGCCGCTGGAGCCCATCCAGCGCCGCTGGAGCCCATGCCAGCGCCGCTGGAGCCCTCCAGCGCCGCTGGAGCCCATCCAGCGCCGCTGGAGCCCATCCAGCGCCGCTGGGCCCATCCAGCGCCGCTGGAGCCCATCCAGCGCCGCTGGGCCCATCCAGCGCCGCTGGAGCCCATCCAGCGCCGCTGGAGCCCATCCAGCGCCGCTGGAGCCCATCCAGCGCCGCTGGGCCCATCCAGCGCCGCTGGAGCCCATCCAGCGCCGCTGGAGCCCATCCAGCGCCGCTGGAGCCCATCCAGCGCCGCTGGAGCCCATCCAGCGCCGCTGGAGCCCATCCAGCGCCGCTGGAGCCCATCCAGCGCCGCTGGAGCCCATCCAGCGCCGCTGGAGCCCATCCAGCGCCGCTGGGCCCATCCAGCGCCGCTGGAGCCCATCCAGCGCCGCTGGGCCCATCCAGCGCCGCTGGAGCCCATCCAGCGCCGCTGGGCCCATCCAGCGCCGCTGGAGCCCATCCAGCGCCGCTGGGCCCATCCAGCGCCGCTGGAGCCCATCCAGCGCCGCTGGGCCCATCCAGCGCCGCTGGAGCCCATCCAGCGCCGCTGGGCCCATCCAGCGCCGCTGGAGCCCATCCAGCGCCGCTGGAGCCCATCCAGCGCCGCTGGAGCCCATCCAGCGCCGCTGGAGCCCATCCAGCGCCGCTGGAGCCCATCCAGCGCCGCTGGAGCCCATCCAGCGCCGCTGGGCCCATCCAGCGCCGCTGGAGCCCATCCAGCGCCGCTGGGCCCATCCAGCGCCGCTGGAGCCCATCCAGCGCCGCTGGGCCCATCCAGCGCCGCTGGAGCCCATCCAGCGCCGCTGGAGCCCATCCAGCGCCGCTGGAGCCCATCCAGCGCCGCTGGAGCCCATCCAGCGCCGCTGGAGCCCATCCAGCGCCGCTGGAGCCCATCCAGCGCCGCTGGAGCCCATCCAGCGCCGCTGGAGCCCATCCAGCGCCGCTGGAGCCCATCCAGCGCCGCTGGAGCCCATCCAGCGCCGCTGGAGCCCATCCAGCGCCGCTGGGCCCATCCAGCGCCGCTGGAGCCCATCCAGCGCCGCTGGAGCCCATCCAGCGCCGCTGGAGCCCATCCAGCGCCGCTGGAGCCCATCCAGCGCCGCTGGGCCCATCCAGCGCCGCTGGAGCCCATCCAGCGCCGCTGGGCCCATCCAGCGCCGCTGGAGCCCATCCAGCGCCGCTGGGCCCATCCAGCGCCGCTGGAGCCCATCCAGCGCCGCTGGGCCCATCCAGCGCCGCTGGAGCCCATCCAGCGCCGCTGGGCCCATCCAGCGCCGCTGGAGCCCATCCAGCGCCGCTGGGCCCATCCAGCGCCGCTGGAGCCCATCCAGCGCCGCTGGGCCCATCCAGCGCCGCTGGAGCCCATCCAGCGCCGCTGGGCCCATCCAGCGCCGCTGGAGCCCATCCAGCGCCGCTGGGCCCATCCAGCGCCGCTGGAGCCCATCCAGCGCCGCTGGAGCCCATCCAGCGCCGCTGGAGCCCATCCAGCGCCGCTGGAGCCCATCCAGCGCCGCTGGAGCCCATCCAGCGCCGCTGGAGCCCATCCAGCGCCGCTGGAGCCCATCCAGCGCCGCTGGAGCCCATCCAGCGCCGCTGGAGCCCATCCAGCGCCGCTGGAGCCCATCCAGCGCCGCTGGAGCCCATCCAGCGCCGCTGGAGCCCATCCAGCGCCGCTGGAGCCCATCCAGCGCCGCTGGAGCCCATCCAGCGCCGCTGGAGCCCATCCAGCGCCGCTGGGCCCATCCAGCGCCGCTGGAGCCCATCCAGCGCCGCTGGGCCCATCCAGCGCCGCTGGAGCCCATCCAGCGCCGCTGGGCCCATCCAGCGCCGCTGGAGCCCATCCAGCGCCGCTGGGCCCATCCAGCGCCGCTGGAGCCCATCCAGCGCCGCTGGAGCCCATCCAGCGCCGCTGGAGCCCATCCAGCGCCGCTGGGCCCATCCAGCGCCGCTGGAGCCCATCCAGCGCCGCTGGGCCCATCCAGCGCCGCTGGAGCCCATCCAGCGCCGCTGGGCCCATCCAGCGCCGCTGGAGCCCATCCAGCGCCGCTGGGCCCATCCAGCGCCGCTGGAGCCCATCCAGCGCCGCTGGGCCCATCCAGCGCCGCTGGAGCCCATCCAGCGCCGCTGGAGCCCATCCAGCGCCGCTGGAGCCCATCCAGCGCCGCTGGAGCCCATCCAGCGCCGCTGGAGCCCATCCAGCGCCGCTGGAGCCCATCCAGCGCCGCTGGAGCCCATCCAGCGCCGCTGGAGCCCATCCAGCGCCGCTGGAGCCCATCCAGCGCCGCTGGAGCCCATCCAGCGCCGCTGGAGCCCATCCAGCGCCGCTGGAGCCCATCCAGCGCCGCTGGAGCCCATCCAGCGCCGCTGGAGCCCATCCAGCGCCGCTGGAGCCCATCCAGCGCCGCTGGGCCCATCCAGCGCCGCTGGAGCCCATCCAGCGCCGCTGGGCCCATCCAGCGCCGCTGGAGCCCATCCAGCGCCGCTGGGCCCATCCAGGTCGTATCATGAGATCTGAGATGCCAAACATGTATTTTAAAATAATTACTGTTATTTGCTTTTTCAAACTATTTTCAGACTAAGCCTCTCGCTGAATAAGCGGTTGCAGCTTCTATTTACTTTTCAGTTAATTTAATTATTTTAATAGAAAATCATGAGTTCGTGACAACCCCCAACCGCTAGAATTACACATTTTACTAGATTAGGTAGTGCAAGCGTCCCTGCGAACGATCTTGTACTTATCACTTACTATACTACATCTGATCGGGTTCTCTGCCCGTAATTGTGTGGTTAGTTTGAGGTATTTACTTGTACAACATTTTTTTAAATTTAAAAGCAGGATAAAAACCACCATCAGGATCATTGCCCGATAGTGTGTAGTAGTCAGTTCTGAAGTATTTCTTGTTTTTAATTTAACTCGATTTTTACACATCAAGTTTTTGGCGCCGCTGCCGGGGAATGATTTTAAGAGTTTAGTTTGAGATTCTGTAGTTTGATCATTTATTGTATTCACGTACAAGAGAGTTAATTGCTTTCTTAGATTAGTTTTGATTTCATTTTTAGTTTTCTGTTTTTATTTGATTTGTGTAACCTGGTGCGTTTTACGGGTATTTTCTTTTATTTGTGTTTTCAGGTTTTCTTCTTTAGTTGATGAACAGGAGGTCTTCTAGTTTACCACTAGTGAGCCCTCAATCTAATCCGGGAAAGACCAAGAGACGTGGAAAGAAATCCAAACATACCGTTACCGCTACACCAGTCAAAATAGATCCTTTAGATTTAAACCTTGAAACAGGAGACACTTCAAAAACCGGAGAGCTTAAAATTACCGAAAAGAAAACCAAAGAACAACCAACTCCGGATCCATCACCACCGTCTTCACCGGAGACAACACCTCCACCTACACCTAGGAACATGGCCGACGAAATGATTCATCCTTTTGATAGGACTATTGGGGAGAGTACTCGAATCATTGCACCAAATAGGGGTTCGATTCGTCCTCCAACTACCGCTGCAAATTTCAATGTCAAGGGTAATCATTTGACTCGGGTTGAGGAAAATCAGTTTGATGGGGTGCATAGGTGGGATCCATATGATCACATAGAGAAGTTTGAGAAGGTGTGTCGGTTGTATAAGTATGGTGAGACCCAAATGCCACATGTTAAGCTTGAATTGTTCCCTTTGTCTCTCACGGGAGAGGCTGCGAATTGGTATGATGAGCTTGAGGATAACATATTCGAAACTTAGGATGAAATGAGGGAAGCTTTCATTAAGCGGTTCTTTCCGGCTCAATTGGTTGAAACTTTGAAGCTTTAGATAAGGGCATTTAAGCAAGAGAGGGATGAGGATTTGGTTGATGCTTGGAAACGGTTGAAAGAATTGATGCGGAAGTGTCCGGGTCATGGTATTCAGTTGAATGAGCACATTCTTATCTTCTTTAGGGGTTTAGATTGTCATACTCAAAGGAAATTAGATTGGGCTTGTGGGGGTATGATGTGACCAATTTATATAGATCGCCCACTTCATTATTGGCCTTTTTCGTATGTGTTTTGAGTTGATTTTGTATGCATTTGGCGCGTTTATGGTGTTTGTTAGTGCTTTCAGGTTCTTAGCAGGTTGTGCGCCCATTTGGTACATTTTCTGACGATTTTAGCCCAAGATGTTGATCCGAGTGTTCGAGGGCCGATGATAAAGAAGAACAAAGATTTCAGCAAGTTAGCACTGCGCCGCAGTGGGAGGATTCATTCCCCACTGCGCCGCAGTCAATGGGTGCCAAAGCCACAACTTTCCAGTGGATTCACACTGCGCCGCAGTGGGAGTGTACCAGCTCCACTGCGCCGCAGTCACTAGTCGAGAAGAAGCCAATGCTTTCCAGAGATTTAACACTGCGCCGCAGTGGGAGGACTCATTCCCCACTGCGCCGCAGTCACCTTATGATCAGAATTCCAGGGACTTTCCACTGCGCCGCAGTGGGAGCGCACCATGCCCACTGCGCCGCAGTGGGGGTGCCAAAGCCACACTGCGCCGCAGTGGGAGGATTCACCCCACTGCGCCGCAGTGGGAGGATGCCCCCACTGCGCCGCAGTGGGAGGATTCATTCCCACTGCGCCGCAGTGGGAGGATCCCCCACTGCGCCGCAGTGGGAGGATTCATTCCCCACTGCGCCGCAGTGGGAGGATTGCCCCCACTGCGCCGCAGTGGGAGGATTCACCCACTGCGCCGCAGTGGGAGGATTGCCCCCACTGCGCCGCAGTGGGAGGATTCATTCCCCACTGCGCCGCAGTGGGAGGACCCCACTGCGCCGCAGTGGGAGGATTCATTCCCCACTGCGCCGCAGTGGGAGGTCCAAAGCCCACTGCGCCGCAGTGGGAGGATTCATTCCCACTGCGCCGCAGTGGGAGATTGCCCCCACTGCGCCGCAGTGGGAGGATTCATTCCCCACTGCGCCGCAGTGGGAGTGCCAAAGCCCACTGCGCCGCAGTGGGAGGATTCATTCCCCACTGCGCCGCAGTGGGAGTGCCAAAGCCACACTGCGCCGCAGTGGGAGGATTCACACTGCGCCGCAGTGGGAGGATTCCCCCACTGCGCCGCAGTGGGAGGATTCATTCCCCACTGCGCCGCAGTGGGGGATGCCAAAGCCCACTGCGCCGCAGTGGGAGGATTCATCCCACTGCGCCGCAGTGGGAGGTTGCCAAAGCCCACTGCGCCGCAGTGGGGGATTCACCCCACTGCGCCGCAGTGGGAGGATTCTTCCCACTGCGCCGCAGTGGGAGGATTCCCCCACTGCGCCGCAGTGGGAGGATTCCCCACTGCGCCGCAGTGGGAGATCTTCCCACTGCGCCGCAGTGGGAGGATTCCCCCACTGCGCCGCAGTGGGAGGATTCATTCCCCACTGCGCCGCAGTGGGAGATTGCCCCCACTGCGCCGCAGTGGGAGGATTCATTCCCACTGCGCCGCAGTGGGAGATTCCCCCACTGCGCCGCAGTGGGAGGATTCATTCCCCACTGCGCCGCAGTGGGAGGATTGCCCCCACTGCGCCGCAGTGGGAGGATTCATTCCCCACTGCGCCGCAGTGGGAGGATCCCCCACTGCGCCGCAGTGGGAGGATTCATTCCCCACTGCGCCGCAGTGGGAGGATTGCTTCCCCACTGCGCCGCAGTGGGAGGATTCACCCCACTGCGCCGCAGTGGGAGGATTGCCCCCACTGCGCCGCAGTGGGAGGATTCACCCCACTGCGCCGCAGTGGGAGGATTGCTTCCCCACTGCGCCGCAGTGGGAGGATTCCCCCACTGCGCCGCAGTGGGAGGATTCATTCCCCACTGCGCCGCAGTGGGAGGATTCATTCCCCACTGCGCCGCAGTGGGAGGATTCTTCCCACTGCGCCGCAGTGGGAGGATTCACCCCACTGCGCCGCAGTGGGAGGATTCATTCCCACTGCGCCGCAGTGGGAGGATTCCCCCACTGCGCCGCAGTGGGAGGATTGCTTCCCACTGCGCCGCAGTGGGAGGATTCACCCACTGCGCCGCAGTGGGAGGATTATTCCACTGCGCCGCAGTGGGAGGACTCATTCCCCACTGCGCCGCAGTCACCTTATGATCAGAATTCCAGGGACTTTCCACTGCGCCGCAGTAGGAGCGCACCATGCCCACTGCGGCGCAATGAGTGCACGGGGAGATCAGGGCTACATCCTCTTTGCATCAGATTTGGGGGAGGTATAAAAAGAAAAAAACCCTATTTTCCCAAGGATCCAAGTTTTTCTTTCTAGGAGCTGTTCTACCACTAGTCTTTGACGGATCATCGCAGATTTCATCATTTGATTCATTGAAAATTCAAGAACATCCATCTAGATCGTATCTAATCTTCTGTCTTGCAATTTATATTCAACGATCATTGGTACAATATGTTTTCTTTCAATTTCTTTATTGCAATTCAATTTAGTATGATTGGCTAGATTTCTAATCATCAACTTTGATGAAACTTGACGAATGATATGATTGCAATATTTTAATTCAAGAGTTGATTCAATTATCGTTGTGTCGTGATCTTTATCAATTAATTCCTTGCGATTTATTCTTTTGATGTTGATGGTTTATGTGTTCATCGTTAGTGGTACTAGGTGAATACGCTTATCGTTTCAATTCGATTGTCTATGGTCGTTTGTCACCGGTTCATGGTATGACGGTGAATGTCAAATCTATAATAGGAGTTAATTGGTAAACGTGTTTAGAAACGGTTGGTGGTACCACGCGTTTTCATTCACATAGGCATAATTGGTAATTGGTTAATCAAGCAAACTAATTGTTGGGGAGATTTTCTAGGCATTGGTGGTACCAGCTTGGGTAATTTAACTAGCAACTTAGGTATTTGGGTTATTTGTGAGCGGTTGGTGGTACCACGCGAGCATTTTATCCTTTCACGATTATCTTGTCAACTCTAAATAATCTGAACTTTATCGTGTGCAATCATAACTAAAGTCAAGTGGATTCGAAGTGGGTGATCTTTATTCATATTGTTTGAATTTTCTTTACTTTTCAATTGTCTTGTCATTTCAATTTCTTTAATTTCATATTGTCAAGGTGAGGTAGCAATTCGGCTACGGTTCCATCCTTATTCCAAAACCATTTTAGCTGACAACTATTTCAACACCATTCCCCGTGTTCGATCCTGGACTTACCTTCCAGCTATACTATATACGAACGGGTCCACTGCCCGCAAGTGTGTAGTAGTCAGTTTTAGGGTATTTCTTGTTTTAATTTTTAAACTCGATTTCACACATCAAGTTTTTGGCGCCGCTGCCGGGGAGTGTGTGCCGATTTAGTTGTTTATTTAGTGGTTTGATCCTTTCTCACGCGTGAGAAAGTTACTTGTTTATTAGTTTAGTTTTCTTTTCTTATCACAGGTGCATTTGACGTGTTTGTGTTAGTTGTGTATTTGCAGGAATTGTGTTAGTTGATGAACTTGCGTTCTTCGGGTCTCCCTTTGAATAGTCCTTTGTCTACTCCGAGAAGACCAAGAGGGAGTAGGTTTAACTTCACTGAACCCACAACACCAATACCGACACCATTTTCACCTATAGCTAAACCCACTCCTGATTCGGACGAGGAAGGGTTCTTTTTGGATGAGTTTTTCAATTTAGAAGTAAAGCAAGAGGAAATGGGGGACGAACAACCAAGGGGTCCAAATGACACTCGCTATGGCGAGAGAGTCCGTACGATCCCAACTGGCCGTGGTTCCGCCATTAGACCTCCAACCATTGATCACACTTTCGCTTTGAAGGGAAACCATCTAAAGAGCATAGAAGAGCATCAATTTGATGGTAAACGGAAATGGGATCCTTACCAACACTTGGATAGGTTCGAAAAGTTGGCTCGGCTATATCAATATGGGCAAAACCAAATGAATGCCGTGAAACTTTAGACATTTCCCATGTCAATCACCGGAGAAGCACTTGATTGGTTCAATGATCTTCCAGAAAATTCTATTACTACTTGGAACCAACTCAAGGAGGCTTTCATTGGTGAGTTTTATTCACTTAGAACTCAAAGAAGGTTGGAGAACATGATTAGATCTTTTGAACAAGATAATGGAGAAGATGTTGTTGATGCTTAGGTTCGTTTCAAGGAAATGTTGAGAAATTGTCCAGGTCACGATTTGACTAGGGAAAAATATGTGGAGCTTTTCTTTGATGGGTTAGATAAGAAGTCCAAACGCGAATTGGGATATGCTTTCGGGGGTAGTTTCAATAACATTACACCCAATGAAGGTTATCAAATCCTGGAAGACATGGCGAAGGATAGCTCAACTTTGGATGATGAAAGGTTTTTGAAGAATGAGAAAAAGATGAAGAGAGGTACTAACCAAGGGAGAGTTGCTAAGGTTGAAGCTAGCAATGACCCAGGGGTTATTGGAGAGATTAGGGCGCTATCTGAGCGCATGGAAAAGGGGTTTGCTACTCAAGAGAATAGGTTTGGAGCAATTGAGAGGGATGTTAAGGTAATAGCCGATGGGTGTGATCATTGTGGTGATATGCACTATTCTGATGAGTGTCCAAATCGGGCACCCGAAGATGTGAATTATGTTCAAAATCAGCCCCAAGGGAATTTCTACCGCAACACCGGTTTCCAGAACCGGCCTTCAAGTAATACTTCTTATAACTCTCCTTTTCAATCTAATAATTCTCGTTTTTCAGGTAATAGGTGGCAAAGAGATAATTATCAGAATCAGCCACAACAGCAGACTCAACAAGGGCAAGGATCAGGTTCTTCTTCTTCTAATGTCGATCCTAATGCCGAGTTGAGAGAGATGATGAAGCAGTTGGCTAGTAATCAGGTTGAAACAAATACTAGCATTCAAATGATCAGGGAAGACACTAAGACCTTGAGTGAGAGGTTGGATCAGTTAAGTGGGAAGGTGGAGATCAACATGAAAAACCAAGGAGTTAATTTCAAGGATCTCAAAAGTAGGATGGCCGCTCTTGCTAGGCCCACGGGGACTCTTCCTAGCAACACACAGCAGAATCCTAGACCTCAGTTTAGTCAAGGACAGAGTCAAGGACAGAATCAGGGACAGAAATACACTCCACCTCCAGTCCGCAATGAGCAAGCCAAAGCCATCACTACTCGTACTGGTAGGTCTTATGACTCACCTCCTATGCCTAATGTTGTTGTTTCATTAAAGGCACATCTTGGAGGGCCTGTGTTCCTATGATAATTACGCATAAGTTCTTGAGTTAGCAATATATTATCAGAGATACGTCTACCTGGAACAAAGGCTGACTGATTAATTCCCACCAAGTCATCCAATCCTTCTTTCAACCTATTGGTGAGAATCTTGCTAATACATTTATAAAGCACATTACAGCACGAGATAGGCCTATAATCATT
>CM067167.1:223319441-223395433 GCA_034093135.1 Erigeron breviscapus | reverse complement strand
AATAATTAGGGTTAATTATTAGATAATTGTGTGACTAAGTGAATTTTTTCGTGTGATTTTTCTGATTTGCGACAGTTCACTAAAAAATTCATATCTTTTAATCTGTAATGAGTTAGAAGTTGTGCTTTGGACAGTAGGTGCTTGACACATAGGGCTACAACTTTGTAGTTCTGGTCGAAAGCTGAATCGGACCAGAAACAGGGCTAAACAGGTCGTGAAGCTGCTGAAATTTCCAGTCAGCATGTTTATGTGAATTACTTGTTAATTAAGTTGTTTAAAGGCTTACGCAATCAAGGCAACTTGATGTATGTGCCCTCTAGGATTTCTTGGGTTGGGCTAATGGTTTGGGTTGATGTTTTGATGGTTGCAATTTCGTTATGGTTTCTTTTGATATTTAATCAATCAAATGTGTACATAATGACATTGGTTCCCAATGATGTCATTATGAGGGGGAGAAAATATTATGATTGATTCACTAATTGATAAGGAAACAAGGAGAAAAGTTTGTGTTTGGTTGTTTCAATTGGGTTTAGGCTTATCAAAGTTTTAGGCTTATCAAAGTTTTAGGCTTATCAAAGTTCTAGGCTTATCAAAGTTTGTGTATAGGGGGAGAAAATTATTCATGATGTGACAATAGTTTCAGATTTTCACTAGACTTTAGGTGATTGAAATTTTATTTTAAAAAGGGATCTGAATTGACGTCAAAGATAAGAATGAAACCGAAGATGAAAAGATTTTCATTCAAAGATGCTCCAAAATGTTTATAATCATGGATTGAGGGGGAGCATGATTACTTCGTAAGAATTTCAATCCAAACCTCATTCAATTGCTTACTCTCCAAAGTGTTCGAATTGATATGACAAAGATCAAAGCTTCAAAAAGGATCAAAGATTGGTTAGAAGATTCAAGTCAAAGAAGTAAAAGCTTTAATAGAGTCTTCATCAAACACACTTCATTCAAAGATCTTCAAGTCATACAACAACATTTTGTTCAAGAAACTCCAATGCATACATCAAGGGGGAGAGTTCATATTCATAAAACTTTATTCCAAGAAGATGAAATTCATTCAAGAATTAAAACTGAAGAATCGAAAAGTTGAATTTCACTCAAGAATCGAAGATTGAAACATTCGAAACCAAGATTTATACCTTCCACATTTCAAAAGACAACTCTGATTCATGATTCAACAATTCTCGAAGATTCAAGTCACACACATTTGTTCGACTTCATTATTCTCTTCATTCAAGACTCACACGCATTCATTATTCTCTGTTCTAAAAGAACATTGAGAATCCTTACATGATTTAACTTCAAGAAGTTCAAGACCAAGATCAAGACTGAATCAAGTTCTCCAAAGACAAAAGAGAAAGCTTTGAAGACTTGTTTCAACACCCCAATTGTCTTCACCACCGGGCTCATCAAATTCATTCCTACAAGACAATATAACACGTACTTCATTACAATGTATCACTAAGGGGGAAAATGTTAGAAATCCAAAAATAGTGATAAATTGTAATCTAGATTAGAGGAATTTCTTGTTGTTAATTCATAGATAAATGATTACTAAGGTTGAGGGGCTAATTGTGACAATTAGCATAATTGTAGAATTAGACTACAAATAGCCCTCTCATACCTTAGAGATCATAACAATAACTTAACAATGACACAGAACATTACACATAACTTTTATACCTGTTAATTCACACACAGTTACCTTCAATTCTCTCTCAAAACACACACAAACACCAAGAACACACACTATCCAAACCGCCATTGATGAATTGAATTCAGTGATAGAAATCGTGTTATAACAATGCTCGTGCGGATCTAGAGGCAGAGATCGACGAGATGTTCGAGGACAATGAGGCCGATGATGAGGCAAGTAGTAATCCTCATGCCACTGCGAGAAGTCAAGAGATAGCTCCAGTGATGATGATGGTCAAGAGGACCCTCAAGAGAGAGCACACAGGCTTGTTCTAAAGCAACGTGTTGCTCGCTCTGAAAGGGAACTGAAGGCTGATGCAGACTTCCAGCCTGAGGAGGAAGAAGAAGAAGATAGTTCGCCTTTACAGCTCAGAAGGAGAAGGAGAGCTGGAGAAGGCACATCTGGCACAAATAAGTCACCTAGACTTAGTGCAATGATGAGTGTGGCAGTTAAAGAGGGACCAGGACGTATGTCTGAGCATGTGCAGAGTGATACTGAGGAGGTAACTGCTAGACCTAGGGGAGCAGGTAAGGGATTGATGATGCGGCCACCGGTTGAGCCTTCAACAACACGAATCAAACTATCAGCCACCGGGTCTTCATTCACATCTTTCACCAATGCTGCTACAACATCAGTTCCTCATAGCACTGTTACACTTCTAGTTGTTGGACCGTCTGCAATCCAACAACCACATGCATTCACAGTCAGGCCGTCTGAGTCAAGACCGACTGTGCCACCTACTATCCCTCCTCGACCATCGGTGATTTCTTCCCAACCTAGCAGCTCCGAAACTGATACTGATGATGTATCTGAGTTGATAAAGCAAGTGGCTGATATGAGAGCTCTGGTTGCTAGCTTGACAGAGAATCTGTCTAAGCAGGAAGAATCACATCGTCAGGAGCTTGAAGAGCTGAGAGCTAAGAATGCTCAGCTTCAGACAAGGAATGAGGCTCTACAGAAGATCCAATCTGAGACATCTGAGCACCTAAAACAGATTGTCAAAAGATTGGAAAACCACAATGAAGTAATAAAGAGCCAGACTGCAGGTCTGACAAGCTTCGATGACGACTATGACCAGCTGAATGAGATTATTGGAAATCTTAAGTCTCAGGGGGAGATACAGCAGACTTGCAAGGATGATGCCCTTAGGAGGGAAAGTAGAGAGGACGAGGGAGATGATCCTAGCAGACCAAGAGAGACTTCAAGATTTCCAATAGGCACGAGGACTGCCATGTCTCAGGGGGAGCAAAACCAGCCTGGTGCTGCTGGTACCTCTCGAGCCCCCACAGCTGAAGACAAAGGAAAAGGGAAAGCTCATGTCGATGCTTGTCCCTCACCAACTGGAGATGTAGGAGTTGGTGGCCAGGAACGATCAACTGGAGATGAAGGAGTTGGTCATCAGAATGTTCTGCTTTTTTCTGGGGATGATGTTTTATCATCTGACTCTTCTGGCACTTTGATTCTGAAGAACGAGATCTTTATTAAGTTCAGACACGATGACGTGGCATATCAAAATGCAATGGCCGACATGATTAAGCCAAAGGATCCTGGATCTAGGGCTGATCAAGAAAGAGCTCGTGGACTTGCTGCAGGCAGAAGCAAGGAATAACTGACAGAGTCTGACTCAGATTTTGAGAAAGAGACTCATGACAAAAGGAAGAAGAAGAGCAGAAGAAAGTAGATGACTTCTGAAGTTCCTGAAGAGGGTTTTTTGGCCAACACTTAGGACGACAAACGAAGACTTGAAGACCACATCTAGATGCTAATGTCAAGGGGGAGACTGTTGGTGCATATCCCTTGGTGACAAGAGCATTCTAGATGTGTCATGTATTTTATATATTTCAAGTCTTGTAATTTATCTTGTAATTACCGTTTGTCGATAATATTACCTTGGCATATATTGTTGATCATGTTGGGATCCTTTTATGTTTATATGTTTGTTTATTATTTATGTTTTGCAGGTTCTTGACATGAATGTAAACATTACATGTAATGAGTTATTAAGATAATATTGTTTCTGCGTTTTACAGCAGTAGAAACATTATCTCAAATATTCCTAAGTGTATTTGAGGGTTCTTGGGAACGAGCAAAATAGTTGCTTGTGGAAAGAACACTCAAATGGTCATTTGAAGGTTCTTGGGAACGAGCAAATAGTTGCTTGTGGAAAGAACACTCAAATGGTCATTTGAAGGTTCTTGGGAACGAGCAAATAGTTGCTTGTGGAAAGAACACTCAAGTGGTTTGAGAGTTCTCGGGAACGAGCAAATAGTTGCTTGTGGAGAGAACACTCAAACAGTTTGAGAGTTTCTGTGGAAACAAGCAAAAGCATGCTTGTACACAAGAACTCTCAAACAAGGCCAAAACCCTAATGGGCTTATGGGCTTGACATGAGAACACTCAAATCCAATAGGATTTGAGAGTTTTTGTCACTTGCCTATAAATAGAGGGTGTGTGCATGCATGTTCTAACAAGAGTGTAGAGAGAGAAACGAGCAAATCCTAGAGAGAGAAACTATAAGAACACGCATATAGTTGTCTTGTGGGTAGTACTCGATCTCACGCACGAACTGCAAACACACACCCGGTTTGGACGGCTTGTAGACTGCAGATTATCACGTTGGTTGATAAAGTGCGTCCGGAGAGCCGTTTCACTATTGTAACCAAATACGAGTGTTTATGTTCACACAAAGATATATATATATATATATATATATAGAGATATAATATATATAAAATATATATATATATATATATATATATATATATATATCATAAAAGCTAGATATAAAACCGTGGGTTATCTCGAGGAATTTCCGCACCTCGACATATCCTTAAGTCAATCTCGGTTCGGTAAGACCCGGGGGACTTACAGAAAGCAATGAATAATTTCTATTGTTAAATTGCTCTGGAACACTATTATGTTGTATGTTTCTCTTTAATAATTTTGTAATGTTTTTAAATTATGAATAAATTTCCATTGTTATTAAATTACCAAGTGACATCTTTTATTAAAATACTTAAAGACATTACATAATTCAGAATACTAAAACACACTTCATAATTCAAAACAATTAATAAGCAACCATGATAAGCTCCCTGAAACACTGCTCATAACTGAAACGCCTCCCATACTTCTCATGGTACTTCTGATGCGTCGTTGCATAAAGCAACTCATCATCGACGGTCCTCCCCTGTGCATTCAACCTCATACAAATTGCCTCAAACTGCTTACATGCCTGCCGAATTCTTCTCATGTGACTTGCTACTTGATGTTCGCTCCGTGGACCTTCAGTCGTGTCCCTGTTGAACATTTCAGTAATGTCGTTCCACAAGTTTTCGCTTGGGTTAGCCATTTCACATCTACCGGTCACTGGGTCAGGATGCCTCAACATCCAACACCTCGACAATAAAAGATCTTCTACTTCAGTCCACCTCTGATGCGCCATTTGGTTGTGATGTTTGATGAGTGTCCATTTTGTGATTATTTCCCATATCATTAGGCCGTGTTTTGATACTTAAATGAGTTAAGAAATGTGAACTTTTGGTACTTAATGGGATGACATGTTATGATAGGTTCACAAGGCGTGCAAGTGAAGGAAAACGTCTCTACTCAACTTAACACGAAGCCACAAGACTTTTGGACGAAGACTAGCAAGCGGAACATGAAGAATTTGAGGCCAACATGAAGCATACGACCACGTGTTAGTATTTTGGGCATAACTTCTTCATACGGACTCCGTTTCTGACGAAGTAAGCTATCCACGGAAAGGCGAGAGAAAGATCTACAACTTTCGTGTTGAACCTGAAGCCCCCAACACCGCTCATCTCACTATAGCGTAGCTGGAAGTGATCCTAAAGCCCATGAGCACCGCTGGGACACCTTGAGCGCCACTGGGAGTCCTTGAGCGCCGCTGGGACTAGGTCGGCCAGCTAGGGTTTTGCCTTAAACCTATAAATACCCCCCTAAACCCTAAGAGCCGCAACTTGCTTCCTCCAGATGACTTTTGGGGTTGTTCAAGGGTATTTTCATCAGATCTAAACCCTCGTAACACCTCCATATCATCCGGAAGATCAAGCATCAATTATCAACAACAATTATCATTCAACAAATAATTATTAGGTCAAATTAATTAGGGTTCGTGGTGTTGATTCGAAGGAGCGGCATTAAGGACTGCGTAACTTCGATATCCCTATTATTAGTTTGATCTCTCTTTTACTTTTATTATTGTTATTAGGGTTACAATTGCAAGACTATTTGTTTGACAATTATTTTTATGGATTTATTTATATTAATAATTGTTAGGGTTATTTGTTTTGCCATGAGTAGCTAAGTAGTTTTGCATCTATTTGGATAATGTGATCATGCCGTGATAGTTTCTATATTAGATTGTTGAACCGTTTCTATGCTTGTCACAGATCCATGTTTATTGAGTCAGGCAAATGTTATTAATTTTCATATACAAACTTATTTTACTAATTTGTTTGGGTCGAGTTTGCGCTAAGGCCTTAGAGTCATTTAATTTGTTTTGTGAAACATTAATCGGTCTATAATTAATGTGGTCTCTTGACTTATAACTGAGCGGGGGATGGTTAATTAATAATTTGACTCAACTGAACATGTGTTTTATTAAATTGTTTTAGTTGATCTGGCGAACGGAAACCGGATCCAGGTGACTAGAATAATTAGTGTCAAGTGACTTTTAAAACCCTAGAAGAATCTTGACTTACATAAAAGATAAAGTCATAGTTACAAAACTCAGGTCTTAATGCATAACAGTGAATCTAACGAGAATCTGTTTATAGGGTAGTGTGAGTCTAACGACAGCTCTACTAAGTAGTTTGGTGAATCTAACGAGAATCCGAACGTGAGAAGAGTTGTTCAACATATCTAAACTGTTTTCTAAATGATCATGGCATGTGAACTGTTCCAAGTAGATGCAATGTTTTAATTATTATTATTTTGCTAGATTAATCAATTAATGCTTTTTATTATTTTAGTTTTATTTAAATCATGACAAACCCCCAAATCCTAGAATTACACCTAGCTACTTTCTTAGACATAGTCCCTGCGAACGATCCTGGTCTTACCTATTTACTATACTACTAACGAACGGGTCCACTGCCCGTGAGTGAGTGTAGTAGAGAAGTTAACCTTGTAAATTATAAATTTAAAACTTGTTAGGAATTTAAGTTAACAAATCTCGCTCATCAAGTTTTTGGCGCCGCTGCCGGGGACTATTTTTTTAGAATTTAGTTAGGTTAGGGTAATTCGAGCTCTTTCGTGTCTACACGGAAGAGTTAGTTTTAGTCTTTTTAGGATTAGTTTAATTTCTTTTTAGTTAATCTAGTTTAGGTGTCATTTTTATTTTCATTATTAAAAAAACCATAAAAATTGAAAATTTTGAAAAATCCCAAAAATATTTTTCTATTATTAGTTTAGTTTAGTTTTAATTTTTGTCTTTTCTTTTTCGTCTTTTTATTTTTATCAATAAATTGTGCTTTTCACGGGTATTTCTAGTGTTTGTTTTGTAGGGTCGATGGAGAATCCGAGTCCCTACGCCCGTTACATCGCTATTCCTTTCACTGTCACCACGCATCATATATGTGAGTTGATGCCATTCGTTTTCAATGAGAGGGATAGGAGAGACCCGTATAAGCACTTGGATAAGTTTCTTCAGCAATGTGAGCTTTTTAGCAAGGATGGAGGAGACGAGGAAGCAATGAAGTTGAAGCTTTTTAGGTGGTCCTTGGAAGGAGAAGCCCAAAAATGGAAATAGCGAGAGTCAAAGAATTGATCGGGACAACAAATTTCGTGATTGAGGCGAGCAAGTTAGTGAAGGAGGAGGAAGCGCTTGAACAACTCAGAGAGGAATTGGTTAAACTAAAAGATGATATGATAAACCGCTATGAAGAAATTAAAGAGGACTTGCAAGTTTGGCAATTGGCCCCCGAAGATGGAGATGAAATATCACATCCGGAACCAAGCAAGATTCATCTTGCTGATGTGGAGAACCTTTCCTCAACCATTGATGCAGTCCCGGTCGAAAAGGAGCAAGAGCAAGGCGAAACAAGCAAAAACGAAGAATCTGACAACGGTCTGGAGCCTCCAGCGCCGCTGGTCCTTCAGGCCAGCGCCGCTGGTGACCACCAGCGCCGCTAGGATACTCCCAGCACCGCTGGGAGCCCCGCCAGCAGCCCGAATTCTCGCGATTTTTCATATTTAGCTCGTTTTCAAGGTGCCGATGAAGCCCGAATCGCTAGCAAATGCAAAACAAATCAAGATGAGGCTATTTCAAGCACCGAGGAGGGGACAATTTTTCAAGAAGTCGTGGTTGAACAAGAGCATGTAATACCGAAACAAGAGGAGTTGAATCAAAGTGAAGCACCACATCCGGAACCAAACAAGAGGAAGCTTGTTGATGTGGATATCGTTTCGTCAACTGATGGTGAAGTGCAGGTCATACGGGAGCCAAACGAAGAAGGAACGGAAGAAATCGAAAATCAGACGCTGATACGGAAGAGCCAGCGCCGCTGGTGACCACCACCAGCGCCGCTGGGAATATCCAGCGCCGCTGGTGGCCCCTGCAGCCCCAGTTCGCGTGAAGATTCGTTCCTTGCTCTACCATTGAATGCCGAGGACGCCCGACACTCTTACAAATGTGAAATTGATCTATTTGAGGCTGAATCGAGCGAAAGAAAGTGCCCGGATCCTATCAAATTTATGAAAAGAGAGTTCTTTTCTTTTTATGATTTTGTAGGAATTTACGGAAACGATGCAACGGGTGAAGAATCCCCAACAAACAACGAGGCACTTGAAGAAGAGGAGAGGATTGTAGAAGAATTTAAGATGAAGCAAGAAGATTCAACCCCAAGGCGAGACGACTATGACATACCACATCCAGAACCCCACGAGTCGAGTGACGAGAATGAGAGTGACCGTGTTGATGTGGAATTGGAGGAAGAATGTGAAGTCATTTGGGATGAAGCCGAATGGGAAGACGAGCTTGAGATCTTATGGGATGAAGAGATAGTGACGACCGCAACCATGGAGATGAAGCTTGTATCCACCATGAGGATTGTGTCGCCTGTCATTGAAGCTCATAAGGAAGAACGGGAAGAAGTCAGTTGGGAGAAGTCCAATGTCGAATGTGAGGATTTCTCGCCTTTCAAACGTAGACCACCCAACACTTTAAGTGTGGGGGAGTCTATAATCCCCACCGACTCGAAACAAAGTGAATACTATATTCACTTATTCAGGTAAGTTTTCTGAACCCTATCTTGATTTTACATTTTTACCTGAGAATAATTGGCAGGTCCCGAAGATTGAAGGATTAAAGATCAAGAAGAAGATCGAAGAACAGGAACCTGGCCCAGACAGCAACCAGCGCCGCTGGGGAGACCACCAGCGCCGCTGGTGGCTACAGATCAACAACCAGCGCCGCTGGGAAGACCCCCCAGCGCCGCTGGCAGCCCCGTTTCAGACAGATTCGCGTTCTGAGTTTGTTTTGACCCCGGAATGGAAGTCCAATCAGATCCGGATCATTTTTCCACAACAAACGGAGCGTAAAACAGGTAAGCATTATAACTTATTTGATTTATTATCTATCGAAATGCTTTCCTTTGATTTGTATGCAGGAGTGCCAATTCCGCTGATATCTTTCAGGAAGATCATGGCACGAAAGAAGGAGTCGGATATAGGGCATACGACTCTAATGATAGCTGAAGTTGAGGACATGGGACAACGTCATGTGCAACCCGAGCCGGGTTAGTCAGGGAGCTTTCTAACCTTTTATGCTTTTACTGGTTTTGAATGCATTGAATTGGTAAATCTTAGGGCTAGTAGTAATTACATGCATTATTGTTTATTCTTTAACCTAGCCCCGGACCCCCTAGATCCCGACCCTTTGGAATGGACGGACATAAGCCTTAACATGAAATACTTAAAGGTTCTGTGTCATAAGGGTATTCTTGAAATTGTATATGTTAGGATGAAAGGTTGGATTTTTAAGATGAGTTTTGTAAAGAAAAATAATAATTTGAACATCTTAAAAATGAATTTCGTTAAGGTGAAGGAAATGGATTGGGTAATGGTCAAGATTAGATTCACATTCTATTCACCTTATTCGCGTAAACCGCCCGACACTTTAAGTGTGGGGGCGTTTAAGACCCCACCATGGTAAATTTGGGGAATGAGTCCGGCTGAAGACTCGGTAAATTTAGCGCTTCTTGGGAGGCAACCCATGTATGTGTTTTATTTTTAATGCATTAGGTTATTTTGTTTAGTAATAATATTACTTCTTGTTCTATTTCGGTTGAACAAGCAGTAATCGTGTTTTTCATTTTTGTTTTGTCTTTTCAATTTTGATATTTTGATTTAGATGTGCAGACGACAGGTTAATCATGAGCTTTATGATCCATTGCACGTGGTGAGGAGGAGAACATCAAGGAACAAGGTTACACAAGCTCAAAGAGGTGTAGTGACGGTTTGGAGAAGCATCGGTTCGAGATTCAACACTCAAGGCGGAGGAGAAAAGATTGATATGAAGAGTTTGGCATTGTATTGGTATTTTGGCCATAACTTTTTCATCCGATGACCGTTTTCGAAGAGTGACCAGACCACGAAACCGGGAAAGAGATAGCTACAACTTTGATTTTGAGCTCCAGGGCCCACCAGCGCCGCTGGGACCACTTGAGCGCCGCTCAGAGCAGCAGCAGTTCTTCCAGCGCCGCTCAGCCATTTGCCAGCGCCGCTCAGAGGTCCAGTGGCAGTTCGAACTTCATTTTAAACCTTGTAAATACATTCCTAACCCCTCTCAATCACCCAACACTTATCAAGAGCCGCTCAAACCTCCGTTAGCACATCGAGATCACTAAAAAAACCAAAAAAGAAAAATCAGAAAAACCCAAAAATTCAAAAAATAATCGAAAAATCAGAAAATAAAAAAAAGAAAAGAAGGTGGAAAAGCATCAATGGATCACCATCAAATGGAGACGACTCAAGTCCTTGAAGATCAACATCATTCAAGTCGCTCCGCAAATGCCATCTTCAACAACAATTCATGCAATTTAGACCCGGGAAGTTTCGTTAATCCTTTACTTTTCGTGTTTTTCCTATTACCCTTTCTGTTACGATATGTTTAGTACAACGAGGACGTTGTACAATTTAAGTGTGGGGGGATGGATAGGAAAAACCCGTGGTTTAATTGTTTGAAATATCATAAGTTTTCTACTACTTAATTCATGCAAAATTAAAATTTTTCTTGTGTCTGAAAAACATTTTGAGAAATAAGCTTTGCAAGTAGACAAAAGATGACGATAATTAAGCGATATTAGCTTTGGTAGGATGAACGGTTAGTTAGGACTTTTAGTTTAACTATAGATTTGTGGCTGTTCATTTTTCCAAATGGATTAGAGCTTAGGCTGAAACTGTATGCGATTATGTTTGTCATAGCACACTTAACCGGACTTTAATATGCCTAGCAATTAGAGCTATCTAGTCATTAGTATAGGTGTATTAATTGGACTTAATTATACGTGCTTGTGTAGGAACTAGTTTAGACGTATGGTTCGCCTTAATTCTTACACTATTGATTGTAAACTAGTTGCATGCGGAGTAAGTATATGAGTCATCTGGGGTCTCTGATAATGTCTATTGCATGAATAATGTAGTATCTTAAGAAGAGGCAATCAGTAGATTAATTAAAAAGAGTTCAAAGAACTAAACAACGAGTAAAATCTATACACATCAAGTTATGTCGCTTTGCGCGTGGGGAACCACCGACCTGTCACCGCTGTCTTGATGTAAAGTATAAACTCTAACCATTAGTTGAGTTATGTCGCTCTGCGAGTGGGGAACCACCGACCTATCACCGCTGTCTCAGCTATTAAAGATGATAATATCGTATAACTGCTTTAGTGTTTAGCTAGCGAGCATGACTGTAGTGTGATAGTATGTCTAAGTAGTGACTCACAAGTACACAAACGATGAATATACGTGCCTTGCTAGTAGTTCTGATTGCTATACAAACTTTAATTAAGTGCTTAACTAGTCAGCAAAAGGTAGTAAGATTGAGCTGTAAGACATGTGGAATTATAGAACGGTTTTAGAGGTATTAACACGAATATAAGGTTAACTTTTAGTTTTGATTGACCAATTATCTTGCCTCTAGCTATAGCTTACTGATTTTGTCTAAAGCTTTCTCAAAACATTTGCATGACTAATCTTTGAAATGATTTTATAAAGTAGAATAACTTTAACACTTAAGTTGTCCGCTCATCATTGATTTATTTTCTTGGACTATTTGCTTGAGGACAAGCAAAGACTTAAGTGTGAGGGTATATGATGAGCGTCCATTTTGTGATTATTTCCCATATCATTAAGCCGTGTTTTGATGCTTAAATGAGTTAAGAAATGTGAACTTTTGGTACTTCATGGGATGACATGTTATGATAGGTTCACAAGGCGTGCAAGTGAAGGCAAACGTCTTTACTCAACTTAACACGAAGCCACAAGACTTTTGGACGAAGACTAGCAAGCGGAACATGAAGAATTTGAGGCCAACATGAAGCATACGACCACGTGTTAGTATTTTGGGCATAACTTCTTCATACGGACTCCGTTTCTGACGAATAAGCTATCCACGGAAAGGCGAGAGAAAGATCTACCACTTTCGTGTTTTTCCTGAATCCCCCAGCGCCGCTCATCTCACTATAGCGCCGCTGGAAGTGATCCTGAAGCCCATGAGCGCCGCTGGGACACCTTGAGCGCCGCTAGGAGTCCTTGAGCGCCGCTGGGACTAGGTCGGCCAGCTAGGGTTTTGCCTTAAACCTATAAATACCCCCTAAACCCTAAGAGCCGCAGCTTGCTTCCTCCAGACGACTTTTGGGGTTGTTCTAGGGTATTTTCATCAGATCTAAACCCTCGTAACACCTCCATATCATCCGGAAGATCAAGCATCAATTATCAACAACAATTATCATTCAACAAATAATTATTAGGTCAAATTAATTAGGGTTCGTGGTGTTGATTCGAAGGAGCGGCATTAAGGACTGCGTAACTTCGATATCCCTATTATTAGTTTGATCTCTCTTTTACTTTTATTATTGTTATTAGGGTTACAATTGCAAGACTATTTGTTTGACAATTATTTTTATGGATTTATTTATATTAATAATTGTTAGGGTTATTTGTTTTGCCATGAGTAGCTAAGTAGTTTTGCATCTATTTGGATAATGTGATCATGCCGTGATAGTTTTCTATATTAGATTGTTGAACCGTTTCTATGCTTGTCGCAGATCCATGTTTATTGAGTCAGGCAAATGTTATTAATTTTCATATACAAACTTATTTTACTGATTTGTTTGGGTCGAGTTTGCGCTAAGGCCTTTAGAGTCATTTAATTTGTTTTGTGAAACATTAATCGGTCTATAATTAATGTGGTCTCTTGACTTATAACTGAGCGGGGGATGGTTAATTAATAATTTGACTCAACTGAACATGTGTTTTATTAAATTGTTTTAGTTGATCTGGCGAACGAAAACCGGATGCAGGTGACTAGAATAATTAGCGTCAAGTGACTTTTAAAACCCTAGAAGAATCTTGACTTACATAAAAGATAAAGTCATAGTTACAAAACTCATGTCTTAATGCATAACAATGAATCTAACGAGAATCTGTTTTTAGGGTAGTGTGAGTCTAATGACAGCTCTACTAAGTAGTTTGGTGAATCTAACGAGAATCTGTTTTAGGGTAGTGTGAGTCTAATGACAGCTCTACTAAGTAGTTTGGTGAATCTAACGAGAATCTGTTTAGGGTAGTGTGAGTCTAATGACAGCTCTACTAAGTAGTTTGGTGAATCTAACGAAAATCTGTTTATAGGGTAGTGTGAGTCTAATGACAGCTCTACTAAGTAGTTTGGTGAATCTAACGAAAATCTGTTTATAGGGTAGTGTGAGTCTAATGACAGCTCTACTAAGTAGTTTGGTGAATCTAACGAGAATCTGTTTTAGGGTAGTGTGAGTCTAATGACAGCTCTACTAAGTAGTTTGGTGAATCTAACGAAAATCTGTTTATAGGGTAGTGTGAGTCTAATGACAGCTCTACTAAGTAGTTTGGTGAATCTAACGAAAATCTGTTTATAGGGTAGTGTGAGTCTAATGACAGCTCTACTAAGTAGTTTGGTGAATCTAACGAGAATCTGTTTTAGGGTAGTGTGAGTCTAATGACAGCTCTACTAAGTAGTTTGGTGAATCTAACGAGAATCTGTTTAGGGTAGTGTGAGTCTAATGACAGCTCTACTAAGTAGTTTGGTGAATCTAACGAAAATCTGTTTATAGGGTAGTGTGAGTCTAATGACAGCTCTACTAAGTAGTTTAGTGAATCTAACGAGAATCTATTTATAGGGTAGTGTGAGTCTAATGACAGCTCTACTAAGTAGTTTGGTGAATCTAACGAGAATCCGAACGTGAGAAGAGTTGTTCAACATATCTAAATTGTTTTCTAAATGATCATGGCATGTGAACTGTTCCAAGTAGATGCAATGTTTTAATTATTATTATTTTGCTAGATTAATCAATTAATGTTTTTATTTATTTGTATTGTGTTTTTAAAATTAATGAAAGTTTAGGGTTTATTTGGTAACTTTTTTTTTGCAAGAATTGACAAGTTTTGGCTTCAAATTGGCAAAGACAAGTGTCAAGTGTTTATTGGTTCATAACTTGCCAAAAATTTGCCAAAGAGGCAATTTGTGGCACTACACCCTTGTCCCTAAGCTATCTAGAAATCGTATTTTGCCCACTGAAGTATAAGAATAGCACGAGTATAATTTACTCGATCTTAAGTAGGTCATCAATAAGCACGACGGTTGTATATAATATACAAACATGATGATCTTGTTATTATGTATTATAAATGCAATATAATTTACTCGATCTTAAGTAGGTCATCAATAAGCACGACGGTTGTATATAATATACAAACATGATGATCTTGTTATTATGTATTATAAATGCAAGGTCTTTTTGTAAGTTAGTCATAAATACTTCAACCTTTAGGTAGTCAAGTTCAAATAGTATGTTTAAACATAACAAAATACAAAATTTAGTGTGAAAAAAAAAATAAAAAAAAAATAAAAGAGGGATGGATGACTTTTGGTGGGGAAACCTCATTGCTTCATCTTGTAATTAAGTTAAATTAATTTGGGAGTTAACCGTTTTGATTCAATTATTCATTTTTGCTTCTTGAGTTCTCGTGTTGTGATTTAATTCTAACATGTATAATGATGTATATATTTTTTTTCTCTTGTGATATAGACTTTTTTTTCTTCATCCTATGATTTTTGTAGCTTAAGGCAGTGTGCACATTTACTAGCATCGCTTCGAGGATAACCAATAACATAATTGTCATCATTAAGAGTGGCGCGATGCGGGTATTTGTTAAACTGTTGTTGTTGTCTTCTTCTATCCCCGATGTTCATGAGCAGATACATTTTGTCTAATTTATATGGCAAAACAAACTAAATTTGCAAACATTATACTATTGTTGTGTGGACCCTTTCTATACTGTCGGGGATTCCTCAGGAAATTGTGACTATTTGCTGCCTTGTCGCCCGTTCATTGGGAAAAAGAGACCAACCATCATGCAAAATGCTGCATGGAGAGTGCTCAACCTTTGTGGAGGCAACCCTCACCGTGCTCTTGAGATGGTAGGTTACCAATAAGCACACGACATTTGTATATATGGAGTAAAAATGATTTTGTTATTATGTACCTATTAATAATTTACTCCTTGATATGATACCGGATTTTCAATTTCAACAACCATGAACATAATATATGTTGATTTATTTTAATAGATAATACCAGCACTATATAAATTCCAACACCTCATCAACTGGGGTGATCTAGAAATACTAGTCAATGCTTCTTAGGCACTCTCATATCTTTGAGAAGGTACCAAACTTGAATATCAAGATGTTATTGTTGCTAGTGTGCTATCTAGACTTGTTAAGGAATCAAACTTGAATATCTGGAGGCACACCAATAGCATATTATGTTTTTTGCTTGTTGAAGTTGAAAATCCGATATCAAATCAAAGAGTAAAATATTATCAGGTGCATAATAACAAAATCATATATATTTCATATATACAAGTGTCGTGCTTATTGGTAACCTACCATCTCAAAAGCATGACAATGGTTTACTGTAACACCCTTCTTTATAAAAATGTGAATTTCCAAATATTTTCAACTTTAAATATAACAACGTTAACAAAATGCGGAAGCGACTTTAAAAATCCCAATTGATTCCTAATGGAATCATTAAACAGTTTTAAGTGGTGTTACTAGCATAGTATCATCACAATAGTACAAGGAAATCCACAAATAAATATATGAAATGTCAACCTGCATAACAAATAAGTCTACTTAAAACTACTAGCAAATGGGTAACTAAAAGTCATCTTTATTTATCATCAATAGCTACCCCATCTCTCGCAAATCTACTAGCTTCATTAGCGCCTAACCTGAGGGCACAACACATTTTCCACAAAACAAGTGTCAGCTTATAAAGCCGAGTAAGATAACAGGTTAGTACAACAAAAGGATTGCCAATTAAAACGTTTCAGAAGAAAGTATCTCACGCATACATATAGGCATTAATCACACATACACATTATGAACAACACAAGGATGATCAAATCCTATAATGTGCCTAGCAATCATCCACAATCTGCAATATCACACTACATTCACTGCTCACGTTATCTACTTTAACACACTTTATTATCTCACGTAATCTGCGTATAGTTATGCCATTATATAATCAACAATAAAGGTTTTGTGTGTAGGTGGTCATAAGACCTCACAGGAAACCTCACACCCGACATGATGGGTAAACCTCTCGGTGGTCCATCGGCGTCGTTATGGATAGGCATAACCAAATCCATGAGTAATCCGTTAAACTCTCGAAGTGGTAAATCACGCCACCCGGATCAACTCTTGTCTCTCGTTGATTTGCTCACACAAAGGTATCATGACTACCCTCGTATGATCTCACGTGCACTACAATCTAAATAGACTAATAGTGGGTTAAGCTTAACACTTTTCTACATAACTCACGTAATGCCGAGACTTTACACACTTATTAAATCCACATTAACTCACGATAGTTCTACATAAACTCACGATATTTCCACTTTATATCATTAGGGCCCTTAACGTGCACTGTGACATGACAACTTAAATTAGTCTAGTGTACTATGTGTACAAGCCGTCAACAATAATCAACAATCATACCACAACACACTTATAACATGCATATCTACAAAACTATGCATAAATAACACCCATAAATACCCAACATACGCATGAAATAATTTATCAACATAAAAAGGGGAATAATTATCAAAACTAAGTTTTGTTGTGTCTCTCGTGTGTCAAAAGTAAGTTATCTTTGTTGGAGTGTGATCATTTTATTATAAATCGCATGTCCGGGAATAGTTTAAGCCTACGGGGTCACACAAAAAGACACGGTAACTCGATAATATTAATTGATATGTTAAAGTAATATATTAATTAGTTTGATCACGAAATGATTAATTAAATATAATTAAAGGGTTAGTTGTATTTAATTAATTAAAAGGAGGATTAAAAATGTGAAAGTGGTCAAATTCCACCAAGTGGTCAAATTCCACCAAACCTAATTAAGTCCTATAAATAGAGGCTTAATTCTTGGTTTTTCACACATATAATTTCACATTACTTTTCCTCTCCTTTTGCTCCCTTTTTCTTTGAAGTGCCGATTCTCTTTTTTATGAAGGGGAATTACTTCTTTGAAGATTAAGGTTTTAGAACAATTCTTTGAAGTGCCGATTCTCTTTTTTATTAAGGGGAATTACTTCTTTGAAGATTAAAGTTTTAGAACAAAGGGTTGTTCGGTTAAGTGATCGGGTACTAGCATACATTATACGGGGTGTCTAGTGTGCGATCGTAGAGGGGTTTTGTTTTAAACCCTACTTGATAATAATATTATTGTTATTATAATTTTATTGGAGCTTTGCAAAAGGTACACAACTCAATTCTATTCTTTGTTGATTAATATGATTGCATATATGTTTGATATTTCTTCCGTTGCGCTTACTCGTGATTATATGATTATATATATGATATATTCTAACAGTGGTATCAGAGCCACATATGTGATCTATTAATTACAAAGTTCAAAACTTGAAGGGGGGTTTAAGGGTTGGTTGATTTTAATTAATTGTTAAATAATTAAAGGTTGTTTTCTTATTTTTCATTAATTAAAATCGGTTGTTTAATTAAATAATATAAGGGTTTTTCTTTTTTGTTTAATTAAAATTTTAACCTTATTCAATGGAGATTGAAACCCTCAAGCAAGTTTTGAATTGTGAATTGACAAGTTTTATGTGATGAATTGCATGATTATGTGTATCTTAATTATTTAAAGTTGTTAAATAATAGTAAAATCACAAGAAATTCATGCAAAATCAATTGTGATTTTACTGAATATATAGAGATATATTGTGCAAAGAATAATGATCCAATAAGTAGGGTTAATTATAAGATAATTGTGTGACAATGTGAATTTTTCGTGTAAATTTTCTGATCTGCGACAGTTTACTAAAAAAATTCATAACAATTAATCGGTAATGAGCTGGAAGTCGAAATTTAAACTGTAGATTGTCGACTCATAGGGCTACAACTTTGTAGTTCTGGTCGAAAGCTGAATCGGACCAGAAACAGGCTTAAACTGGTCGTGAATCTACTGGAAATCTCCAGACAGCATGTATTTATGTGTTTATGTGCTAAATGTTAGTTATTTTGTTTAAAGGCTTACGCAATCAAGGAAACTTGATGTATGTGGTCCTTTTCTTCGGAAGGGGGAGCCGGGATTAAACATATGCATGAACCATAGTGACCATGTTTAGGTGGCCTACCTTAACTTGTTACTTGATTAAGTAGTTCGGAATTAGCATGTTTATTAATTTTTGTATTATTTATAAGTTGTATAAAGATGATGCAAAAATTGGTTTTAAAATAAACTTGACTAAGAACTATCGAAATAGAGATTTCATTAAATATTATGTTTCGAAGAATATGCATGAGTCTTCAAACATAAACTTTTGATTCTCATCAAATGCATTACCCATTTAAAGTTAAGTCAATGCCACCCACTTTGCTAAGAACACTTGCCAGTGCTTTTTGCTCTACGTGAGACGTAGGTGAATTGTATCTCTTCAAGGTAGATTACCACTCGTTGTGAGACAGCGGTGGACTATCTACATGTTCTTAATTGGGCGACTTAAAAACGAGTTAAGAGGTGAGACCTTAACCCGTGGCATAAGATGGGACAAAACATGTTTACAAAACACTTAATACCCCTTTACAGTGTTGCTGTAAGTCCCATAAATCTAGGAGTTGCATGAATGCAATTATCGATTTTCGATTACCTTTTGAATATCGTCATTTCTAGCAGATCAACTGATGAAATGATTATATGTCAAGTTGGATCCTAGCCTTAGTGAAAGTAATTTGTTAGATGAATTTAACAAGGGTAAAAATTACATTTCTTAAGGGTAATTATCGGAATACTGATAATTGAACTTTTGTCTGTTTTGTAGATGGCAACAAACAATACCACTCAAAACATACACCAATCGGCATTTAGGTCGATGTTGGAAAGGGAAAAGCTTTCTGGGCCAAATTTCAATGATTGGTATCGTCAGCTCAGGATCGTTTTGAGAGCTGAAAGGAAATACCAAGTCCTTGAAGAGCCAAGACCCGTTGCTCCTGAAGCTAATGCTTCTAATGAAGCACTAGCGGAATATGCGGTTGCATATGATAGACATAATGAGGTCGCTTGTCTGATGTTGGGAAGCATGAATGCTGACCTACAAAAGCAATTTGAGCATTCATTTCCATGTGATATGCTTACTGAACTCAAGTCTATGTTCGAGAAGCAAGCTGGAGTGGAGTTGTTCGATCTTATCGATGTACTTCATGACTTGCGACATGAAACAAGGAACACCGGTGAGTGCTCATATCCTTAAAATGAAAGGATATTTTGAGCAGTTGGATAGGTTGGATTATGCTTATGCAAAGCCAGTACAAATTGGTATGATTCTCAAGTCCTTATCTAAGGATTTTGAAGAGTTTGCAAGCAATTATACTATGCATAGCATGAATAAAACCGTTACGGAACTTCTTGCCATGGCTAATGAGTATGAAAAGAAGATTCCGAAGAAAACTGCTACTCCCCAAGTTCTCATGATCAAGGGGGGAAAGGTCCAAAAAGGCAAACAACCGAAGGGAAAGGGCAAGGTTGAAGGTAAAGGAAAGCAAGTTGTTGCTGCTCCTAAACCTAAGAAGACCCCTCCAGCGAAGAAGGAACATCCCGCTAAGAACCTACCTTGTTACCATTGTAATGAAGTGGGTCATTGGAAGCGGAATTGTCCAAAGTATCTCGCTGAGTTGAAGAAGAAGCAGCCCGGTTCGTCCGGGACTTCAGGTATATTCTTCACCATTGAATTATATTCATTTTCTAAGCGGAATTCATGGGTTTACGACACTGGGTGTGGTACTCATATCTGTAATTCATTACAGGGGCTTAGAAGGGGAAAGAAGCTGAAGCCGGGATCTTTACAACTGTTCGTGGGAAATGGCCTACCTGCAGCTGTAGAAGAGAAGGCGATTATCATTTGGTTTTACCTAGTGGTTTAATAATTGTTTTAGACAATTGTCATTATGCACCTTCTATTACTAGAGGTGTTATTTCAGTTTCTTTGTTGAAAAACAACGGATTCGTTAATGCCTTTAATGATATTGGTATTTCAGTTTCTCGAAATAATGTTCATTATTTTGATGCTATTGATTGTGATGGTATTTATGAAATTGATATGCATGGTTGTGATTCAAAGGATAATTCAATGTATAATGTTAGCAAACGAGTCAAGCCCAATTCGGACTCGACTTATCTTTGGCATTGTCGACTTGCTCATGTTGGCAAGAAACGCATTGAAAGACTTCAAAGGGACGGTGTCTTACAAACAAATGATGAATCATTTGAAAAATGCGTATCTTGTTTTTCCGGCAAAATGACAAGGAAACCTTTTCAAAATAAACCGGAAAGGGCTAAAGAGCTACTTGGACTAATACATTCGGATGTATGTGGCCCATTTAGACATGTGTCAAGGAGAGGTGCTAACTATTTCGTCACTTTTACGGATGATTTCAGTCGTTATGGTTATGTTTACTTGATTAAACATAAACATGAAGTCTTTGAAACATTCAAGAAATTTAAAAGTGAAGTGGAGAATCAACTCAGTAAAACCATCAAGGTCCTTCGTTCGGATCGCGGTGGTGAATACTTAAGTCAAGAGTTTAAAGATTATCTTAAAGCTTGTGGAATAGTTCAACAGCTTACTCCTCCATATACTCCTCAACACAATGGTGTTTCGGAGAGGAGGAATCGAACATTGTTGGAAATGGTTCGATCAATGATGAATCATACAACTCTTCCTTTTTCGTTTTGGGATTATGCCCTCGAGACTGCTGTTCGCATTCTCAATATGGTTCCAACCAAGAAGGTTGACAAGACACCGCATGAATTGTGGCATGGGAGTGTTCCCATATTGTCTTACTTAAAGGTCTGGGGATGTGAGGCACTCGTGAAACGAGATACGCCTGACAAACTTGAATCCAGATCTGTTAAGTGCATCTTTGTAGGATACCCAAAGGAAACGATGGGTTACTACTTCTACTTTCCTACGGAAAACACTGTCAGTGTCAAACGATATGCTGAGTTTTTTGAAGAAAAACTCATATCTCAAGAAGACAGTGGGAGGATTGTTGAACTTGATGAGCATCAAGAAGATGTGTCAACTTCTAAAGACACTAGCAATCTTCAACTTGGGGGGGAGAATGTTCAAAGAGATGAATCTCAAAATGAACTACAAGTTGAAGATGAAGCGATTCCACTTCGTAGGTCCTCAAGGACAATACGTGCTCGTGATAGATTAAATCTTATGATTGAGTCTGAAGAACACGTAGTAGGAGATTTGAGTGAACCTCCTAATTTCAATGCTGCATTATCAGATCCGGAATCTGACAAATGGCTTGAAGCTGCGAATGTGGAAATAAATTCCATGAAAGACAATCAAGTCTGGAGCTTGGTTGATCTTCCACCAAATGGTAGAACCGTTGGGTGTAAGTGGATCTTCAAGAAGAAGACCGACATGGATGGAAATGTACACACCTATAAAGCTCGTCTTGTGGCGAAAGGTTATACTCAACTCTTTGGAGTTGATTATGAGGAAACCTTTTCTCCGGTTGCGGACATTAGAGCTATTAGGATCATCTTAGCCATAGCAGCGTACTATGACTTTGAGATATGGCAAATGGATGTCAAAACCGCTTTCTTGAATGGTCTTATTGACAAGGAAGTTTATATGGTACAACCAGAAGGTTTTGTCGATCCTAAATATCCCAACAAAGTATGCAAACTTCAAAGGTCCATTTATGGACTAAAGCAAGCATCAAGAAGTTGGAATAAAAGGTTTGATGAAGAGATCAAAAAGTTTGATTTTGTTCAGAATCCTGATGAGCCATATGTATATCGCAAAGCTAGTGGGAGTAATGTTACTTTCCTTGTCTTGTATGTCGATGACATATTGATAATAGGAAATCACATTCCAATGTTGAAAGACGTCAAATCTTATCTTGGAAAGTGTTTCGCTATAAAAGACTTGGGTGAAGCAGCATTCATACTTGGAATCAAAATCTATAGAGATAGAAGTAGACGGTTGATCGGATTAAGTCAAAGTGCGTATATAGATAAGATCTTGAAAAGATTCAAGATGGAAAAATTCTAAGCGCGGGAACTTGCCTATGCAAGAAGGACTTAGTTTATCCAACAAGAATGGTGCTTCTACACCTGAAGAGGTGGAGCGTATGAAGAGAATCCCTTATGCTTCTGCGGTGGGATCTATCATGTATGCGGTAAGATGCACTAGACCTGATGTTGCGTTCGCGCAAAATATAGTAAGCCGATATCAGCAAAATCCCGGAGAGGATCATTGGACTGCTGTGAAAAACATTCTTAAGTACATGCGTGCTACTAAAGAATTGTTTTTGGTGTATGGAGGAAATCCGGATCAAGAGCTTAAAGTCACTAGATACTGTGATGCTGGATTTCAGACTGATAAGGATGATACCAAGTCTCAGTCAGGGTATGTCTTCATTTTGAATGGAGGAGCAGTAGATTGGAAAAGCAAGAAGCAATCTACCGTTGCTATGTCTGCTACAGAGTCTGAGTATATAGCTGCTTCGGATGCAGCAATGGAAGCTGTCTGGATCAGAAAGTTTATTTCTGGACTTGATGTGATGCCATCAAATAACACACCTATGGATCTGTACTGTGACAATTCTGGAGCAATTGTCATTGCCAATGAACCTGGGGTTCAAAAAGGTGCCAGACATTACCAAAGGAGATATCACTATGTTCGAGAGCAAATCGAATCACGTGAAATCAATTTACTCAAAGTTCACACAGATAATAACTTGGCGGATCCTTTTACAAAGGCATTGTCGAAGGGAAAGCTCAATAAGCATGCAGAAGGCTTAGGTCTTAAATATTGCTAAGTTATATCATGTAAATCTGTGATTAGTATTTGGATAATGGGATGTTAAACAATTGTTATTTTTAATAAATGATTTTTTATACGCGGTATAAGTGGTTTCATTTCTATAATAATTGTGTCCTATATTTGCATGTTTAATCCATGAATATTAGGTGAATATTCTAAATGTCTATTGTCGATTAATTATATGGGAATATAATTAAAGTAAGACAATTGTGAGAGATTGGTGAAAATATTTAAGGGAATATTTTGAAGATGGTGGATCGTACCAAACTCACATGATATTCAAAAGGTGAATATTGGACTTACCCCACAGAACGAATTATCATTTTATGGATCGGCGTCATTAAATGAAATTCGTGAAATGGTTACTTTATTTATCCTTTGACTTGAGATACAAGTGAGTTATGCTTGTGTGGATTGCATTTCTTGATTGTAGTTCTAACTGTCCTGAACAAGGCAGTAATAAAGGGCTATTTTCAGAAATGTTAAGAAACGACATGGCCAGACACTTGTAGTCAATACAGGATTTGTTCCTTCAATTTGCAACTGAAGTATGATACCATTTGGCGCCCTCATTAATTAATTGAAGATGTTTGTGTGGCCACACCCAAATGAACTCAAGAAGTTGTCTTGACTAATTTGGTAATCTTAATTAATTGTAGAAATGAGAAACATAATCGTTAAGTTATGAAATGACATTGATCCATATTCATAATTAACAAGGGTATCTGAACAAAGGGATATTAAAGACTAAATCATTTCAACTTGGCAATTTAAGAATCTATTCTTAAATATTTCCGGGAGCATTGGAGTGTTGCTAGACGCCAACCAATGTTATTGCCTTTATAATAACATGCTCAAGTGGGAGCTGTTGGAGTGTGATCATTTTATTATAAATCGCATGTCCGGGAATAGTTTAAGCCTACGGGGTCACACAAAAAGACACGGTAACTCGATAATATTAATTGATATGTTAAAGTAATATATTAATTAGTTTGATCACGAAATGATTAATTAAATATAATTAAAGGGTTAGTTGTATTTAATTAATTAAAAGGAGGATTAAAAATGTGAAAGTGGTCAAATTCCACCAAGTGGTCAAATTCCACCAAACCTAATTAAGTCCTATAAATAGAGGCTTAATTCTTGGTTTTTCACACATATAATTTCACATTACTTTTCCTCTCCTTTTGCTCCCTTTTTCTTTGAAGTGCCGATTCTCTTTTTTATGAAGGGGAATTACTTCTTTGAAGATTAAGGTTTTAGAACAATTCTTTGAAGTGCCGATTCTCTTTTTTATTAAGGGAATTACTTCTTTGAAGATTAAAGTTTTAGAACAAAGGGTTGTTCGGTTAAGTGATCGGGTACTAGCATACATTATACGGGGTGTCTAGTGTGCGATCGTAGAGGGGTTTTGTTTTAAACCCTACTTGATAATAATATTATTGTTATTATAATTTTATTGGAGCTTTGCAAAAGGTACACAACTCAATTCTATTCTTTGTTGATTAATATGATTGCATATATGTTTGATATTTCTTCCGTTGCGCTTACTCGTGATTATATGATTATATATATGATATATTCTAACAATCTTACCTCTCGAAGCTTTACAACCACAAATAAAAATAGTTCAGCGTGTCTCCTCTTTTCCGTGAACAAATCAGAAACAATGATATTGTTTCTTTCACTCGCTTGATCCTAATTAACTAAATCAAAGAAATGAATTTCATTATTATATCTACAATATACTATATCTTGATTGAAACAAAAGAACAAGTTAACTCTACCTATTGTTTGGCAGCTCGATGACAACACTAATTGTTGTTGATTCATTTTTTCTTATCTTTCTAATATCACAGCTAGATACACGGCTTTGATTCGCTTATCATTATTTTTTTGAATTCGAAGCTTTGTATGGAACAAAATAAATTGAGATGACTATGGTGACTTCTTTTTTTGGCGGCTGCTTAAATCACAAAAGACAACTACTAGATAATTGTTGATTTCGCTTGCTGCTCGAGTGACAAGGGCAGAAGGATAAATCCCAACTTTTTCTTTTTCTTTTCTTTCTGTACGCACGAAACCCACAGAACAATATAGGTTTATTTCTTATACTTGTCGGCTACCACAACACCAAAAAGAACGCCACTTTTTGTTTCTTTCTTTTCGGATGCAAAGGATCCAATATCTTCTTCATTGTTTTGATTTGCGGCTGGTCTTGTTGACTATCTCTTTTAACCATATGGAACGATAGGGAAATTTTCATATTTAGGTTTAGGGTTTAATATGACCGGATATATGTTTAGCTACGTAACAATTAAACCCCTGGACATAGTTAAGCATATATACTTTTACTTTATATATAAATATGACCGGATATATGTTTAGCTACGTCACAAATAATACTCACGCAAACGGGAATAAACGTCACTTTAACAAGCATTATAATAAACCACACAGATTGACGATTAGCACATAGCCCATGCTAAATTAACGACATAATAATTAGCCATATTTAAACATCTATATCGACTAATCAGAGAAAGTTAATGTTGACTAATGACAAAGTCAGCCTAAACAAAGAAAATATTTCGCATGTTACATTTACTCTACAAAGTTGCACATTGTCCATGCTGCCTTTTGCATGATAGATGACCTCTGTTTCCAATGAACTCGTGGCAAAGATAGCAAAAGATCACGGTTTTTCGAGGAATTCCCAACAATATTGCCAAGGGCCCACACAGCCTAAATATGCATTATTTAGCAAAGAATATTCCGTTAAACTCGCCAATGGTATAATGCTTGCAATTTTAGTTTGTTAGACATATAAATTAAACAAAACGCACCTGCTCACGAACACCTGGAACAGAAGGAGACCACAACACCAGTTTAACATATACCCGCACCGCGCCACTCTTGATGACAACATTTGTGTTATTCGGTGTCCCCGAAGCAATGCTAGTCAATGCGCATGCTGCCATAAGCTATATAGACATTATAGGATGTAGAAAAAAATCTATCTATAATACCTTATAAAAGAAACTGGATCCTCCCCTTAACTTAATTAAGAACCTCATAAGACCAATATGCCCTTAAATAATCTTCCTTGCTAAGCACCCTCTCACGTGATATACCAACTATGCCCTTCAACCATTTTCATCTCTAGCAAACTAAAACCCTATCACATGAAATAAGAATCACCACCACCACCAATTTGAACTCTGCGCCACCAATCACCATCATGCCTTTCATCACCAAAGTTTTACCTTATTACACAAATCCGACACTTCCGTCAACCCCCTTCTGCGCCACTGCCACGACCGCCCTTCTATCAATACCACCCCACCATCAACGCTGCCAACAACTCTCTTTTCTATATCCATATCTGTATTTCCATCACCAAATATTTATTTATTTATTTGAGTCGCAACTAATTAATTATTTATCTTCTCGCATTTATTTATTTATTTATTTATTTATTTATTTATTTATTTATTTATTTATTTATTTATTTATTTATTTATTTATTTATTTATTTATTTATTTATTTATTTATTTATTTATTTATTTATTTATTTATCTCTTTTCTATATCCATATCTGTATTTCCATCACCAAATATTTATTTATTTATTTGAGTCGCAACTAATTAATTATTTATCTTCTCGCATTTTGCAAATGTTTGATCTTCGTTTCAAGGGAATAATATTCTTATGTAGGTACTGTGATGATGATGTAAAGATTTTAACTTGACGAGTTCAATCTTGGACCAATGTTACATAACAAATCACGAGTTTCAGTTTGATAAGCTACTGTCTATAGTCAGCACAAGGCTTATGTAAAACTGTGAAAGCAGTTGCTTGGTCTCCACATCATTACGGGCTTTTACCTTAATGTATCTGAATTTGGATTACAAATACGGTTTTCACCTGAGCCATGGATGCCGGAAGTCAGGTAATATGATGCTGCACAAGCACAACTGAAACTATTTGTATCAAAATGGTTTGGCAAAAAATTGATTTGGTTTGCTTGGCTGATTTCCAAGTGGGTTGGCTCACAGTTACTTGGGCCGACTTTGTTAAATTGTTATCAAGAATAAATGACATGTGTTGATAAAATGGTTTTTTCAATTTCGAAAACGGATTATCTGTTTCATGTGTCTTTCATTTGCTTTATTTAGTTGCAATTCACTAGGATTTTATGTGGTTTCTAGATGCATGTTTAGCAAGAGGGATGAAATACAAGTTAAGCCGGCGCTTCTTCATGTCTTGTTCAAAATCATGAAGTGCTTTGTAGGCAATAATAAATGAGGTGATTATGGTCTTTACTTCCTCCGTGAAAGAAGTAATTTTTTTACTCTTACTGAAATGCAAGTTAATTTGATGTTGTCTAAATGGACGAGGGGATTGGAAAAAGTACTTTATGGGAATATTGTTGCTTAAAATACTACCATGCTTCCAGCAGCTAAACTAGATGAGTTGCTATACAATATACATGCACTCATGTTTATTAGCATTTGCTTCTACACAGTATTACATCATTTTCTTTATAGACTGTGATCTTATTTCTTAGTTACCATTTACATTTGATGCCGTTGCTTTACGAGTTGTCCTGGCAAATTTTCGCCTATGCTGTAAATTAAAATGCTGGGTTATATATATACCTTGAGAGCAAGCTGAACGTACATTTTACGAAATTTATAGATATGTTCGCCTGTTCGGCTTGAGAGTTGATATATTGTATCATTTTTCTTTAATAATAATAATAATAATAATAATAATAATAATTGGATAATGCTAATAATAATAATAATAATAATAATAATAATAATAATAATAATAATAATAATAATAATAATAATAATAATAATAATAATAATAATAATAATAATAATAATAATAATAATAATAATAATAATAATAATAATAATAATAATAATAATAATAATAATAATAATAATAATAATAATAATAATAATAATAATAATAATAATAATAATAATAATAATAATAATAATAATAATAATAATAATAATAATAATAATAATAATAATAATAATAATAATAATAATAATAATAATAATAATAATAATAATAATAATAATAATAATAATAATAATAATAATAATAATAATAATAATAATAATAATAATAATAATAATAATAATAATAATAATAATAATAATAATAATAATAATAATAATAATAATAATAATAATAATAATAATAATAATAATAATAATAATAATAATAATAATAATAATAATAATAATAATAATAATAATAATAATAATAATAATAATAATAATAATAATAATAATAATAATAATAATAATAATAATAATAATAATAATAATAATAATAATAATAATAATAATAATAATAATAATAATAATAATAATAATAATAATAATAATAATAATAATAATAATAATAATAATAATAATAATAATAATAATAATAATAATAATAATAATAATAATAATAATAATAATAATAATAATAATAATAATAATAATAATAATAATAATAATAATAATAATAATAATAATAATAATAATAATAATAATAATAATAATAATAATAATAATAATAATAATAATAATAATAATAATAATAATAATAATAATAATAATAATAATAATAATAATAATAATAATAATAATAATAATAATAATAATAATAATAATAATAATAATAATAATAATAATAATAATAATAATAATAATAATAATAATAATAATAATAATAATAATAATAATAATAATAATAATAATAATAATAATAATAATAATAATAATAATAATAATAATAATAATAATAATAATAATAATAATAATAATAATAATAATAATAATAATAATAATAATAATAATAATAATAATAATAATAATAATAATAATAATAATAATAATAATAATAATAATAATAATAATAATAATAATAATAATAATAATAATAATAATAATAATAATAATAATAATAATAATAATAATAATAATAATAATAATAATAATAATAATAATAATAATAATAATAATAATAATAATAATAATAATAATAATAATAATAATAATAATAATAATAATAATAATAATAATAATAATAATAATAATAATAATAATAATAATAATAATAATAATAATAATAATAATAATAATAATAATAATAATAATAATAATAATAATAATAATAATAATAATAATAATAATAATAATAATAATAATAATAATAATAATAATAATAATAATAATAATAATAATAATAATAATAATAATAATAATAATAATAATAATAATAATAATAATAATAATAATAATAATAATAATAATAATAATAATAATAATAATAATAATAATAATAATAATAATAATAATAATAATAATAATAATAATAATAATAATAATAATAATAATAATAATAATAATAATAATAATAATAATAATAATAATAATAATAATAATAATAATAATAATAATAATAATAATAATAATAATAATAATAATAATAATAATAATAATAATAATAATAATAATAATAATAATAATAATAATAATAATAATAATAATAATAATAATAATAATAATAATAATAATAATAATAATAATAATAATAATAATAATAATAATAATAATAATAATAATAATAATAATAATAATAATAATAATAATAATAATAATAATAATAATAATAATAATAATAATAATAATAATAATAATAATAATAATAATAATAATAATAATAATAATAATAATAATAATAATAATAATAATAATAATAATAATAATAATAATAATAATAATAATAATAATAATAATAATAATAATAATAATAATAATAATAATAATAATAATAATAATAATAATAATAATAATAATAATAATAATAATAATAATAATAATAATAATAATAATAATAATAATAATAATAATAATAATAATAATAATAATAATAATAATAATAATAATAATAATAATAATAATAATAATAATAATAATAATAATAATAATAATAATAATAATAATAATAATAATAATAATAATAATAATAATAATAATAATAATAATAATAATAATAATAATAATAATAATAATAATAATAATAATAATAATAATAATAATAATAATAATAATAATAATAATAATAATAATAATAATAATAATAATAATAATAATAATAATAATAATAATAATAATAATAATAATAATAATAATAATAATAATAATAATAATAATAATAATAATAATAATAATAATAATAATAATAATAATAATAATAATAATAATAATAATAATAATAATAATAATAATAATAATAATAATAATAATAATAATAATAATAATAATAATAATAATAATAATAATAATAATAATAATAATAATAATAATAATAATAATAATAATAATAATAATAATAATAATAATAATAATAATAATAATAATAATAATAATAATAATAATAATAATAATAATAATAATAATAATAATAATAATAATAATAATAATAATAATAATAATAATAATAATAATAATAATAATAATAATAATAATAATAATAATAATAATAATAATAATAATAATAATAATAATAATAATAATAATAATAATAATAATAATAATAATAATAATAATAATAATAATAATAATAATAATAATAATAATAATAATAATAATAATAATAATAATAATAATAATAATAATAATAATAATAATAATAATAATAATAATAATAATAATAATAATAATAATAATAATAATAATAATAATAATAATAATAATAATAATAATAATAATAATAATAATAATAATAATAATAATAATAATAATAATAATAATAATAATAATAATAATAATAATAATAATAATAATAATAATAATAATAATAATAATAATAATAATAAACAGAAGCAGCAATAATAATAATAATAATAATAATAATAATAATAATAATAATAATAATAATAATAAAATAATAATAATAATAATTGATTCAATACATTTACAATCACCTACCAGATCTGTTAAACATATTTTTTTGAATGACACTTCCTTTGAACACCTATGAAAATAAAACCACTGCTTCAAACAAACACCAAATTAAATTTCGCAACATAAAACACCTATATTTATTACTTTATCCAAAATAAAAATAAAATTAACAAAACACTAGATCTTTAAAAATACATAGAAACATATGATAGTTTTTTTTAGAGCTTGGAACGTAAATAAATATTTGCAGCAATTTGTACAAAAGAAAGGTTGCCAAAGATTTTTATCGAATGAATAAATAAAACAAAACATGACAGGAACGTAAAGAAAACAACCAAGTCAAAATAAACCAGCTATTAACTTGCAAAGACTTTGTTAGCAACGATGGTTTATTCAACTATCCATTTCTATGTATATTAACTTGCACATACGTGCAATCCAACTGTACCTTTAGCTTTTGATCCGATCCGTAATTGGATTGAGGGATAATATACATAGAAATGGTGGAGTTTTTGTAACTTGTAGTGGTGCATGTGTTGCCTTGCGTTTATTCTTGATAGGGTTTTTTTTAGAGCTTGGAACGTAAATAAATATTTGCAGCAATTTGTACAAAAGAAAGGTTGCCAAAGATTTTTATCGAATGAATAAATAAAACAAAACATGACAGGAACGTAAAGAAAACAACCAAGTCAAAATAAACCAGCTATTAACTTGCAAAGACTTTGTTAGCAACGATGGTTTATTCAACTATCCATTTCTATGTATATTAACTTGCACATACGTGCAATCCAACTGTACCTTTAGCTTTTGATCCGATCCGTAATTGGATTGAGGGATAATATACATAGAAATGGTGGAGTTTTTGTAACTTGTAGTGGTGCATGTGTTGCCTTGCGTTTATTCTTGATAGGGTTTTTGGAATATGGTAGTGATGGATGGATGATGATTTAATGGAGGAAGATAAGGTTTGAAGATGAAGCACAAAAGATAGGAACAACCAAGTCTAATAAAGTAGAAATCAAGCAAGTTCTTCTTCTTTGTACCTTCTTCATTTATCATTCTTGAAACTAGCTAGAGGTAGTTGGTGGATTGATATTAATTGATGTATAAATTTATAAACCCTTATAAATGGATGAAATTAGTTAATTGTGATCTTTGACTATTTATTAAGATTGACAGTATAAATTAAGATACAATATTTATCCTTTTATAAATCATGAAATTATTTAATTGTGATTTTTGACTATTTTATTAAAATTGACAGTATAAATTAAGATACAATATTTATCCTTTTATAAATCATGAAATTAGTTAATTGTGATCTTTGACTATTTTATTAAAATTGACAGTATAAATTAAGATACAATATTTATCCTTTTATAAATCATGAAATTATTTAATTGTGATTTTTGACTATTTTTTAAAATCAAACTTTAGACACAATTGCTCAAATGGATGAATTCTTTCCTAAATGGTTATTCTTCACTTATTTATTGATTATAAAAACTATAAATAACCTTTAGTAATTTTAGCAACTTTATAACATTAACTAATGTTTTATAAATAAAAATTATATTAAACCATTGACCTCCATTTTCTACCTAACTTTGTTGCCTAAAATGTGGTGTTAGGATTTAATTTATTGATTATAAAAACTATAAATAACCTTTAGTAATTTTAGCAACTTTATAACATTACTAATGTTTTATAAATAAAAATTATATTAAACCATTGACCTCCATTTTCTACCTAACTTTGTTGCCTAAAATGTGGTGTTAGGATTTAATTTATTGATTATAAAAACTATAAATAACCTTTGGTAATTTTAGTAACTTTGAAACTTTGACTATTTTTTCTAAATTGACAGTATAAATTACAATACAATAATTACCTTTTTATAAATGGATGAAATTAGTTAATTGTGATCTTTGACTATTTTATTAAAATTGACAGTATAAATTAAGATACAATATTTATCCTTTTATAAATCATGAAATTATTTAATTGTGATCTTTGACTATTTTATTAAAATTGACAGTATAAATTAAGATACAATATTTATCCTTTTATAAATCATGAAATTATTTAATTGTGATTTTTGACTATTTTATTAAAATTGACAGTATAAATTAAGATACAATAATTACCCTTTTATAAATGGATGAAATTAGTTAATTGTGATCTTTGACTATTTATTAAGATTGACAGTATAAATTAAGATACAATATTTATCCTTTTATAAATCATGAAATTATTTAATTGTGATTTTTGACTATTTTTTAAAATCAAACTTTAGACACAATTGCTCAAATGGATGAATTCTTTCCTAAATGGTTATTCTTTACTTATTTATTGATTATAAAAACTATAAATAACCTTTAGTAATTTTAGCAACTTTATAACATTAACTAATGTTTTATAAATAAAAATTATATTAAACCATTGACCTCCATTTTCTACCTAACTTTGTTGCCTAAAATGTGGTGTTAGGATTTAATTTATTGATTATAAAAACTATAAATAACCTTTGGTAATTTTAGTAACTTTGAAACTTTGACTATTTTTTTCTAAATAATAAATGTATACACCATTTGACTATTTAACGCGTATCCTTAAGAAGCTATAGTAATTAGTAATTGTTGCCTAAACAATTGTATACACCATTTGTTGCCTAAACAATTGTATACGTACTATGACAGTGTTGCTAAACAATTGTATACACCATTTGTTGCCTAAACAATTGTATACGTACTATGACAGTGTTGCTAAAATTCATTCCACCACAATCTTGGAAATAAAATATAATAACAGTTTCTTTTTATTTTTCCTTTGTCATGTGTTTACGTTATAATAACAGTTTCTTTTTATTAACAACACCGCGTTGGTAATTACATCTGTCTTATAGTAATTTTTACGGATTCGTACAAATGCATGGTTTGCAATTATCGTCATCATCTCATATCGCCCATGTTTTATATTGTCTCTGCCTTCTAGCCGCCGCAACGCGCGGGCACCAGGCTAGTTCAAAAAAAAGAGAGATGGATTTAAGAATGAATGAGAATGGATAGTTGAATGTTTTTAAGACACCAATAATTATAACAAGTTCATTCAATTTACTATATTTATCTTGGTTGTTTTTGTTCAAGCTTTCCAATTTAAATGAACTAGACTAAAATTACCATTAATACCAAGATATACAAAATCTAATACATGAGAAGGTTAATTTACAACTAAACTAAATAATTTTATTATCAAGCAAGAGAAATGCAGGCACTTTGTTTTCTTTTGGTGTTATATATATAACGTATGTATCTTATTAATTAGAGATTCTTAATTAGTTGATTCGATAAGCGTATATATTGTCTCAAGTGGACTAACATGTTTAATTACTCATACTAATTGTTGGTTTATCACAAGAGCTATAGATATAGGCTACAAAATATAGGCTACAAAATCTAGGCTACAAAATCTTTTAAGATAAAGATTTATTATATATAATTACCTTTTGAGATATAGGTAGTCCTTCTATGAGGGCTTGACTTGGGTATACCCAGTTTCAAGTCTGGGGGCAGATTTACCCCTATTAATCGTCGTGCTTTCGGGTCGGGTTAAGTTTGGGTTTTTAACATCTGGGTCGGGTTCAAGTTTGGGTTTTAACATCTGGGTCGGGTTCAAGTTTGGGTTTTTAACATCTGGGTCGGTTCAAGTTTGGGTTTTAACATCTGGGTCGGTTCAAGTTTGGGTTTTTAACATCTGGGTCGGTTCAAGTTTGGGTTTTAACATCTGGGTCGGTTCAAGTTTGGGTTTTTAACATCTGGGTCGGTTCAAGTTTGGGTTTTAACATCTGGGTCGGTTCAAGTTTGGGTTTTTAACATCTGGGTCGGTTCAAGTTTGGGTTTTAACATCTGGGTCGGTTCAAGTTTGGGTTTTTAACATCTGGGTCGGTTCAAGTTTGGGTTTTAACATCTGGGTCGGTTCAAGTTTGGGTTTTAACATCTGGGTCGGTTCAAGTTTGGGTTTTTAACATCTGGGTCGGTTCAAGTTTGGGTTTTAACATCTGGGTCGGTTCAAGTTTGGGTTTTTAACATCTGGGTCGGTTCAAGTTTGGGTTTTAACATCTGGGTCGGTTCAAGTTTGGGTTTTTAACATCTGGGTCGGTTCAAGTTTGGGTTTTAACATCTGGGTCGGTTCAAGTTTGGGTTTTTAACATCTGGGTCGGTTCAAGTTTGGGTTTTAACATCTGGGTCGGTTCAAGTTTGGGTTTTTAACATCTGGGTCGGTTCAAGTTTGGGTTTTAACATCTGGGTCGGGTTCAAGTTTGGGTTTTTAACATCTGGGTCGGTTCAAGTTTGGGTTTTTAACATCTGGGTCGGGTTCAAGTTTGGGTTTTAACATCTGGGTCGGTTCAAGTTTGGGTTTTTAACATCTGGGTCGGGTTCAAGTTTGGGTTTTTAACATCTGGGTCGGTTCAAGTTTGGGTTTTAACATCTGGGTCGGGTTCAAGTTTGGGTTTTTAACATCTGGGTCGGTTCAAGTTTGGGTTTTAACATCTGGGTCGGGTTCAAGTTTGGGTTTTTAACATCTGGGTCGGTTCAAGTTTGGGTTTTAACATCTGGGTCGGTTCAAGTTTGGGTTTTTAACATCTGGGTCGGTTCAAGTTTGGGTTTTAACATCTGGGTCGGTTCAAGTTTGGGTTTTTAACATCTGGGTCGGTTCAAGTTTGGGTTTTAACATCTGGGTCGGTTCAAGTTTGGGTTTTTAACATCTGGGTCGGGTTCAAGTTTGGGTTTTTAACATCTGGGTCGGTTCAAGTTTGGGTTTTTAACATCTGGGTCGGGTTCAAGTTTGGGTTTTTAACATCTGGGTCGGTTCAAGTTTGGGTTTTAACATCTGGGTCGGTTCAAGTTTGGGTTTTTAACATCTGGGTCGGTTCAAGTTTGGGTTTTAACATCTGGGTCGGTTCAAGTTTGGGTTTTTAACATCTGGGTCGGTTCAAGTTTGGGTTTTAACATCTGGGTCGGTTCAAGTTTGGGTTTTTAACATCTGGGTCGGTTCAAGTTTGGGTTTTAACATCTGGGTCGGTTCAAGTTTGGGTTTTTAACATCTGGGTCGGTTCAAGTTTGGGTTTTAACATCTGGGTCGGTTCAAGTTTGGGTTTTTAACATCTGGGTCGGTTCAAGTTTGGGTTTTAACATCTGGGTCGGTTCAAGTTTGGGTTTTAACATCTGGGTCGGTTCAAGTTTGGGTTTTTAACATCTGGGTCGGTTCAAGTTTGGGTTTTAACATCTGGGTCGGTTCAAGTTTGGGTTTTTAACATCTGGGTCGGTTCAAGTTTGGGTTTTAACATCTGGGTCGGTTCAAGTTTGGGTTTTTAACATCTGGGTCGGTTCAAGTTTGGGTTTTAACATCTGGGTCGGTTCAAGTTTGGGTTTTTAACATCTGGGTCGGTTCAAGTTTGGGTTTTAACATCTGGGTCGGTTCAAGTTTGGGTTTTTAACATCTGGGTCGGTTCAAGTTTGGGTTTTAACATCTGGGTCGGGTTCAAGTTTGGGTTTTTAACATCTGGGTCGGTTCAAGTTTGGGTTTTTAACATCTGGGTCGGGTTCAAGTTTGGGTTTTAACATCTGGGTCGGTTCAAGTTTGGGTTTTTAACATCTGGGTCGGTTCAAGTTTGGGTTTTAACATCTGGGTCGGTTCAAGTTTGGGTTTTTAACATCTGGGTCGGTTCAAGTTTGGGTTTTAACATCTGGGTCGGTTCAAGTTTGGGTTTTTAACATCTGGGTCGGTTCAAGTTTGGGTTTTAACATCTGGGTCGGTTCAAGTTTGGGTTTTTAACATCTGGGTCGGTTCAAGTTTGGGTTTTAACATCTGGGTCGGGTTCAAGTTTGGGTTTTTAACATCTGGGTCGGTTCAAGTTTGGGTTTTAACATCTGGGTCGGGTTCAAGTTTGGGTTTTTAACATCTGGGTCGGTTCAAGTTTGGGTTTTTAACATCTGGGTCGGGTTCAAGTTTGGGTTTTAACATCTGGGTCGGTTCAAGTTTGGGTTTTTAACATCTGGGTCGGTTCAAGTTTGGGTTTTAACATCTGGGTCGGTTCAAGTTTGGGTTTTAACATCTGGGTCGGTTCAAGTTTGGGTTTTTAACATCTGGGTCGGTTCAAGTTTGGGTTTTAACATCTGGGTCGGTTCAAGTTTGGGTTTTTAACATCTGGGTCGGTTCAAGTTTGGGTTTTAACATCTGGGTCGGTTCAAGTTTGGGTTTTTAACATCTGGGTCGGTTCAAGTTTGGGTTTTAACATCTGGGTCGGTTCAAGTTTGGGTTTTTAACATCTGGGTCGGTTCAAGTTTGGGTTTTAACATCTGGGTCGGTTCAAGTTTGGGTTTTTAACATCTGGGTCGGTTCAAGTTTGGGTTTTAACATCTGGGTCGGTTCAAGTTTGGGTTTTTAACATCTGGGTCGGTTCAAGTTTGGGTTTTAACATCTGGGTCGGGTTCAAGTTTGGGTTTTTAACATCTGGGTCGGTTCAAGTTTGGGTTTTAACATCTGGGTCGGGTTCAAGTTTGGGTTTTTAACATCTGGGTCGGTTCAAGTTTGGGTTTTAACATCTGGGTCGGGTTCAAGTTTGGGTTTTTAACATCTGGGTCGGTTCAAGTTTGGGTTTTAACATCTGGGTCGGGTTCAAGTTTGGGTTTTTAACATCTGGGTCGGTTCAAGTTTGGGTTTTAACATCTGGGTCGGTTCAAGTTTGGGTTTTTAACATCTGGGTCGGGTTCAAGTTGGGGTTTTAACATCTGGGTCGGGTCAAGTTTGGGTTTTTAATATCTGGGTCGGTTCAAGTTTGGGTTTTAACATATGGGTCGGGTATTTCTTGGTTTTTGGGGTTCTTAATCTTTCAAATTAGCTTTTTCCATTTTCTAATATGTGTTTTTTTAAGATATGTTATTAATGTTTATTATTTGCTTGTTAGATAATGCTGGTGAGTATGAGTTGGGATTAAAGTGTTTATGTTTTGTATAAATTTTAATCTTTCACTTATATACATACATATATATGGTCAATCCAACGCAACATCTTTATAAATTTTACTATATTTTGATGGCCTTAATATTGAACCATACTTTGGTTTCATGGTAACTAGAAGAGGTTATCTATTAGTGTTTTAATTTGTAGCATAAAATACCAACATACTTTTACAATTGCACACCTGGTTAAAGATGGCTATCTATCCTATTTGGGGTACTGTAACTGTAAATTTATCATTTTGTGTATAAGGTTGAACCTTTTTTATAATCCCAACAGTTTTATACATGGATTTACTGTCTTTTGAATTAAAGAGTAACATTTTCAAAACCAGCGCATTGTTAATAAAATGAATAAAGCATCAAATAATCTTTTAATGATTTGGACTTACAATAAAAAGTACAATGACTGAAATGAGACCAATGAAAAAGTAGTTTGCTATTTATGCAAACAATCTTCTATGTTGTTCATTGCTCTTTTTCTTTAACTGGACGTCTATTTTATGAATAGTGGTAAAATAGCGGTCCCGCTATTATCAATAAATAGTGTGGCATCTTCTAGGGTCAGTTGAATTATTATTAAAAATTGACATATATGCTTTTATTTGGATGAATATGCAGTTTCAATGGAGATGTCTGAGGAGACTATCCTAATTGATTGTAGTAGATTGAAATCAGCAGTATGGAAAGATTTTGATCGTGTGAAAAGAGGTGATGCATGTGTTGCCGTTTGTAAGCATTGTAAGAAAAAACTCAGTGGTTCAAGTACCAGTGGAACATCACATTTAAGAAATCACTTAATCAGATGTCGCAGAAGAACAAACCATGACGTATCTCAAATGATACTATCAAAAGGAAAGAAAAAGGAAGGATCTTTAACCCCAGTAACTCTCACGTACGACCATGATCAAATAAAAACTGAAATCCCCAACCTGACTACTCCTAAATATGAACAAAGCCCATTAAAAGAGGGTCTTGTTAGTTTGGCAAGTGGTCACTTTGATTACAAAAGGAGTCGATTTGATCTTGCTCGCATGATTATCTTACATGGGTATCCTCTGGCTATGGTGGAGCATGTTGGATTCAAAGTATTTGTTAGGAAACTTCAACCGTTGTTTGAGCTCACTACACTCGATGGAATAGCGGCTGACTGTAAGGAAATTTACTTAAAAGAGAAACAAAAAGTGTGTGAAATGTTTGATAATCTTCCCGGAAAAATCAGTTTGAGTGTTGACACATGGGCTGCAAAAGGAGAGGCTAGGTACTTATGTTTGACAGCACATTCAGTTGATGATACTTGGGCATTAAAAAAGAAGGTTTTGAGTTTTGTACAGGTTGACCCTTTTCAAACGGATGACATGGTCTCTGAAGCTATAATGTCAAGATTAATGGAATGGGACATCGACCGAAAGTTGTTTTCAATGACTTGTGATAGTTGTCCAGCTCATGACAATATTGTTTGTAAGATTAGAGAACACTTAGCAGAAAATCGCTTTCTTTTATGTAACGGTCAATTATTTGAAGTCAGATGTGCAGCAAATCTCATCAAAATAATGGTTAAAGATTGTCTAGAAGCTTTTAATTTAGTAATCTGCAAGGTCCGGGAAAGCATAAGGTACATTAGAAGCTCACAAGCAATCAATGAGAAGTTTAATGAAATGGTTCAAGAAGTTGGAGCTAACAGCCAAAAGCCATTATACCTGGATAATCCTCACCACTGGAATTCTACCTATATCATGCTTGGTGCTGCTGTGGAATACCGAGAGGCGTTTTCCCGTCTCCAAGAACAGGACACTTCTTACACAAATTGTCCGTCTGATGATGAATGGAATCAAGCTAGCACCGTAACTAGTTTCTTGAAAGTTTTCGTTGATGCTGCTACAGTTTTTGCAGCAACCAAAATTCCAACGGCAAATATATATTTTCCAGAGGTTTGTTCTATTCATTTAAACTTGATTGACTGGTGTCAGAGCCGAGATGAATATATAAGCTCGTTATCAATGAAAATGAAAACTAAATTTGACGAGTACTGGAAGAAATGCAGCCTGGCATTAGCAGTTGCAGCAATTTTAGATCCTCGATTTAAAATGAAGCTAATAGAGTATTATTACCCGCAAATCTATGGGGGTGATTCTCCAGATTGTGTAGATATTGTTTCAAATTGTATGAGGGCACTTTACAATGGGCATGATGTGTACTCTACATTAGCTTCGCACAGCCAGGTTGGGGGAAGTAACGGTGGGAATGATACTCGAGATCGTTTGACGGGATTTGACCGTTTCCTCCATGAAACGTCACAAGGACAAAATATTAAATCAGACCTTGATAAGTACTTGGAGGAGCCGTTATTTCCTCGTAATGTTGATTTTAATGTACTAAATTGGTGGAAAGTACACACTCCTCGCTATCCTGTGTTATCTATGATGGCGAGAAACATTTTAGGAATTCCAATGTCGAACGTTTCATTGGATTCGGTTTTTGATATCACTGATAGAGTTCTTGATCAGCATCGAAGCTCGTTAAGTGCAGATACCTTGCAATCGTTGATTTGCACACAAGACTGGATAGGACTAGAAGGTATGTGTCTATTCTTCTGTTTTCTCTCATTGTATGCGTTTGGTTACTCTGTTCTAGAGGGGTTTAAATGGGTGGGCTGAGGAATGTTAACAGGTTTATGTCAGGACTGGTAATTGTTTGGTACACTGTTGTGGTGTGTTGGGTTGTTCAGAAACACTTCTCCCATTTTATAAATAGTTTGTGTGATAATTACAAATTCTGTTATATTACATCAAATTGTCTAATTCTGTTGAATAGATCGATTTTGTAGGTTGTATGCTTTGAAAATACACTTTAGGAAGACTCATAACCCATTAGACTCGATTGAATGACCCATTTGAGCTGTTCCCTTTATAGCCGAATTTCTAAGTTTTACTTATTACCCTTAGCAGATAGAACATAAGGCTAAGTTAACTCATTGATGAGTAAATGACCTGAAATTGGGACTTATGTATTTAGAGGTTGACTAATAGATGTTTGGTTCTTTTGTTTCAGACTCGAAATCATGTTCAAGCTCCTCAGCTTTAGCCATCTGCTATGATGCAAGTTAGAATGCAGTTGGAACTAGTTCCGCCTTTTGATAGCCTCTGTTATAAGAATGACTCTATCATTTAACTGTTTTTTGGGACTTGTTCTTATATAGAGCTACATTTGGGATTTTGATGGATGCAGTAATCTTAGTTTTAGTTTACTAATGTGTGGTTCACACTTAGTATCTGGGACTGGGAGTTTAAGAGAAGAGAAACTAGAGTGAGAGTTTGTCCTACTTTGGTTTCTTGCTTCACTTAAACAGAATCTATTGATACTCACACTTAAATCAGGTGATTTGATAACCTATGAAAGGAAATGTTGTTTTCTTTACTCTTTATTTTGTAAGAATTACTTTTGGAGTTGATGATAATTGTCAATATATTTTGTAAGGGTTTATCAGTTAATCGCCAATTTAAAAGAGTTGGATGTTTCCCCTTTAGCCTTCCGGCTTTGAGGGGATTTATCTAAGTCTTTGATGAATGTAAATTATGCTATTTAATTACTGCTTCATAACTAAACGATTGTGTGGTTACTAAAGGAACTTCTTTTTGTAAATCTTCTCACGCCCTAACTCCATGTAGTAGCTTAGAGTAAATTGAAGGTCCCTGGGGCATTATTGGATGTTTTGATCGTTACACATTGTCTTGCTTATGTTTTGTTTCAAATCAATGTGAACTTGGGATTTAATGTGCAAGCCTGATAGCTAGGTGAAAATTATGTTTTGCCACGACTTAAAGCGTGCATCCAAGGGATGATTGATTCAAGTCGAAACTAAAATGTGGGGAGATGCTGAAATTTAAGCAAATAATCCAAAGACCTTGCACAACAATAAGAAAAGATCAAGTTTTATGTATAATACGGATGCAATAATTGATCTGCTTTTATGCGAAATCCATACAAAATGACCTAGTAAAAATTTGGGGAAAAGATCAACAAGAAACACTCACCTCAAGGTGGATCAGTCCACCCAACGAGTAAAAATTTGGAGGTCTGATAACAACACTTGCTTTGGTGCTGGAATTCCCCTTGGCATCACTCATCTCTTTCCCTTGTTCGCTCCTCTTTCTCTTCCTCTTTTTCTGCTTCTGCTAGGATTTTGTCCTGATAGCGCCGTGCTTGTTCAAGAAAGAGAGAGTCCCTTTGACGGAGAGAAAGACTTCGGGGATAGATAGTCAATGGCCTATGAGGAAGGCATCTCCTCTGTTTTTGTGACATTAGTTAGCGGCTTGTTCTCTTAGATAACCTGGACATTTAGATTTTATCTGTTTACGTGGTAGTTATACAAATTTTTATATAAAAAGATGACTGTGATATATATAATAAAAGTATATTGATTCATAACTTACGATAAATATAGTTGATCAAATTATTTATATCACCCTTAATAGTTAATATCTACAGTACTTTTTTAGTTACTTCCGTAGAAAACGTTTAATGACTTTTTGTGAAGTTATAATTCAACCAAGTAGCTGTATGTATGTCGATTATGTAATCCATTACATTATTCATTCTTTTAAAAAAAATGTAAATCGGAGAGAACCCTTCATCCACGGTACCGCATTGGTATCAACATGTACAAGCCACACAACACATGTTCCAGTTAAACACCTCCATTAAGTGCCCCACACTTGAACAAATACCGAAATATTTCTCAATCATGTGCGGAACAAAACCTACGCCACTTAATTGAAGGATATTCATTGTATATGTGTACAAACTTCGTGTAAATGCACATCAACGTTCTCCATATCGATGGCTGTGTTATCACTCAAAGTCACTCCACAGTCACACCTCTTTGTATAACTTATTGCCTATGCCCAAGCCATTGCTTATGCTTCTTTTGAATAGGATGTATCGGTTTTAAGTTATTTTCCTACATATTTTCATTTTAAGTGATTTCCTTTAGCTTTCTATCATAATATAAGAAAGATATATGTTAGTGATATATGGAACAACATGTATCTACAACATCGCACTCAAGATTTGTGCAACTAGCAGCACACATCGTTTTCATAGTACGAGAATAACTTATATGCTTCTAATAACATATAACTTGAGTGCTTCCAAGGCAAATTTATAAAACAAATTTAAAGCTATTTTAAACATACACATACGATCATTTATTTACCTTTGTAAGCACCTAAGTTATATGACATTAGAATAGAGGTGCAAAAAATAACCGGTTAACCTAACCGACCCGAAAGTTAACCGATAACCGAAACCGGTTAGTAACCGATAAGGTACAAACCGGTTATAGGTTACCATTAACCGCCAGGTTAGTAATCGATTACATATTTCAAAACAAAAATCGGTTAATAACCGGTTAACCTATAACCAGTTATAAAAACTAATAATAACCGGTTATAAAAACATAATAATAACCGGTTAACCGGTTATATTATATTTATTCTATATCTAACCCTTATATTATTGACACACCGCTTCTCTTTCTAACCCATCCAGACGATTTATAATACCAATTCAATATAAATCAATTCCAGCCACCATCCATCGATTCCAGCCACCACCCATCGATTTATAATAACCCTTATTTTATGTCAATACCCAAAATCCCAAATCCATTCCAGCCACCATCCACGATTTATAATACCAATTCAATATAAATCAATTCCAGCCACCATCCATCGATTTATAATACCAATTCAATATAAATCAATTCCAGCCACCACCCATCGATTTATAATAACCCTTATTTTATGTCAATACCCAAAATCCCAAATCGATTCCAGCCACCACCCATCGATTTATAATACTAACCCTTATTTTATGTCAATACCCAAAATCCCAAATCCATTCCAGCCACCACCCATCGATTTATAATAAACCCTTATTTTATGTCAATACCCAAAATCCCAAATCCATTCCAGCCACCATCCAGACGATTTATAATACCAATTCAATATAAATCAATTCCAGCCACCATCCCATCGATTTATAATACCAATTCAATATAAATCAATTTCAGCCACCATCCATCGATTTATAATACCAATTCAATATAAATCAATTTCAGCCACCATCCATCGATTTATAATACCAATTCAATATAAATCAATTCCAGCCACCACCCATCGATTTATAATAACCCTTATTTTATGTCAATACCCAAAATCCCAAATCCATTCCAGCCACCATCCAGACGATTTATAATACCAATTCAATATAAATCAATTCCAGCCACCATCCATCGATTTATAATACCAATTCAATATAAATCAATTCCAGCCACCACCCATCGATTTATAATAACCCTTATTTTATGTCAATACCCAAAATCCCAAATCCATTCCAGCCACCATCCTTTTCTTCATTCAATTCAATTAATAATATTCACAAAAAACACTAACAAAAAAAAATCTCAAATATTACAACTCTCTATCTTTCCCTCTCTCTCGAACTCAATAGCTTTACAATTAACAAATGGCTTGTTTTTGTTCTGCTTGTTGATATTATTCTGCTTACTGCTCTTGGTCTGTTTAACAGTAAGCAGGTTAGTTTCACTTGAAGTTTGCTACTCATATTTGTTCTTGATAAGTTCGTGAAGTTTTTTTCCGTAATTTCCAGTTTTCCAGTAGTCCACTGTCTGTAATTCGAGCAATCTGCCGCACAGGTTAATTTTAACCTATTTTCGTGAAGTTTTTTTCGTAATTTCCAGTTTTCCAGTAGTCCACTGTCTGTAATTCGAGCAATCAGCCGCACAGGTTAATTTTAACCTATTTTCGGTTAATATAGGTTATTCCCCTTTTTTTTATTAACACAAATAAAGAGATTCCACAAAGAAAAAAAATATGGTTACTGAATAAGAGATCCGTGAAATTATCTTTTGCTATAATATTCTGACTTAGAGAGGTGAAATATGTTAAACATCTTTATTTATTATGGTCAGTAAAACCACATGTTTTTGTCCCAACTTAGAGATTCCATGTCATTCACTATACAGTATACTTTTTAAAATGATACTATATTCTATTTATGCAGTTGCAACGGATCACTTGCCTATACATTTGTACTAATATTTGTTGTAGGATCAGAATATGTATTACATCTTATCTAATATATATTTTATTATTATATACTTATACATAACATGATGGAAAGGGAATATAAATTATGCCAAAAAAGATTTTTTTATTTATTGACAGGCAACTAGTGTGGTCTTAGTTCTTAATCTCAACATCTATATCTATATTCAAATAAAGTTTTGAAAACACATATCAGGCCTAACTTCCAAATCTTTATTTATTATGGTCAGTAAAACCACATGTTCTCTATATTGCTTTATGTTCAGTCACTATTGGTTAAACCTTTGTCAACAGTCCAACAGGTGCCTGCTTGATTGAAATATGATAACTTAATATTGATGATCTGATACCAATGAAAGTTAATTCTAACATTAAACTAGTTTGATATATTATAAGTTCAAGTTCACAATGCAGTACAAGTAGTGATCAGATTTTGGAGAAATTTTTATAGGCATTCCTTTAGAAGGAAAGGGAAGAGGGTCCATAACTATTGGCTCGTCTGGGTAAACTAATGACCAATCATATCGTGTGACGACATAATGCATAAACACGAGAATAATTAGCTTTGCCAGTTGATACCCTGCACATAGCCTTGGTCCGCCACCAAATGGTATAAAAGCATAAGCTTGAACCGGATCTGCAAATCTACTTGGATTAAAACTCATTGGATCCGGAAAATATTCTTCATCATAATGTGATCCATATGTCGTCCAAAGCACCTTCCATCCTTTAGGAATAATAAAACCTTCAAACTCAATATCGGTTGTGGCTTTTCTGAATGACCCGAAAATGGGAGGGCAGAGTCGCATAGTTTCACGTGCTACTTGCCAGGTATACTCCATTTTCTTCACATCTTCAAGATTTAAAGTTTCACCTGGTCTTTTTGCTCTAGCAATTTCTTCATGTTCTGGTAATTAATCAGAATAAAACATTAAGCAGTTAATGAGATATCATACCTATTAGTTTGAGTTATAGATTGAAATAATACCTTTTAGGAGAAGAGAATAGCAATCCGGGTGGTTAGCTAGCATCTTGAAAGTCATTGAGATCGCATAAGAAGTTGTATCATGAGCTGCAAAAACTAACAAAACGACGTTATCAACAACTTCTGCTTCTGTAATTTCACCTCTGATCAAAGCTGCAACCAAATTAGAAAGTAGCATGCCGTCTTCTTCATCTTTTCCACTTTCCATGGCTTCCTGCTTCCTTCTGACCTCATCAACGAGTACTTTCTCTATATCCGCTCTAGCCTTCTTAGCTCTTGAGAATTTTGTCCACGGGAGATTGATTGGAGCAGCTAAAACACCTTCTAGAACACTCTCGAAGATTCCAATCATCGTCTCTTGCTCTATCCCAATCCCAAACAAGCATTCAAGAACTATAGTGAAAGTTAGTCTTTTTGTAGACCGATGTAGACTAATTTCTTCATGGTTTTCCCAGTTCTTCTGTAGGTGTTTCTGAATTAAGCTGCACGTTTTTGGCACCATCTTTTGCATGCCAATAGGGCCGAGAGTTGAAGCAATGATCCCACGAAGGCAATGGTGTGAGTCTCCTTGTTTCTCCATAATGGAGTTCTTGCCCATCAATTCAACAGAGGAAGTTGGCCATGAGCTAACCACCAATTTAAACTCGTTCGACATGAAGAACTTATTGGCTGCAGCTCCATTTACCACCACAGTCGGTGATCCCATCAATCTAGTCTTAAAGATTTTACCATGTTTTTTGATTCTTGGTTGAAAAAAGTTATCGAAAAGTTGGTTCTTTCGTTGAGATCTATAGAACAGGATTGTTTCTCCTATCCAAGGGAGACCCATTTGGCCCGATGGTAGTTTGGTGTCCTGTTTTGGTTTATAGAAAGTTTTGTAAATGAGAATGATGATAAAGAAAAATGAAGGTAACAGTGAGTATATGAAGGTTGCCATTGATTAATGGTTACTTAATTGGTTTTTTAAATTATCGGGAGAGTTATAAGAGTTTATATATAGACACAAAAAAAAAAGAGAGAATTTGTGTATTTGGTCATATTGAGTCAAGTTGTGTGGAGTCAACTAATGGTTTATGCATACAAGTAGCTGTCTTTTGGGGGTGGCGGATGTAATCTGCAAGTCGGGCCGACTAAAAGATTCATGTTAATATGTTATAATAAGCAACATGTGCTCCTTTCTTTGGGGAAAACTATCTTTCTACCTATTTGCTGGCTTTGTTCCACTTCCACTCCCTCAGTTTTTACAAACATTTTTAGTTTTTCAATTTTCATGTGTATTGGGTTTGGACTAGGCATTTTGGTCCAGACCTAAGCGGACTTTCTTTTGGTCTGGACCTTCAAAAGACCGTCTGAGATCCGGCCGGTCATTAATCGAAAATATAGGCTTGTTTGAAGCCCATTGAGACAAACCTAGCTTGGGCGTGGTTCTTTTTGAACCTAGTTTAGCTTAACATTTAGTTAATTACTTTACATTTTTTGAAAGATTAATATTATTTACAGGAGTAGCGCTTAAAGACCAATTAAAAAATCATATTAAATATTTAAATTAATAGTATATGGCTACCTTTAGAGAGCGGGCTTTTAAACGGCCAATCAACTAGGACCATTTGCCTTGGTCCTTTTCGATCGGGGTTTATATATATGGCTCCATATTTGGGCTAGGCTAGAACCGATCCGAGGCTTTGCCTGTTCTGTTCATCTTCTCTAAACTAAAGTTTTAAGGTTTACTTGTTAGTTCTTTCAAATAAAAGAGTTTAAATCATATGAAATTACGTCATAATGGTTGTTGTTGTTGTTGTGATTAGAGATATTATAAGTCTCCTTGTTTCTCCATAATGGAGTTCTTGCCCATCAATTCAACAGAGGAAGTTGGCCATGAGCTAACCACCAATTTAAACTCGTTCGACATGAAGAACTTATTGGCTGCAGCTCCATTTACCACCACAGTCGGTGATCCCATCAATCTAGTCTTAAAGATTTTACCATGTTTTTTGATTCTTGGTTGAAAAAAGTTATCGAAAAGTTGGTTCTTTCGTTGAGATCTATAGAACAGGATTGTTTCTCCTATCCAAGGGAGACCCATTTGGCCCGATGGTAGTTTGGTGTCCTGTTTTGGTTTATAGAAAGTTTTGTAAATGAGAATGATGATAAAGAAAAATGAAGGTAACAGTGAGTATATGAAGGTTGCCATTGATTAATGGTTACTTAATTGGTTTTTTAAATTATCGGGAGAGTTATAAGAGTTTATATATAGACACAAAAAAAAAAGAGAGAATTTGTGTATTTGGTCATATTGAGTCAAGTTGTGTGGAGTCAACTAATGGTTTATGCATACAAGTAGCTGTCTTTTGGGGGTGGCGGATGTAATCTGCAAGTCGGGCCGACTAAAAGATTCATGTTAATATGTTATAATAAGCAACATGTGCTCCTTTCTTTGGGGAAAACTATCTTTCTACCTATTTGCTGGCTTTGTTCCACTTCCACTCCCTCAGTTTTTACAAACATTTTTAGTTTTTCAATTTTCATGTGTATTGGGTTTGGACTAGGCATTTTGGTCCAGACCTAAGCGGACTTTCTTTTGGTCTGGACCTTCAAAAGACCGTCTGAGATCCGGCCGGTCATTAATCGAAAATATAGGCTTGTTTGAAGCCCATTGAGACAAACCTAGCTTGGGCGTGGTTCTTTTTGAACCTAGTTTAGCTTAACATTTAGTTAATTACTTTACATTTTTTGAAAGATTAATATTATTTACAGGAGTAGCGCTTAAAGACCAATTAAAAAATCATATTAAATATTTAAATTAATAGTATATGGCTACCTTTAGAGAGCGGGCTTTTAAACGGCCAATCAACTAGGACCATTTGCCTTGGTCCTTTTCGATCGGGGTTTATATATATGGCTCCATATTTGGGCTAGGCTAGAACCGATCCGAGGCTTTGCCTGTTCTGTTCATCTTCTCTAAACTAAAGTTTTAAGGTTTACTTGTTAGTTCTTTCAAATAAAAGAGTTTAAATCATATGAAATTACGTCATAATGGTTGTTGTTGTTGTTGTGATTAGAGATATTATAGGTATGTTATCATGAGAGATTAGAGATCTTTTAGGTATTTGTTATCATGAGAGATATTATAGGTATCTAAACTATAATATAAACATGATTGACATCTTTAATGACAACAAAAATACATATTTAGACCAAGTCACTAAAATAATACTGTGAGTATTTTGTTATCTGTTGCATCAAGGCTTCAAGCACATGGAATGGAGTTATGTATACCACACATAATAAGTGCATGAACAACATATTGGAGTTGACATCAATTATCTATACTATTATTATTAAAAAAATAACATTTTATTTTTGGAACTGCTGAAAAATATGTACTATTTTCATCTATCATCCTTGAAATATTTTTACATACATTACCCTTAACATTAATGATTAAGTTACACCACCAATCATTTATCTTTTAAAATATCTTTATTAACCTTTTATATCAATTAGCTACACCATTCAACACCGTCTCCACCACCAAAAGTCACCCCCACCACCAAACCGTCGACGCCACGACCACCGCCGCATTGCGCGGGTACCGTGCTAGTATATTATCATTGCAACTTAAGCTAATTAAATTCAAATGATCAACTAACACAAACCACTTCAAGACTCAAGATTTTTGCTTCCAAGTGTTTCCAGTTTAATGAAATCTTAAGCTAATCATTTATACTTAAACAGAGTTTTCATTAAGAATCTTATTCAGACAAATGAATTATGAGTCTTGAACCCCATCTCCACCGTATTAGTGACTAGGCTAAAGACTTCTCATTGGCAATAAGAGCATCTCAAGATCTGATGTGGATTATTTGTTTTATCAACTGTTAGGTATCTTCATAACTAAAAATAACTTTTTTTTAATATATTCTTTTGGGTCATGATAATGACAACCGTTGTCTTAAGGTTTTCAATTATAATTTATTACATGTTTAGAATGATAGTACCACCATTCTAAACATATACACTAATAACTTTAGTGATAGTCTTAAAAACGACTGTCATTATTGAAATCCTACTTCTTCTTTTTTTCGTTACTGGAAAGTGTCTGATTAGGCGTAAATAATAAACATACTTGTGGCATCCATAGGAAATTTCAATTTCAAAAAGAATTATAATATATAACTTCAAAAAGAATAATAATGGATCTTTACAATGGGGGTAAATAAGTTACAGTAATTAGTTATCAGATTATTTTCGAGAAATTTTTATGGGCATCCCTTTCGAGGGAAAGGGTAGTGGATCCATGAGTATTGGCTCATCGGTGTAGACCAACGACCATTTATCTTTTAAAATATCTTTATTAACCTTTATATCAATTATCTACACCATTCAACACCGTCTCCACCACCAAAAGTCACCCCCACCACCAAACCGTCGACGCCACGACCACCGCCGCATTGCGCGGGTACCGTGCTAGTATATTATCATTGCAACTTAAGCTAATTAAATTCAAATGATCAACTAACACAAACCACTTCAAGACTCAAGATTTTTGCTTCCAAGTGTTTCCAGTTTAATGAAATCTTAAGCTAATCATTTATACTTAAACAGAGTTTTCATTAAGAATCTTATTCAGACAAATGAATTATGAGTCTTGAACCCCATCTCCACCGTATTAGTGACTAGGCTAAAGACTTCTCATTGGCAATAAGAGCATCTCAAGATCTGATGTGGATTATTTGTTTTATCAACTGTTAGGTATCTTCATAACTAAAAATAACTTTTTTTTAATATATTCTTTTGGGTCATGATAATGACAACCGTTGTCTTAAGGTTTTCAATTATAATTTATTACATGTTTAGAATGATAGTACCACCATTCTAAACATATACACTAATAACTTTAGTGATAGTCTTAAAAACGACTGTCATTATTGAAATCCTACTTCTTCTTTTTTTCGTTACTGGAAAGTGTCTGATTAGGCGTAAATAATAAACATACTTGTGGCATCCATAGGAAATTTCAATTTCAAAAAGAATTATAATATATAACTTCAAAAAGAATAATAATGGATCTTTACAATGGGGGTAAATAAGTTACAGTAATTAGTTATCAGATTATTTTCGAGAAATTTTTATGGGCATCCCTTTCGAGGGAAAGGGTAGTGGATCCATGAGTATTGGCTCATCGGTGTAGACCAACGACCAGTTATATCGTGTCACAACATAATGCACAAGTACTAGAATGTTGAGCTTTGCTAATTGGTAGCCTGCACACAACCTTGGTCCTCCACCAAATGGTATAAAAGAGTAAGATTGAACTGGATCTGCAAATCGGCTGGGGTTGAAACTCATCGGATCTGGAAAGTACTTTTCATCATAATGTGTTCCATATGTGGTCCAAAGCACCTACACAAAACAACATTAAGAATATTGAATGAGTGCAAGTTGGATGGTTGTGCAGAGATGATCCTTCAACTTGTGTTTGTAAATTGAATTATATAGATTAATTTTGTTATCATTAGTACCTTCCAGCCTCTGGGAATAGTGATCCCTTCGAATTCAATGTCAGTTGTGGCTTTTCTGAAGGATCCGAAGATAGGAGGGTTTAGCCGCATGGTCTCACGAGCTACCTGCCAGGTATACTCCATTTTTTTCACATCTTCGAACATCAAAGCCTCACCTGGCCTTTTGTTGCTAGCAATACCTTCATGTTCTGCACGTTAGTTAAGATCATTGCTTAGTGTTAATAATTGTTAAATCCGTGTTTGTTAGATGTGGAATTGCAACTTAATTTGGTGGTAGTATGCTATTACTAACAGCTAACATTTGCCGTGTAAAAAAAACAAAAACTATACCTTTAAGTAACAGAGAGTAACAGTCAGGGTGATTTGCGAGCATCTTGAAAGTCATTGTAATGGCATAAGATGTCGTATCATGAGCTGCAAACACTAACAAAACGACGTTATCAACAACTTCGTCTTCAGTGATTTCACCTCTGATCAAAGCAGCCACCAATTTGGAAAACAGCATGTTGTCTTCCTCATCTGTCCGGCATTCCATGGCCTCCCTCTTGCTTCTGACTTCAGCAACCAATATCTTCTGTATCTCCGCTCTTGCTTTCTTGGCCCTCGAGAATTTAGTCCCTGGGAAATTCACCGGAGGAGACAAAACGCCTTCCAAAACACGCTCAAAAACACTAAACAACGTCTCTGGCTCAATCCCAATCCCGAACAAGCATTCAAGGACAATCGTAAAAGTAAGCATTTTGGTAGACCGATATAGACTGATTTCTTCACGGTTGTCCCAATTTCTGTCCAGATGTTTTTGAATGGAACCGCACATTCTAGGCACCATAGCCTGGAGGCCTGAAACGTTGACCGTTGAAGTAATGATGCTACGTAGGCAACGATGGGAGTCTCCTTGTTTCTCCATGATGGAATTCTTTCCCATCAATTCAACTGAGGAAGTCGGCCACGAGCTTACCACTAATTTAAACTCATTCGACATAAAGAACTTATTAGCCGTCGCCCCATTCACCACCACAGTTGGCGATCCCATCAATTTTGTTTTGAAGACATTGCCATATTTATTGAATCTGGGCTGGAAAAAGTTTTCATACAGTTGATTCATGCGTTGAGCATTGTAGAACTCGATCGTTTCTCCGATCCAAGGAAGACCCATATCCCCAGATGGTAGTCTCATCACCTTGTTGGCCCGCCTTTTTGAGTTTTTGTAAATAAAGAGTATGATTAACAAGACAATAGTAAGAATGTAGGTGGCCATGTTGATGAACCGTTTGTGTTAATTTGTTTTTGTCGTTGTTGTTTGTATATATTTGTGGGTTGTTAAGATGATTGTATAGAGTGGAGTGTGTAAGTAATGTATATATAGAGAGATTGAAAGGGGTAAGATTGAACGAATTTAGTCAGATGGAAAAGTCAACTAATATAAAAATGAAACAGTTAGTTGTTTTTATTTGGGGGGTGGCTGATGAAATCTTGAAGTCGGGCCGACTAAAAGATTCAAGTTTTATCGGCTGTGTTGCATGTAACCAAACGTCTGCGTGCGCTGACTTTGTTCCAACCCCTTTCAAAAAGATTCCCCCAGCCCCCAAAAGTTTTTTGTTCTTTTTCTTTTTTTTTTCAATATACTAGTATCAAATTACCAATCCATACGCCATTCCTTTTCCTTTCTTAAAATACATTAAATATCGATTTTACAAATATATTCGGTTTATATTACATACTAGTCCTAATACCCGTACGATGTACGGTGACTATATAAATTATATCATAAAGAAATTCAAATATGTCACATACATTATTCGTAAGTATGAAATAAATTGTGGTTAAAAATAAACCGATGATAGAAGTTAAATTATAATAAACAGTAATGATAATTGTAACATATGTTTAGTTAAAGTTTTGGATTTACCTTAAATTTTTACAATCACATCAAAATCGGAACTTGTAAGCATAGTGAATGACGGCAAATAGCCTTGTGATTAACTCAAAAATTTGAAGTCTTCGTGTTAATAACTTATTATAAGTTATAGGAGTTGAATAATTAAGAAATAAAAAAGAAACAATTTTATTACTGAGAAAACAATCAATCAAATAACGTTATAATGTGTTTTGTATTTATAAGCCAAGAGTTAGAGTTTAATTCTAAGTTTAATAAGGAAATTGAATCTATATACAATTAAAAAACTAATTTAATAAAATAAATAAATTAAAAGGACGCGTGTCGATCAAGGATTACGCCACGTGTCGTTTCAAGAACATCTCAATCATGTTTTAGTTTATTGGTAGATAACTATAATGTAAAAAGTACTGTGGAAAAACTTTAAAAACATGAAAAGGCAACTATTCATTCCTTTTGCTTTAACATAGAAGACAATTATTCTTCTTGATCCATTTGTTCAATCGACTAAGTGAATCAATTGAAAAATAGATCTCTTCTTCCATTTGTTCAATCGACTAAGTGAATCAATTGAAAAATAGATCTCTTCTTCCGATTTGTTCAATCGACTAAGTGAATCAATTGAAAAATAGATCTCTTCTTCCATTTGTTCAATCGACTAAGTGAATCAATTGAAAAATAGATCTCTTCTTCCGATTTGTTCAATCGACTAAGTGAATCAATTGAAAAATAGATCTCTTCTTCCATTTGTTCAATCGACTAAGTGAATCAATTGAAAAATAGATCTCTTCTTCCGATTTGTTCAATCGACTAAGTGAATCAATTGAAAAATAGATCTCTTCTTCCATTTGTTCAATCGACTAAGTGAATCAATTGAAAAATAGATCTCTTCTTCCGATTTGTTCAATCGACTAAGTGAATCAATTGAAAAATAGATCTCTTCTTCCATTTGTTCAATCGACTAAGTGAATCAATTGAAAAATAGATCTCTTCTTCCGATTTGTTCAATCGACTAAGTGAATCAATTGAAAAATAGATCTCTTCTTCCATTTGTTCAATCGACTAAGTGAATCAATTGAAAAATAGATCTCTTCTTCCGATTTGTTCAATCGACTAAGTGAATCAATTGAAAAATAGATCTCTTCTTCCATTTGTTCAATCGACTAAGTGAATCAATTGAAAAATAGATCTCTTCTTCCGATTTGTTCAATCGACTAAGTGAATCAATTGAAAAATAGATCTCTTCTTCCATTTGTTCAATCGACTAAGTGAATCAATTGAAAAATAGATCTCTTCTTCCGATTTGTTCAATCGACTAAGTGAATCAATTGAAAAATAGATCTCTTCTTCCATTTGTTCAATCGACTAAGTGAATCAATTGAAAAATAGATCTCTTCTTCCGATTTGTTCAATCGACTAAGTGAATCAATTGAAAAATAGATCTCTTCTTCCATTTGTTCAATCGACTAAGTGAATCAATTGAAAAATAGATCTCTTCTTCCGATTTGTTCAATCGACTAAGTGAATCAATTGAAAAATAGATCTCTTCTTCCATTTGTTCAATCGACTAAGTGAATCAATTGAAAAATAGATCTCTTCTTCCGATTTGTTCAATCGACTAAGTGAATCAATTGAAAAATAGATCTCTTCTTCCATTTGTTCAATCGACTAAGTGAATCAATTGAAAAATAGATCTCTTCTTCCGATTTGTTCAATCGACTAAGTGAATCAATTGAAAAATAGATCTCTTCTTCCATTTGTTCAATCGACTAAGTGAATCAATTGAAAAATAGATCTCTTCTTCCGATTTGTTCAATCGACTAAGTGAATCAATTGAAAAATAGATCTCTTCTTCCATTTGTTCAATCGACTAAGTGAATCAATTGAAAAATAGATCTCTTCTTCCGATTTGTTCAATCGACTAAGTGAATCAATTGAAAAATAGATCTCTTCTTCCATTTGTTCAATCGACTAAGTGAATCAATTGAAAAATAGATCGATTTGTTCAATCGACTAAGTGAATCGATTGAAAAATAGATCTCTTCTTCCATTTGTTTAATCGACTAAGTGAATCGATTAACAAGTGGATCTTGTCTTCCGCTGATTCATCCGATAGCACTGTTTGCATTCTTTTTCCCTATCTTGTTATTATTTTTTAAAGTTTTTGTTAATCAAAAGTTTTTTTTTCTCTTATCTCTCATAAAAACATTCGTGTTAAACTTGACCTACCTCCGTGAGAGGTGTGGAATCCTGTCCCTGGCACGTTTGTGAGGGAAAGATATTTTCCAAAAATATAATATATATATTTTTCTGGTTGATTTTTTCTTTAAATTGTTGTTACTTGTGATTAATTGAGATTAATTGCTTGAGATTGTTGATTGTTACTTGAAATTAATTGTTAATTGTTTAATTGAGATTGTTTGATACTATTTGCTAAATATGGATGATGATAATCTTCGTGGTTATGGCTATGATTATGGGTCTGATAATGGTAGTGATGATAGTGTCACTAGAATAAGTAAACTGGATTTGGAAGTTGATGTGACCAATTTATACCCATCGCCCACATCGTTATTGGCTTTTTTATTATATGTTTTTAGTCGATTTTGCTGGCATTTGGCGCGTTTATGGGTTTTGTTAGTGGTTTCAGATTCTAAACAGGTGACATGTCCGTTTGGTGCAATTTCGAGTAATTTTGAGGTCATGAAGTTGATTGGAGAGTGCGAGAGTTGTTAAGGTGAAAAGAGATAGAAAATTTATGCAAGTTCTTATTTTTGAAGAAGTGTTATTCGGACCAGTATAGTTATACTGCGACGCAATGGTGGTGAACAAGCCCACTGCGCCGCAGTCATCTAATGGAAATGAGCATCGAGACCAGTATATTTATACTGCGACGCAGTGGTGGTGAACAGGCCCACTGCGCCGCAGTCAGCTAGTGGAAAAAGGAGAATTCAACCAGTAATATTACACTGCGCCGCAGTGGGATGTGCGTGTGCCCACTGCGCCGCAGTCAGCCTTGACAAACGAGCACCAAAGGCAGTGTATAAGCACTGCGCCGCATTGGGGGCATCACTCGCCCACTGCGCCGCAGTGAGAGTACGGGGCTGAAAGGTTTTGGGCAGCTTTTGCTTCAGATTAAAGGGAGATATAAATAGTTTACAAACCTAATTCCCAAAATTATCAAGTCTTCTTTCTAAGAGCTGCACTACAAGGAACACCTTCAAGGTTCAAATCAAGATTTGATCGTCTTCCGATTCATTGAAGATTCACGTGCACCCACTTAGATCGTATCTATTTTATTGTCTTGCAATTTCTATTTCTCAAACGATTGGTACATCATGTTCTTCCTTTATTTTGATTGTTATTTCAATTTAATCATGAGTGGCTAATCTTTCAATCATCCACCTTGATGAAACTAGACGAATGATGTGATTGCTATATGTTTTAATTCAAAGAGTTGATTTCAATTATCATTATGTCGAGATCTTGATGATTTAATTCCTTTATGTTATTATTATGATATTGGTGGCATGTGTGTTTTTCGTTAGTGGTACTAGTTGAATACATATGTGATTTTCAAACGGTTGCTTGTCTATGAGCAATTATCACTAGTTCATGGTATGATAGTGAATGTCATTTTAATAAAAGGAATCATTTTGTCAACGTGTTTTGTAACGGTTGGTGGTACCACGTTATTTTCACATAGGCACAATTGGTAATTTGATAGTCAATCAAACTAATTGTTGGTAAGGTTGTCTAGGCATTGGTGGTACCGGCTTGGGTAATTAAACTAGCAATTTAGGTGTTTGGGTGATTTGTGAGCGGTTGGTGGTACCACGCGAGCATTTTATCCTTTCACGATTATCTTGTCAACTCTAAATGAAGTTGGTCTTAATTGATGCAATCATGTTTGAAGTCTAGCGAAATCAAGGTGGATGATCTTTACTATTATTGCTTGAAGCTTTACCTTTACTTTTACGCGTTTTTGTCTTTAAAGTTATTTTACTTTAATTGTCAAAGAGAGATTTGAAGCAACACCCTATTTTCCAAACTACTTTATTAGACAATTGATTCAGACCAATCCCCGTGAACGAACCTGGACTTACTTTTTAACTATATTGCATACGATCGGGTCCACTGCCCGATAGTGTGTAGTAGTGAGTTTCGAGGTATTTCTAGTTTTAATTTTTAAACTCGATTTAGCACATCAAGTTTTTGGCGCCGCTGCCGGGGATTGTGTGCCGTTTTAGTTGTTAATTTAGTGTTTGATCCTTCCTCACGCGTGAGGAAGTTATTTGCTTTAATAGTTTAGTTTTTTTTCTTTTCTCTTCTTATCACAGGTGCAGTTGACGTGTTTGGTTAGTTGTGTTTTACAGGTCTACTTCTCAGTTGATGAACTTGCGGTCTTCGGGTTTACCTCTAAATAGTCCTTTGAGAACACCAACAAGACGTAGGTTTAACTTCACAACACCTACACCATTCTCACCTATTGCTAGACTCACTCCTGATTCGGACGAGGAAGGGTTTTATTTAGACGAGTTCTTCAATTTAGAAGTTAAGTTAGAAGAGGAAATGGGAGATGAACAAAGGGATCCGAATGATATTCGTTATGGTGAGAGGGTCCGTACTATTCCTACCAACCGTGGTAGTCCTATAAGACCTCCGGCCATTGCTCATGATTTCAATCTGAAAGGTAATCATCTTAAAAGTATTGAGGAGCAACAGTTTGACGGTAAAAGGAAATGGGATCCATATCAACACTTAGAGAGGTTTGAGAAGTTGGCACGGTTATACCAATATGGGAACAACCAAATGAATGTCGTTAAACTTGAGACATTTCCCATGTCCATTACCGGTGATGCTTTAGATTGGTTTAATGATCTTCCGGAAAATTCCATAACAACTTGGACCAACTCAAGCAAGCTTTCATTGGTGAGTTTTATTCACTTAGAACTCAAAGGAAGTTGGAGAATTTGATTAGGTCCTTTGACCAAGATGAAGATGAAGATGTGGTAGATGCATGGATTCGGTTTAAGGAGATGTTGAGAAATTGTCCGGGCCATAACATGACTAAGGAGCAATATGTTGAGCTTTTCTTTGATGGCCTAGATAAGAAGTCTAAGCGTGAGTTAGGATATGCTTTTGGGGGTGGTTTCAACAAAATTACACCCAATGAAGGTTTTGATATTTTGGAGTCCATGGCAAAGGACAATGCAAATATGGATGATGATAGATTTTTGAAGAATGAGAGAAGATTAAAGAAAGGTACTAGCCAAGGTAGGGTTGCAAAGGTTGAAGCTAGTCATGATTCTGGGATGATTGGTGAGATTAGAGCGCTATCTGAGCGCATGGAAAAGGGATTTGTTATGCAAGAGAATCGGTTTGGAGCGATTGAACGGGATGTAAAGGTAGTAGCGGATGGATGTGATCATTGTGGTGATATGCATTATTCTGATGAGTGCCCTAATCGGGCACCCGAAGATGTGAGTTACATCCAGAATCAACAACAAGGGAGCTACCCACGCAATACCGGTTTCCAAAACCGTTCTTCAGGTAATCCTTCTTATAACTCTTCTTTTCCTACTAATAATTCTCGTTTTTCAGGAAATAGGTGGCAAAGGGATAACTTTCAGAGTCAACCACAACAACAACCTCAACAAGGACAAGGATCAGGTTCTTCTTCCTCTAATACCGATCCAAATGCCGAGTTGAGGGAGATGATGAAACAGTTGGTTAGTAATCAGGCTGAAACTAACACTAGCATTCAGATGATTCGGGATGATACTAAGGCGTTGAATGAGAGGTTGGATAGGATAGATGGCAAGGTTGAGATAAATATGAAGAATCAATGCGTTAACTTTAAGGATCTTGAGAGTAGGATGGCTGCACTTTCTAGGCCGCATGGTACTTTGCCTAGTAATACTCAACAGAATCCTAGGCCTCAGTTTAGCATGGGGCCGAATCAGGGACAAAATGCAGGGCAGAAGTACACTCCACCTCAAGCCCGCAATGAGGAAGCCAAGGCCATCACCACTCGTACAGGTAAATCTTATGACCCTCCTACTATGCCTAATGTTGTTGTTTCAGATGTACAGGATTCAGGTAATGATGATGAGGTTGATGAGGAGATTGAGATGGAAGAGAATCCGACCGAGAAGACTCCGGTCACTCCACCAAAACCAGTTGTGGAACCCGAGGTTAAAGCTTATAAACCAAAAGTTCCATTTCCACAATGGTTCAGGAAGGCAAAGCTAAAGGAACAATATAACAAGTTTCTTCAAATGATTTCAAATGTTCATATTAATGTGCCTTTAGTTGATTTGATACAGGGGATGCCTCATTATGCCAAGTTCATTAAGGAACTTGTGACGGACAAAGGAAAGATGGAGGAGGCCAAAGCTACTTTTCTCAATGCCGAGTGTTCTGCTATCTTGCAGAACCGCATTCCCCCTAAGCTTGAAGACCCAGGGAGTTTTCTTATTACTTGCTCTATTAGAACCATTATTTGTAAGGCTTTAGCTGATTTAGGTGCTAGCATTAATTTGATGCCTTATTCCATTTGGAGTAAGTTGGCTTTAGGAATCCTTCGCCCGACTCGCATGAGTATAAGATTAGCTGACCATTCATTTCAGTATCCCATGGGGATCGCTGAAAACATTAGAGTCAAAGTGGGCCACATTGTTTTCCTAGTTGACTTTGTTATACTCGAGATGGAGAAGGATGCACAGGTACCCCTAATACTTGGTAGACCATTCCTTAATACCGCGGATGCTATCATCCGTGTGAAGGATAAGGAAATTTCTTTGGGTGTGGGTACGGATAGGATTGTTTTTAATGTTGAGAGGTCTATTAAGCATTCGTATTCTAATGATGAGTCATGTTTTAGGATTGATGTGATTGATGAGGCTTTGGACCGGGAGTTTCAAGAATTGATGGAGACCGATATGGGAGATGAGGAGATTGCTAATCTAGGATCGGGAGAAATTTCTGATGATGATTTATTTGCAGAGGTTATGGCACTTAGCTTGGATGAGACACCTCAAGTGGATGAGAGTTTTGAGAGAGTTGTTGCTGATGGAAGCTCAAGGGTACCTAATTCAGTTGATGTACCACCTACAGATTTGAAGCTTAAGCCATTGCCTGCCCATTTGGAGTATGCTTACTTGGCAGGTAAATCCTCTTTACCCGTGGTTATCTCGTCCTCACTCTCGAGTGACGAAAAAGGACTTCTTCTGGCTGTGCTTAAAGCCCATAAGCGGGCTTTTGCTTGGAAGACCATCGACATTCCAGGTATTAGTCCTAACTTTTGTCAGCACAAGATTGATTTTGTCGATGATGTTAAGCCCGTTGTCCAGCGACAAAGGAGGCTAAATCCTAATATGAAAGAAGTGGTTAAGAAAGAAGTGATTAAGTTGTTAGATGCAGGGATCAGTTTCCCTATTGCAGATAGTTCTTGGGTAAGTCCTGTCCACTGTGTGCCCAAAAAGGGGGGCATGACAGTGATTGAAAATGAAAATAAGGAACTCTTGGCTACTAGAACTGTAACGGGATGGCGGGTTTGTATTGATTACCGTAAGCTTAATGATGCCACTCGAAAGGATCACTTTCCATTGCCTTTTATTGATCAGATGTTAGAGAGACTTGCAGGTAATGAGTACTTTTGTTTCTTAGATGGGTTTTCCGGGTACTTTCAAATACCCATTGATCCAAAGGATCAAGAAAAGACCACTTTCACGTGCCCCTTTGGCACTTTTGCTTATCGGCGAATGCCGTTTGGTCTATGTAATGCCCCGAGCACCTTTCAAAGGTGCATGATAGCTATATTCCAGGACATGCTTGAAACCTCCATGGAGGTTTTCATGGATGATTTCTCGGTTTTGGGGACTCATTTCGTACTTGCTTGCATAACTTGGATAAGATGTTGGAACGGTGTGAGAGGGCACACCTTGTTTTAAATTGGGAAAAGTGTCACTTCATGGTGACCGAGGGTATTGTGCTAGGTCACAAGGTGTCTAAGGCCGGGATAGAGGTTGATAGGGCTAAGATTGATGTTATAGCCAAACTACCCCCGCCTTCCAATGTGAAAGGTGTTGATGCACGTTGATGTGACAACAGCAACTTAGATTTGATTATGTCTTATTCGTATATGTAATTGATAGATTATGAACATAATGTTTTGGTAATGATCGATTACATGTTTAGGTGTTATATATGTTTATATATGATGTTTGTTATGTATGTTATACAAGTACAAACATAATATACGTTAGGATTCCTTGTATGTGAAATACTAGAAATATAACTATAAAGCTGATTTACAACTAACGAAGATAATCTTCGTTAGGCACTAACGAAGATAATCTTCGTTAGGCACTAACGAAGATAATCTTCGTTAAGACTAACGAAGATAATCTTCGTTAGGACTAACGAAGATAATCTTCGTTAGGCACTAACGAAGATAATCTTCGTTAGGACTAACGAAGATAATCTTCGTTAGGCACTAACGAAGATAATCTTCGTTAGGCACTAACGAAGATAATCTTCGTTAGGCACTAACGAAGATAATCTTCGTTAGGCACTAACGAAGATAATCTTCGTTAGGCACTAACGAAGATAATCTTCGTTAGGCACTAACGAAGATAATCTTCGTTAGGCACTAACGAAGATAATCTTCGTTAGGACTAACGAAGATAATCTTCGTTAGGCACTAACGAAGATAATCTTCGTTAGGACTAACGAAGATAATCTTCGTTAGGCACTAACGAAGATAATCTTCGTTAGGACTAACGAAGATAATCTTCGTTAGGCACTAACGAAGATAATCTTCGTTAGGCACTAACGAAGATAATCTTCGTTAGGACTAACGAAGATAATCTTCGTTAGGCACTAACGAAGATAATCTTCGTTAGGCACTAACGAAGATAATCTTCGTTAGGCACTAACGAAGATAATCTTCGTTAGGCACTAACGAAGATAATCTTCGTTAGGCACTAACGAAGATAATCTTCGTTAGGACTAACGAAGATAATCTTCGTTAGGCACTAACGAAGATAATCTTCGTTAGGCACTAACGAAGATAATCTTCGTTAGGCACTAACGAAGATAATCTTCGTTAGGCACTAACGAAGATAATCTTCGTTAGGCACTAACGAAGATAATCTTCGTTAGGCACTAACGAAGATAATCTTCGTTAGGCACTAACGAAGATAATCTTCGTTAGGCACTAACGAAGATAATCTTCGTTAGGCACTAACGAAGATAATCTTCGTTAGGCACTAACGAAGATAATCTTCGTTAGGCACTAACGAAGATAATCTTCGTTAGGCACTAACGAAGATAATCTTCGTTAGGCACTAACGAAGATAATCTTCGTTAGGCACTAACGAAGATAATCTTCGTTAGGCACTAACGAAGATAATCTTCGTTAGGCACTAACGAAGATAATCTTCGTTAGGCACTAACGAAGATAATCTTCGTTAGGCACTAACGAAGATAATCTTCGTTAGGCACTAACGAAGATAATCTTCGTTAGGCACTAACGAAGATAATCTTCGTTAAGATGGGCTGGGCCGCTAAGTTCGTAAGAACAAAGCCCAGCGAGTCCAATATGATCTGAAACATATAAAAACCCTAAAATGAATAGACGACAGTCAGTTTTTAAGATACCTAAAGCATCTAAGTTCGTTTGTGACATATACCAAACGAATATAGTGCAATATAAGGCTGATTATACACTTATAATTAGCAATATAATAGATAACTAATCAAACAGTTATCTCGTGAGGATTCCGCACTCACGACATAACCATAGACGATCTCGAGAGCGATCCATAGCTATCGAGGGACTCACAAGTGGTATCAGAGCCTTTCGATATCTTATCGAAGGTTTCAGATCGTCTGTTTGATTTTTTATATTTTATTTTCTGAGAAATTCGAAAACCCAAACTGTCTTTTAAGTTCGTTTTCCTCTACGAACTTAGCCAAACGAATTTAATCTTAAATTCGTTCCTTGGCTTTTGAATCTTCCTACGAAGTTATTTTTCAACGAAGTTATTAACGAAGTCAAACCTATCTTCGTTAGCTTTACGAATTTAGGCCATCTTCGTTTTGAACTCTCTTTACGAAGTTAAATTTATCTTCGTTCTGTTTCACCTTACGAACTTAGAACTTCTTACGAACTTAGATTTATCTTCGTTTGTAGTTCTATCTTCGAATTAAACTCTTACCTTATCTTCTTACGAACTTAGAACTTCTTACGAACTTAGAATTCTTACGAACTTAGAATTCTTACGAATTGAACCTTTCGTTAGCTTTACGAATTTAGGCCATCTTCGTTTTGAACTCTCTTACGAACTTAGATTTATCTTCGTTCTGTTTCACCTTACGAACTTAGAACTTCTTACGAACTTAGATTTATCTTCGTTTGTAGTTCTATCTTCGTTCCAACCTTATCTTCGTTTGATCTTAGAACTTCTTACGAACTTAACCTTCTTCGTTTGATCTTACGAACTTATCTTCTTCGTTCTATCTTACGAACTTAATTCTTCGTTCATTTATCTTCGTTCCTTTAAGGTTTTTGCTATATTAGCTCATGGCTTCCACATCGTCTGTCAACAGTGCTGTTGCACAATATCTGAATTCTCTGGTTTATCATGATCATCTAGTCGGAAGGACTAATTCTCCACCGAAGTTAGTCTCATTAGCTGATTTCTGGGCGTGGAGAGGTCGATTCGAGGATTTTATTCAAAGAGAAGACTTGAATATGTGGATTATGATTACTGAAGGATATGAGTGGCCTACTCTTACAGTCAATGGCGTTACTTCGACATACAAGATGGCAGAATTAAAAGGAGAAGAAAAGACTGCATATGCAATCGAAGTAAAGGCTCTTTCGACTCTTCGGATGTGCATTCCACAAGAGTTAGTGCATTTGTTTCCCAAACAAGAATACAAAACTTCAAAGCAGCTGTTCGATGCTATTGAAGCACATTGTGAAGGAGATCCACTACTGAAGAAAAACAGAATTAAAATGCTTAAGAAACAATTTGACTGTTTCAACGCTACCAAGAACGAACAAGTTGAAGATCTTATTCTGAGATATCAACATCTGCTTGCCGAGTTAGCGTATTTTGATCTTAAGTATTCTCCAATTGAAATTGTGGATAAATTCTTGGATGGTTTACCGAAGGCCTATAAAGAGTTTTGTCATGGACTACAAGAAAGAGATGATTATGCATCTTTGCGTATAGATGGAGTTATATCTACTCTTAGGAACAGAGTGATGAAAGACAAAGCAAAGGATCTCCAAGATAATTACACTCAAGATCCTTCTCTGTATCATGCCACCATGAAGAACCCAACAGCTGATGTAAATGCATTCTTTTCGGGAGTTGGTAGTTCTGGTACAACAGAGAATACTGATGGAGATGATTTTGTTGGTTTCATTGCTTCGGATGCTGGGAACAAAGGTAAGAAGACTGCTGAAGGTGTAAAGACTGGAAGTTTAAAGTTCGGTAACATTACATCTTCTGCTGCTGGTTACAAGTCCATGCCAATGGATATGAAATCAGCTGAGGGTCGGATGAATGTCTTTGCTGCAATGTGTGCTGCTCATGAAGCGTTTGTTGCAGGAAGAATCACAGATCCTGCACTCATAGATGAAGATTATGACCAAATTGATCCAGATGATGTTGAAGAGATGGACCTAAAATGGCAATTGGCTATGATCACAAGAAGAGTGCAGAAATTCATGAAAAGGACAGGACGACCTCTTACTGGAGGCACTCAGGGCTTTGACAAGTCAAAGGTTAAGTGTTACAACTGTGATGGATTTGGACACTTCGCTAGAGAGTGTCAACGACCAAAGAGGGATGTCAATACTACCCCTACGCGACAAGACAGAAGTGGTAATCGTCCATATAATCAGAATGCAAATAGAGCACTTGTGTTGACTGAAGATACTGCTGCAAATGACAAGGCCATCGTAGCTGTTCAATCTGATGGTTCTTATGTCTGGAATCTTCCACAGGACGAGGCCAATAATGCTTATTTGGCTGAAATTGTTGATGATATGGCTCATATTGTGGACTCTCCTGATGACTTTCTTGACACCACAGTTTACCATAATGATGAGCATTTGTATGAAAATGTTCAAAGTTCGAAAGTGGAAAGTTCTGCTGAGGGTGTTTATGATACTGATTCCGAATCTGAAGATGAGTTCGAAGATGATAAGAACCAAGAGGAAGTGAAAGCTACTGCAGAGGTAAAAGCTACTGAAGTTAATGAAGATTCTGCTGCTGGTTACAAGTCCATGCCAATGGATATGAAATCAGCTGAGGGTCGGATGAATGTCTTTGCTGCAATGTGTGCTGCTCATGAAGCGTTTGTTGCAGGAAGAATCACAGATCCTGCACTCATAGATGAAGATTATGACCAAATTGATCCAGATGATGTTGAAGAGATGGACCTAAAATGGCAATTGGCTATGATCACAAGAAGAGTGCAGAAATTCATGAAAAGGACAGGACGACCTCTTACTGGAGGCACTCAGGGCTTTGACAAGTCAAAGGTTAAGTGTTACAACTGTGATGGATTTGGACACTTCGCTAGAGAGTGTCAACGACCAAAGAGGGATGTCAATACTACCCCTACGCGACAAGACAGAAGTGGTAATCGTCCATATAATCAGAATGCAAATAGAGCACTTGTGTTGACTGAAGATACTGCTGCAAATGACAAGGCCATCGTAGCTGTTCAATCTGATGGTTCTTATGTCTGGAATCTTCCACAGGACGAGGCCAATAATGCTTATTTGGCTGAAATTGTTGATGATATGGCTCATATTGTGGACTCTCCTGATGACTTTCTTGACACCACAGTTTACCATAATGATGAGCATTTGTATGAAAATGTTCAAAGTTCGAAAGTGGAAAGTTCTGCTGAGGGTGTTTATGATACTGATTCCGAATCTGAAGATGAGTTCGAAGATGATAAGAACCAAGAGGAAGTGAAAGCTACTGCAGAGGTAAAAGCTACTGAAGTTAATGAAGATTCTGCTGCTGGTTACAAGTCCATGCCAATGGATATGAAATCAGCTGAGGGTCGGATGAATGTCTTTGCTGCAATGTGTGCTGCTCATGAAGCGTTTGTTGCAGGAAGAATCACAGATCCTGCACTCATAGATGAAGATTATGACCAAATTGATCCAGATGATGTTGAAGAGATGGACCTAAAATGGCAATTGGCTATGATCACAAGAAGAGTGCAGAAATTCATGAAAAGGACAGGACGACCTCTTACTGGAGGCACTCAGGGCTTTGACAAGTCAAAGGTTAAGTGTTACAACTGTGATGGATTTGGACACTTCGCTAGAGAGTGTCAACGACCAAAGAGGGATGTCAATACTACCCCTACGCGACAAGACAGAAGTGGTAATCGTCCATATAATCAGAATGCAAATAGAGCACTTGTGTTGACTGAAGATACTGCTGCAAATGACAAGGCCATCGTAGCTGTTCAATCTGATGGTTCTTATGTCTGGAATCTTCGGGGGGGGGGGGGGGGGGGGGGGGGGGGGGGGGGGGGGGGGGGGGGGGGGGGGGGGGGGGGGGGGGGGGGGGGGGGGGGGGGGGGGGGGGGGGGGGGGGGGGGGGGGGGGGGGGGGGGGGGGGGGGGGGGGGGGGGGGGGGGGGGGGGGGGGGGGGGGGGGGGGGGGGGGGGGGGGGGGGGGGGGGGGGGGGGGGGGGGGGGGGGGGGGGGGGGGGGGGGGGGGGGGGGGGGGGGGGGGGGGGGGGGGGGGGGGGGGGGGGGGGGGGGGGGGGGGGGGGGGGGGGGGGGGGGGGGGGGGGGGGGGGGGGGGGGGGGGGGGGGGGGGGGGGGGGGGGGGGGGGGGGGGGGGGGGGGGGGGGGGGGGGGGGGGGGGGGGGGGGGGGGGGGGGGGGGGGGGGGGGGGGGGGGGGGGGGGGGGGGGGGGGGGGGGGGGGGGGGGGGGGGGGGGGGGGGGGGGGGGGGGGGGGGGGGGGGGGGGGGGGGGGGGGGGGGGGGGGGGGGGGGGGGGGGGGGGGGGGGGGGGGGGGGGGGGGGGGGGGGGGGGGGGGGGGGGGGGGGGGGGGGGGGGGGGGGGGGGGGGGGGGGGGGGGGGGGGGGGGGGGGGGGGGGGGGGGGGGGGGGGGGGGGGGGGGGGGGGGGGGGGGGGGGGGGGGGGGGGGGGGGGGGGGGGGGGGGGGGGGGGGGGGGGGGGGGGGGGGGGGGGGGGGGGGGGGGGGGGGGGGGGGGGGGGGGGGGGGGGGGGGGGGGGGGGGGGGGGGGGGGGGGGGGGGGGGGGGGGGGGGGGGGGGGGGGGGGGGGGGGGGGGGGGGGGGGGGGGGGGGGGGGGGGGGGGGGGGGGGGGGGGGGGGGGGGGGGGGGGGGGGGGGGGGGGGGGGGGGGGGGGGGGGGGGGGGGGGGGGGGGGGGGGGGGGGGGGGGGGGGGGGGGGGGGGGGGGGGGGGGGGGGGGGGGGGGGGGGGGGGGGGGGGGGGGGGGGGGGGGGGGGGGGGGGGGGGGGGGGGGGGGGGGGGGGGGGGGGGGGGGGGGGGGGGGGGGGGGGGGGGGGGGGGGGGGGGGGGGGGGGGGGGGGGGGGGGGGGGGGGGGGGGGGGGGGGGGGGGGGGGGGGGGGGGGGGGGGGGGGGGGGGGGGGGGGGGGGGGGGGGGGGGGGGGGGGGGGGGGGGGGGGGGGGGGGGGGGGGGGGGGGGGGGGGGGGGGGGGGGGGGGGGGGGGGGGGGGGGGGGGGGGGGGGGGGGGGGGGGGGGGGGGGGGGGGGGGGGGGGGGGGGGGGGGGGGGGGGGGGGGGGGGGGGGGGGGGGGGGGGGGGGGGGGGGGGGGGGGGGGGGGGGGGGGGGGGGGGGGGGGGGGGGGGGGGGGGGGGGGGGGGGGTGGCTTCTAGGCAGACTAAAACTAGAAAATCTGAGGATAGATCAGCTGTTGATGAAGTAGCTACTAGGACTTTGAAGCAAATCCTTATGCCTGCACTTAAGAAGTCTCCAATTATAGGTAAGGATGAAATAGTTGATGCTAGAAAATCTAGGAATTCACCAACTAAACGTAACTTTGATGACAGTAGAAAAACGAGTAAGGCAGTGGACACTAGGACTAAAATTGAATCTGTAGGTACCGATAAAAAGGTAGATACAAAGAATAAGGTCAAGGTCCTTTCTTGTTTTGCGTGTCATGAAAAAGGTCATGTTTACAGTGTATGTCCCAACAGACCTCGGAGATCAGGTTCTCCGTCGAAGGGTTCTACCTCGGAAGACAAAAAGGGGTTGGGTAATGATAAAAAGGTTGATGAGTCACAAGTTGCATCTTCTTCAAAAACGTTTACTATATCTCAACGACGTGAATCTCCATTGAAAGTTTCATCTGGAAATGTTCATAGGAATTCAAATCAAAAGAGGATTGTATCATTTCAATCTAGGAGTATATCACCTAGAGAAGATAGATTCATGAACCATGGTCGTAACTCATATTATGACAAAATTCACTCAAGTGTTCGACCTTCTTTTGGCCCTCATTCTCCAAGAACTTCTCCAACGAGAGGTCCGAAGACTTCTCCAGTGAGAAGACAAGATGAGAAACGTGTTCCATCCAAGGCTTCTAGCAATGGATATTGGACTGAACTTCTTCTCAAGGATGAGAAGGGATGACCCAAACCAATGAAGGTTTGGGTCCCACACGAAAACTAACTTATCTCATTTTATGTGCAGGGAGTTCCTAGGAAACCAATTCATTTGTGGTACCTTGACAGTGGATGCTCCAGGCACATGACAGGGGACAAGAAGCTTTTGTCCAATTATGTTGATATACATGGGTCATATGTTAGTTTTGCTGGATCCAAGGGCGGTAACATCACCGGTCAAGGAGATGTCGTCAATGGACAACTTACTCTAGAACGAGTAAACTTTGTGGAACAACTTACTCATAATCTTATGAGTGTCTCACAGATCTGTGACAAAGGCAACAATGTTCATTTCACAGAAAAGGAGGCATTCATCTTGAAGCCGGGTTTTATTATTCCTGAAGAATGGATTATGCTCAGAGCTCCTAGGAAGAGAGACATCTATGGTTTAGTTTTAGGTGTTGATAATCCGAAGGAGTCCCTTTGTTTGTTGAGCAAGGCCAATGAGTCGGAATCTCTCTTATGGCATCGAAGAATGGGACATATCAACTTTCGGAAGATGAATGAACTTATCAGTTCTTACGAACTTAAAGTTCGTTTGGCATATACTTACGAACTTATTAGTTCTTACGAACTTAAAGTTCGTTTGGCATATACTTACGAACTTATTAGTTCTTACGAACTTAAAGTTCGTTTGGCATATACTTACGAACTTATTAGTTCTTACGAACTTAAAGTTCGTTTGGCATATACTTACGAACTTATTAGTTCTTACGAACTTAAAGTTCGTTTGGCATATACTTACGAACTTATTAGTTCTTACGAACTTAAAGTTCGTTTGGCATATACTTACGAACTTATTAGTTCTTACGAACTTAAAGTTCGTTTGGCATATACTTACGAACTTATTAGTTCTTACGAACTTAAAGTTCGTTTGGCATATACTTACGAACTTATTAGTTCTTACGAACTTAAAGTTCGTTTGGCATATACTTACGAACTTATTAGTTCTTACGAACTTAAAGTTCGTTTGGCATATACTTACGAACTTATTAGTTCTTACGAACTTAAAGTTCGTTTGGCATATACTTACGAACTTATTAGTTCTTACGAACTTAAAGTTCGTTTGGCATATACTTACGAACTTATTAGTTCTTACGAACTTAAAGTTCGTTTGGCATATACTTACGAACTTATTAGTTCTTACGAACTTAAAGTTCGTTTGGCATATACTTACGAACTTATTAGTTCTTACGAACTTAAAGTTCGTTTGGCATATACTTACGAACTTATTAGTTCTTACGAACTTAAAGTTCGTTTGGCATATACTTACGAACTTATTAGTTCTTACGAACTTAAAGTTCGTTTGGCATATACTTACGAACTTATTAGTTCTTACGAACTTAAAGTTCGTTTGGCATATACTTACGAACTTATTAGTTCTTACGAACTTAAAGTTCGTTTGGCATATACTTACGAACTTATTAGTTCTTACGAACTTAAAGTTCGTTTGGCATATACTTACGAACTTATTAGTTCTTACGAACTTAAAGTTCGTTTGGCATATACTTACGAACTTATTAGTTCTTACGAACTTAAAGTTCGTTTGGCATATACTTACGAACTTATTAGTTCTTACGAACTTAAAGTTCGTTTGGCATATACTTACGAACTTATTAGTTCTTACGAACTTAAAGTTCGTTTGGCATATACTTACGAACTTATTAGTTCTTACGAACTTAAAGTTCGTTTGGCATATACTTACGAACTTATTAGTTCTTACGAACTTAAAGTTCGTTTGGCATATACTTACGAACTTATTAGTTCTTACGAACTTAAAGTTCGTTTGGCATATACTTACGAACTTATTAGTTCTTACGAACTTAAAGTTCGTTTGGCATATACTTACGAACTTATTAGTTCTAACGAATAATTCGTTAGACTAACGAAGATAATCTTCGTTAGGACTAACGAAGATAATCTTCGTTAGGCACTAACGAAGATAATCTTCGTTAGGACTAACGAAGATAATCTTCGTTAGGCACTAACGAAGATAATCTTCGTTAGGCACTAACGAAGATAATCTTCGTTAGGCACTAACGAAGATAATCTTCGTTAGGCACTAACGAAGATAATCTTCGTTAGGCACTAACGAAGATAATCTTCGTTAGGCACTAACGAAGATAATCTTCGTTAGGCACTAACGAAGATAATCTTCGTTAGGACTAACGAAGATAATCTTCGTTAGGCACTAACGAAGATAATCTTCGTTAGGCACTAACGAAGATAATCTTCGTTAGGCACTAACGAAGATAATCTTCGTTAGGCACTAACGAAGATAATCTTCGTTAGGCACTAACGAAGATAATCTTCGTTAGGCACTAACGAAGATAATCTTCGTTAGGCACTAACGAAGATAATCTTCGTTAGGCACTAACGAAGATAATCTTCGTTAGGACTAACGAAGATAATCTTCGTTAGGCACTAACGAAGATAATCTTCGTTAGGCACTAACGAAGATAATCTTCGTTAGGCACTAACGAAGATAATCTTCGTTAGGCACTAACGAAGATAATCTTCGTTAGGCACTAACGAAGATAATCTTCGTTAGGCACTAACGAAGATAATCTTCGTTAGGCACTAACGAAGATAATCTTCGTTAGGCACTAACGAAGATAATCTTCGTTAGGCACTAACGAAGATAATCTTCGTTAGGCACTAACGAAGATAATCTTCGTTAGGCACTAACGAAGATAATCTTCGTTAGGCACTAACGAAGATAATCTTCGTTAGGCACTAACGAAGATAATCTTCGTTAGGCACTAACGAAGATAATCTTCGTTAGGCACTAACGAAGATAATCTTCGTTAGGCACTAACGAAGATAATCTTCGTTAGGCACTAACGAAGATAATCTTCGTTAGGCACTAACGAAGATAATCTTCGTTAGGCACTAACGAAGATAATCTTCGTTAGGACTAACGAAGATAATCTTCGTTAGGCACTAACGAAGATAATCTTCGTTAGGCACTAACGAAGATAATCTTCGTTAGGACTAACGAAGATAATCTTCGTTAGGCACTAACGAAGATAATCTTCGTTAGGCACTAACGAAGATAATCTTCGTTAGGCACTAACGAAGATAATCTTCGTTAGGCACTAACGAAGATAATCTTCGTTAGGCACTAACGAAGATAATCTTCGTTAGGCACTAACGAAGATAATCTTCGTTAGGCACTAACGAAGATAATCTTCGTTAGGCACTAACGAAGATAATCTTCGTTAGGCACTAACGAAGATAATCTTCGTTAGGCACTAACGAAGATAATCTTCGTTAGGCACTAACGAAGATAATCTTCGTTAGGCACTAACGAAGATAATCTTCGTTAGGCACTAACGAAGATAATCTTCGTTAGGCACTAACGAAGATAATCTTCGTTAGGCACTAACGAAGATAATCTTCGTTAGGCACTAACGAAGATAATCTTCGTTAGGCACTAACGAAGATAATCTTCGTTAGGCACTAACGAAGATAATCTTCGTTAGGCACTAACGAAGATAATCTTCGTTAGGCACTAACGAAGATAATCTTCGTTAGGCACTAACGAAGATAATCTTCGTTAGGACTAACGAAGATAATCTTCGTTAGGCACTAACGAAGATAATCTTCGTTAGGCACTAACGAAGATAATCTTCGTTAGGCACTAACGAAGATAATCTTCGTTAGGCACTAACGAAGATAATCTTCGTTAGGCACTAACGAAGATAATCTTCGTTAGGACTAACGAAGATAATCTTCGTTAGGCACTAACGAAGATAATCTTCGTTAGGCACTAACGAAGATAATCTTCGTTAGGACTAACGAAGATAATCTTCGTTAGGCACTAACGAAGATAATCTTCGTTAGGCACTAACGAAGATAATCTTCGTTAGGCACTAACGAAGATAATCTTCGTTAGGCACTAACGAAGATAATCTTCGTTAAGATGGGCTGGGCCGCTAAGTTCGTAAGAACAAAGCCCAGCGAGTCCAATATGATCTGAAACATATAAAAACCCTAAATTGAATAGACGAAAGTTTTTAAGATACCTAAAGCATCTAAGTTCGTTTGTGATATATACCAAACGAATATAGTGCAATATAAGGCTGATTATACACTTATAATTAGCAATATAATAGATAACTAATCAAACAGTTATCTCGTGAGGATTCCGCACTCACGACATAACCATAGACGATCTCGAGAGCGATCCATAGCTATCGAGGGACTCACAAACCTGATCTTCAACCTGCAAAATCTCTATATCTTCATGAAAACCAACCAACCCAACACCTCTTGATGTAGTTCTCCCCCTCAGTAGTAGCACCTCCAAATTAAACATCAGCAATCTTCAAAATCATTGACTCAGGTAATTCTTCAAAATCAATTGATTATTTAAGTGATGATCAAGTTGAAGCTGAAACTGATCGATTAAAGCGTGAAGTTGAAGCAAAATTTGGACATGACTATTATTCTGAAGAAAACGCCTTTCATGATGTGTTTGATGTTTTATTAGATAAACAACAACATGCAGAAAATGAAAGAGAAAAAGAATTACAGATTCAAAAGCGAATAGCTTTGGAATCTGATTCTGATTCTGATTCTGATTCAACTTATGATGTTAATAATGATTAGATGAATTGTATTTTAGGTTGCATGTAATAAGTTATGACATGTAAATGTAATTTATCTTATTCAATGCAATTATATTTCATCTTTATTATCATGATTAATCATTGTATTCTGGTGTTATTTTGTGTAATCTTATCAGATGATACAGATGATACGGAATTACTCTTTAATGGAAATGAGCTTGAGGAAGGTGAGATTATTCCTGAACCGGATCTAAACATGTTCAAGAAACCTTATGGTTTTGATGATGTTTGGGACTCAATTCCTGAAGAGCCGTCTATGGTAGAAAGAAATGTGTTAGAATTGAAGAGAAAAAAAGTAAAGGAAAGAATGCTACAAGCTCCAATTAGTAGCACCGCTGAAGTTTTAAACTTTGTGGTATACGCTAAGGTTGATGATGCATTGATTCCTTTTGAATATGAAATAAACTTGACAAGACCTTTTAATCCAAATAGTTATCCAGTTCCTCTCAGAGATGATGATCCATTACAAGAAATTGATCGACTTGTGCCTGGACAAAGGATTAATGATCGTATAGTCACATGGGATACTATGAAACCCAGTATGTTTTGGACTCATATCTCAGATAAAGATGCTGCAAAATATAAGACAAAAATCTGGAGTTGGTTCTATGATGAAGAATTGAAGCTATTCATTCTTAAAAGACCAGAAGGTTGTCAGTATTTAGCATGGCGTGAGAGACATTTCAGAAGTTTGTGTGAAGAAGATTTACATGAACTCGAAAATAACTGGATTATCAATCCAAGTGGTTATGGTCTTGCTGATGTGGTTGGTAAGAATCTTCATCATGATTTTAAGTTGAGATTGAATATGAAAGATTCAGATAAACCAATGTTTCATATTGAACCAAGACAAAAGAAGAAGATGGTTAAGCCAGATAGAAGTGTTGAGTATATTCAACGTGATATCAAGTGTATGATCAAAGTCCCTGCCAAGAAATGGGCACAAGATGTCTTGGATAAAATGGACAATTGGGAAATTGATCGAGATTCTGGTGAAGCCAAGATGTATGCAGATTCAGAAAAGAAGATTTTGCTGAGAAGGATGTATGATCCAATGCAGTTGGTCAACTTCTCAAGAAATGATCTGAGGAAATTATACGATACAGAATGTTCATTTTTGCCGTTTTGGAAATATGAAGAAAGTCGATATCGTAAGATTATCCAAGTTTGCTTACATGAAAATATCCATGCAAATAGCAAGCGATTGTTATTTAATGGATGACAGAATTTTGAAGACTGAAGAAATCGAAGGTGCTGCTGTCAAGGGGGAGTTTGTTGATGCACGTTGATGTGACAACAGCAACTTAGATTTGATTATGTCTTATTCGTATATGTAATTGATAGATTATGAACATAATGTTTTGGTAATGATCAATTACATGTTTAGGTGTTATATATGTTTATATATGATGTTTGTTATGTATGTTATACAAGTACAAACATAATATACGTTAGGATTCCTTGTATGTGAAATACTAGAAATATAACTATAAAGCTGATTTACAACTAACGAAGATAATCTTCGTTAGGCACTAACGAAGATAATCTTCGTTAAGATGGGCTGGGCCGCTAAGTTCGTAAGAACAAAGCCCAGCGAGTCCAATATGATCTGAAACATATAAAAACCCTAAAATGAATAGACGACAGTCAGTTTTTAAGATACCTAAAGCATCTAAGTTCGTTTGTGATATATACCAAACGAATATAGTGCAATATAAGGCTGGGGGGGGGGGGGGGG
>CM067167.1:223171534-223318441 GCA_034093135.1 Erigeron breviscapus | reverse complement strand
GATAACTTGATGAGACAATATGTAATTTTCAATGTGTAATTTATTTATTGATATTAAACAAATTACAAGGTTGATGCGGAACCAAGATAATACACGAATGTAAATATCCTAACAACCTATGAAATACAATTGATCTATACTCGGAATTTCTCAAGACAATAGAAACACTTAAAGTTGTGAAATGTTTCTTTTAGCGATTGAGAGAAGATTGCACAAGTTCACCAAGAATATTGCAGGTTTGCAAAGTGTGAATTCTATCGAAGTTTATTCGAAGAAGTTATGTTCTTGGTTGTGCAATGACTTGTATTTATAGGCAAAGTTAACATTGGAATGTTAACTTTAGCCGTACAAATGTGGTTGGGAGCATTTAAGGAATAGCATTTAATTCCTTAAAATGCAGTGTAAAGTCGCATGTTAAAGTGACTTTACATAACCACCTTTATGTACCTTTTAATACTTAAATAATAAGATAAGGCTTATTATCTGGGTAAAGGTACATAAAGCATATAAGTCAATTCCTCGTAATCAGTGTAAAGCTTTGTAAGGGCTTTCCACTGATGGTCTCCAGTTTGTAACTGACTAGAATGCCAACTGGGCTTCGCTGCCATTGCCATTCTCTATCTTCCATTTGTTGTCTTCGACTTCAACTGGAATGCTTCTTCAACTTGGTCAGTTCTCAACTGGAGGAAGTCTTCAGTTGCGTTGACTGTACGGTGCAACTGGACTTCAATATATTTCTGGACAAATCTTCTTGGTCACCAGTTTTACTGGGTCACCAGATGCAACTAGTGACTGGTCAGTGTGAACTGGTGACTGGCCAGTTCCAGGTGAACTGGTCCTAACAATCCCAAATCCCGATCCCGTCCCGGTACCGTCCCGATCCCGGTATCGGGAAGTGGTACCGAGTCCCAAGCGGGATCGGTACCGGTACCCATTTTTATTAGTTTGTGGGATCGGTACCAAACGGGATTGGTACCGGGAAAATCCCGATATCCCGAAATAGTCCCGTTTAGTCCCATATGAATCAGTCATGCTCCATATTCAAAGCCCAGGTCAGTTTATCTCAATTGGGCTTAAACCCAATTGCTTAAACTACAGAAAATCCCGATATCCCGAAATAGTCCCGTTTAGTCCCGTATAGTTGCATTATGAAGAAAGTAGCAGGCTAGCAGCTGTTGACTGTTGTAATGCTGGTTTTTTATACTATTTTTAGGGACAGAGCACATCTCGCTAGAACTATAAAAGTGCTAAATAGTCACTATATATTTGTATTTTATAGCTCACTAATGTAGTAATGTCACAATAGATTTATGTTATGAACCAACAGTGTTGGGTCGCTCTTTGTATGCGAGTTTACTAAACACATATATGTCAATTTGACGATTTGTATCTTCTTTGTACGTAACCTCGGTAAGTGTAAAGGCACGTTTAAACTCTTACGTATATCTAAAATATACTTGATTTACTTTTTTTACTTTCGTTGTCCTATATATTTCACATATGTCGTTGCAGAGTAATATAAGAAAATGTTAAAACTATAAAAATACACTTTTTATCAAATAAAATGACATCAGTTATTGGAGCTATTAGCATTTTAAATTGTTATTAGTGGTGTTTTTTTTTGAAAAAAATAATAATGAAAATGTTATAAAAATAAATGGGACTTGTCGGGATTTGGTACCGATATCCCGATCCCGTCCCGTTCGGTACCGGTACCGGTACCATTTCATATGGGACCGGGATCGGTACCATATTTTCATGAAATTCGGGATCGGTACCGTCGGTACCGGGACCGGTACGGGACGGTACCAGTCCACGCTCATCCCTAGTTATGACCCATTAGGGTTCATAACAATATATACGTATTATTCTTATTTTCTCTCAATATTTTTCAATTAGGGTTTTCTGTTTAGTGATTGAGATCATTTGTAATAGAACACTCAATAATTTAGTTGAGTGGATTAATACTGAATAGCAGTATTAATCTTTTGGTTTGAGAGTTTGATTGTGTTTCAATTGAGATTGATTCATTCTGGTACTAGATTTGGTTAATTGAGATTAATCATAGATTTGATTTAGTTTTTGTTCAGGAACCTGCGTGTCAATGGCAAGGTGGATACGTCATCAAGCCCCCCAGTCTAATGGGGTGAGCTGTGAGGGCCACCGTATTAGACTCCCAGGTTAATCGTATTCGTGCTCTGTTCTTGTCACCCGGTACAAAGCGTAGGGGGTCTTGAAAAATAGCAGTGGTAGATTTGAATATTAAACATAACTCAATGGCTAGGTGGATACGTTATCAATTAGGCTTGTCTTTTAGGCTTATTAATTATTTTTCATATGCAATTAGCTGAGTTATGTTTATGAACTAGTTATGTTTTTTTAATAAAAAATAATACTAAATGAAGTACTTTTTTCATTACTGTATTTTATTTTTGTATTTAATTATTAATTAATAGGTGTTGTATTTTGATTCAACATTGTAAAAATAGATAGAGTAAGGGGTCTAGTTTTGAATGTAATTATTGGTGACATAGTCTGGTATAATTATTGAAGAACATATTACTTCGTTAACAAAAAATTTTAAAAATGTTTGGTAGGATGAAATGAAAAAGGAAGAAAAAGAATGAGAAATAATTTTCTTGTTTGATTGTACTAGAAATGGAATGAAATAAAAGAATTGAAAATGATTTATATAGTTTTGAATGTAATTATTGGTGACATAGTCTGGTATAATTATTGAAGAACATATTACTTCGTTAACAAAAAATTTTAAAAATGTTTGGTAGGATGAAATGAAAAAGGAAGAAAAAGAATGAGAAATAATTTTCTTGTTTGATTGTACTAGAAATGGAATGAAATAAAAGAATTGAAAATGATTTATATTTGTGTTCCAACTTTTAGAATTGAAATTTTTTTAAGAATGCTCAATGGATTTATTCTGTTTGTAAATATTCATTCTTTTTCTATTATTTATATTCTCATTATATATTTATTTATTCACTTTTAACGAAACTTTTAAGGGTGTCTTTTGGGAGGGAGAATCTAAAAATGAAATAATGTAAGAAAGTGAAATTTAAGGAAATGAAATAGTCCGTTGAGAAATGGATTTGTGTTCCAACTTTTATAAATAAAGATGATGAAAAATGATTTCTTCAGAAAAGGTAAAAAAATGAGGTTCAGTGTAAACTCAATTCCTAAAAGAAATTATTTTTTTCGTGTTATATTTTCTTTTCTAACCAAACACCAAAAATTGGAAACATTCTCATTTCTTTTATTTACTTCTTTTTATCAAATATTCTTTAAGAGCAATGGTGTCAATATATATAGTCGGTATGAGCTTGTTCTTTTGGTTCGATCTATTAAGGTGTTGTTTACAATTAAAAATGAAAATATGTAAAACCAAAAAAATAATTCATGTTGACGGGTCAACTTGAAAACCCAAAAAGTCAACCCAACCGACCTGAAAAGGTAAAGTTGATAGATCGACATGTTAAAAATCTTTGACTCTAACTCTGTTTTTTCAGGACGATCATGATCAGGTCGGATTTCAAGTTGGGTTTAGTATTGACGGTCTAGACAATTCTAGTTGGAACATGATTAAATCTCTAAAACTCTAAATTCAAAGTAAAAATGAATTTTAGAAAGATGGTTTAGAGATAGCCTTACAACTCACAATCAGCAAATAGGGAAAGGGTGGGGATCACATGCTGCGAATAAATATGAATCTTTTAGTCGGGCCGACTTTCGATTCCATCCGCCATCCCAACAATTAACATTAACAAGTGTATTTATTTATATTTCTACTAGCTAATAATCAGTTGACTTTGGTAACTTGACTGAATTCGACTAACCTTTTCCTTATGCATACCTATATATACTACTCTTTCAATTCTTTCCATCTCAACACATCCATCTCACAAACACACATTACCAAAAAAAATACAAAGTACTCATACTCAACTCCATCATATCATCAATGGATTCTTTCATGACTCTTCTTCTTACACTAACCTTCACCATCTTCTCTATCATACTCTTCATTTACAAAAACTCGGAAAGGCGAGCCAACAAGGTGATCAGACTACCATCTGGGGACATGGGTCTTCCTTGGATCGGAGAAACGATTGAGTTTTACAATGCTCAACGCATGAACCAACTGTTTGAGAACTTTTTCCAGCCCAGAATCAATAAATATGGAAATGTTTTTAAAACAAAGTTGATGGGATCACCAACTGTGGTGGTGAATGGGGCGAACGCTAATAAGTTCTTTATGTCGAATGAGTTTAAATTAGTGGTAAGCTCGTGGCCAACTTCCTCGGTTGAGTTGATGGGGAAGAATTCCATCATGGAGAAACAAGGACACTGCCATTGTTGCCTACGTGGCATCATTACTTCAACGGTCAACGTTTCAGGCCTCCAGGCTATGGTGCCTAGAATGTGCTGTTCCATTCAAAAACATCTGGACAAAAACTGGGACAACCGTGAAGAAATCAGTCTATATCGGTCTACCAAAATGCTTACTTTCACTATTGTCCTTGAATGCTTGTTCGGGATTGGGATTGAGCCAGAGACATTGTTTAGTGTTTTTGAGCGTGTTTTGGAAGGCGTTTTGTCTCCTCCGGTGAACTTCCCAGGGGCTAAATTCTGGAAGGCCAAGAAAGCAAGAGCGGAGATAGAGAAGACATTGGTTGCTGAAGTCAGAAGCAAGAGGGAGGCCATGGAATGCGGGACAGATGAAGAAGACAACATGCTGTTTTCTAAACTGGTGGCTGCTTTGATCAGAGGTGAAATCACTGAAGACGAGGTTGTTGATAACGTCGTTTTGTTAGTGTTTGCAGCTCATGATACGACATCCTATGCCATTACAATGACTTTCAAGATGCTCGCAAATCACCCTGACTGTTACTCTCTGTTACTAAAAGGTATGGGCTTTTTTTTTCTGTTTTTAAATTTTTTAAAACTGAAATGTTAGTTGTTAGTAACAGTTATTAATACTAAGCGATGATCTTAACTAACTTGCAGAACATGAAGGTATTGCTAGCAACAAAAGGCCAGGTGAGGCTTTGATGTTCGAAGATGTGAAAAAAATGGAGTATACCTGGCAGGTAGCTCGTGAGACCATGCGGCTAAACCCTCCTATCTTCGGATCCTTCAGAAAAGCCACAACTGACATTGAATTCGAAGGGATCACTATTCCCAGAGGCTGGAAGGTACTAATGATAACAAAATTAATCTATATAATTCAATTTACAAACACAAGTTGAAGGATCATCTCTGCACAACCATCCAACTTGCACTCATTCAATATTCTTAATGTTGTTTTGTGTAGGTGCTTTGGACCACATATGGAACACATTATGATGAAAAGTACTTTCCAGATCCGATGAGTTTCAACCCCAGCCGATTTGCAGATCCAGTTCAATCTTACTCTTATATACCATTTGGTGGAGGGCCAAGGCTGTGTGCAGGCTACCAACTAGCAAAGCTCAACATTCTAGTACTTGTGCATTATGTTGTGACACGATATAACTGGTCGTTGGTCTACACCGATGAGCCAATACTCATGGATCCACTACCCTTTCCCTCGAAAGGGATGCCCATAAACATTTCTCCAAAATCTGTTAACTAACTCATTTACCTCCATTGTTTAATTACATTAAATTTTTTTTATTTTTCCTATGTAGTCAGTCCTGTTCAATTTAACATGTATTCATTCCTTTTTTAGTCAAATAATTAGCCACTACTGGACCAATATAATCAACATATCGATCGAACTGCCAATTGTTCATGTTTGAGCACGCCGGGCTTATGTATTTATGTAGATTAAAAAAGAACAACACAAACTTTAATTATACGGAGTAATATATTTTGAAGTTTCTTAAAGGTTTTATTTGCTTAAAATGTGTAGACACTAGCTACCTATAAATTGGGTACACATTTGTCCCCGAAAGTTGAAGGTGTTATCAATGTTAAGCAGTAAAGCTTGAACCACCCAACCTATTGTTGGATATTTTAGTGTAATTGGGTTAATTGGTAATTTAATCATAATAATACATCATATAAGTATGGTGGTGCGGAGTGCACGCTTATATGAATTTATTATGATCTTAGGGGCGAAGGGACGGGGGTCCGGGGCAGCGCCCCCGGGAGCGGGGTCCAAGGGGCGGCAACCCCTGGCAGGGGTTAATTGCCAGGTCAGCTTGGGAATTTTTTATTTCCATTAAATTGCTATAGTAAAAATCCCTCCGAAAATTTATTTTCGGAACTTGAGGGACCAAAAGTGGCAATTCGAAAACCTTAAGATAACTGTCTACAAATACAGTTATTAGGCCCTGGATCCATTATTCTGTCTTCTACGAATTCTTTCAGAATTCTCTAGTTCCTATATTCTCTCAAACACAAACATACAAAACATTCTCTAATCTCTTATTGTATCCGATTGAGTAATTTGGGGTGAACCACCGAATTGATTCAATCTGATAGTGTTACACGCCTTCAGAGATTGAATTATATATCCTGTTTTTGTTCGTTATACTGTATTTCCCCAACAAAGATTGAATCAATTTACTGAAGATGACGAACAACGATTCTGGGAAGGATATGATGAAACCCTTTGAGAAATTGGACAAGTTTACTGGGCAGGATTTTCGTCGCTGGCAGAAAAAGATGCACTTTTACTTGACGAATTTGAAAGTGGTGTATGTTCTGAGTACCCCATGCCCTGAGGCTGTTGAGAATGAAACCCTGTAACAAACTCGCGCTCGTTCAAAGTGGGAAAACGCTGACTACATCTGTCGTGGTCATATTCTTAACGGTATGTCTGATTCCTTGTTTGATGTCTATCAAAACGTAGAGTCTGCAAAAGAATTATGGGATTCCCTTGAAGCCAAATACATGGCAGAAGATGCGTCTAGTAAGAAATTTCTTGTTAGTAATTTCATTAATTATAAGATGGTAGATACTAGGCCTGTCATGGAACAATATCATGAATTGCAAAGGATGCTAGGACAGTTTGCACAATACGATATGAAAATGGATGAATCTATTTCTGTTTCTAGTGTTATTGACAAACTGCCCCCCTCTTGGAAAGATTTTAAGAATAATCTGAAACATAAGAAAGAGGAAATGAGTCTGGTTGAACTTGGAAGTCACTTCCAAATTGAACAATCCATACGTGATATGGAAAAGGTATCTGTTGGTGGTACTAAAACCATGGCTGGTTCTTCTGTGAACATGATGGAGGAGGGTGAATCCTCCAAGGCTGGTACAGGGAAACGAAAATCTCAAGGCAAAACAATAAAGGTTCTGATAAGAAACCAAAATTGGCCTGTTGGAAGTGTGGGAAACCTGGACACTTGAAGCGTGAATGCAGGTCTGGTAAGGGTAAAGGAAAAGGCAAAAATGAGGCTGGTTCAAGTGGATCCAAGGATCCAGAAAAACAAGCAGGTTCGTTTTTGGTACCATGTGATCATTCTGTTCAGATTTATTATATATCAATAATATCTGAAGCATTTTATGTGCAGGATGATGATATTTCGTGGTGGACAGATTCAGGAGCAACATGTCATGTTTGCAAGGATCTTCGATGGTTCAAGGATTTTAAACCAATTGAAGATGGATCTTTATTGAAGATGGGCAATGTTGCTACTGAACTTGTTAAAGGAATAGGATCTGTTCTTTTAATATTTACTTCTGGAAACTCCTTACTGTTAAATAATGTCTTGTATGTACCTGGAATTCGTAAGAATTTAGTGTCTGGTATTGTATTAAATAATTGTGGATACAAGCAGGTCATTGAAAGTGACAAGTATATCTTGTCAAGACATGGAACCTTTATTGGATTTGGATATTTGAATGGCATGTTTAAGTTGAATTTGGATGTTTCTTTTGTTAATAATTCTGTTTGCATGGCTTCTACTAGTTTTAGCAATAGTTTTAGCAAATCAGAATTATGGCATGCTAGACTAGGACATGTACATTATAAGAGATTAATTGACATGTCGAAAATGAGTCTAATACCTTCTTTTGATGTTGGTAATGAAAAGTGTAAAACTTGCATGTTGACTAAGATCACTAGACAACCTTTCACTAAAAACGTCATTAGAGATACAAAGGTATTAGAACTTGTGCACAGTGACTTGTGTGATTTTCATTCAACTCCATCACTTGGCAATAAAAAGTATGTGGTTACTTTTATTGATGATGCTACTAGATATTGCTATGTTTACTTGTGTCATACAAAAGATGAAGCTCTTGATAAATTTAAGATTTATAAGGAAGAAGTAGAGCTTTATCATGGTGTGAAGATTAAAACTCTTCGCACTGATAGGGGAGGTGAGTATTATGATCCAGTGTACTTTCAATCCACTAGAATAGTACATCAGACCACTGCTCCATATACACCACAGCAAAATGGTGTATCTGAGAGAAATAATAGGACACTAAAAGAAATGGTTAATTCCATGTTGTGCTATTCTGGCCTAAGCGAAGGATTTTGGGGTGAGGCTATGTTGACAGCCTGTTATCTTTTGAATAGAGTTCCTAATAAAAAGAATAAGATGACCCTTATGAGCTTTGGCATAAAAAGATTCCAAAACTGAGTTATCTCAGAGTTTGGGGTTGTAGGGCTGTGGTGAGATTGACTGACCCTAAGATCAATAATATTGGTTAAAGAGGTATAGACTGTGTTTTCATTGGCTATCCTGAGAACTCTGTCTGCTATAGGTTCTATGTCATAGAACCTTGTGAGTCCCTTTAACTTCGAGATGGTTAACCAATAGAAAGTGTAAAATACAACAAGTCTAATAATCACTAGATTTGGACTAGTATTACTTGTAAATAAAGATGCAAGATATATAAACAAAGTAATACAAGACTTAAAGCAATAAACAAATAAAGTGGACCATTATGTATGTTTCATGGGTATTTCATTTATTGATGTTTAAACAAAATACAAGGTTGTTGCGGAATCAAGATAACACAATTAAGTGAGTATCCTAACAACCTATGAGTTACAATATGATCTATATTTGTCAAATAACTCTTTAGGATCGAGATACTTAAAGTTGTGAAGTATCCCTGTTTAAGATCGAGAGTATTTGGACAAATTCACTTAAATGCAAAAAGGAATGCTTAAAAGTATTTTTGTCAAGGAAATGACTTTGTATTTATAGGCAACAAATTCACCAGTGAATTTGTGCCGTACAAATATGGTTGGCATACATTTAATGATCCGACAAGAACATTAAATGTATTGGATAAGGAATAAGGATAAAGTCACATCAAGTGCAAGTGTATCCTATTATCCAACCACCTTAACACACGTTACTTTGTTAAAGAACAAGTGGATTGTTCTTTGGAAAGTGTGTTAAAGGCATAAGTCAAACCTCGATATTAGTGTTCAGACTTGCAGGATCTAGAACACTAACAATCCTCCAGTGTGCAGATCTGGTAAGACTTTTCAGTGGACTCCGCCATTTGTTAAGTCTTCTTCCTTCAGACTTCAGTCTTTGACTTCAGTCAGAATGTCTTCAGTAGAGTAGATCTGGACTGGGGTGAAGTCTTCAGTGAGCTAATCTGGAGAATGCTCCAGATTATCTATACAAGTAAATGCTCACTAGTCTTCAATTATTTCTGGACAAATCTTTAGAGGGACTCCAGATTCCAAGTCTGGAGTAGGTCCAGTAGAGAAACGTTTTCTGGTCAAATCTTCAGTGAGGCTCCAGTAGTCGGGTCTGGAGCGAGACCAGCAAAACAAGTTTTCTTAACAAACCTAAATAAGGTTCTAGTAGTCCAGTCTGGAGCCAGTCCAGTAAGTCTGGACTAAATCTGGACCTAACAAATTCCCCCTATTTGTTTAGAAATAATGCAAGTGTTTTCAGACTTATAGATATACAAATTTGTATGTCTGGAAAACACTTGGTCGATTTAAGTCTAAAAATCTAAGTTACTGGAAAACACTTTATAGATCATGAGTGTTTTCAGTTTCATCTTTTAAGTTCTAACTTAGACTAAATCTGGTCATTTACTTATAAAAAATAAAAAATTGCAACTATTATTACTTTCATCAAAAAGGAAAATAATTACAACTTTCATAAGTCACTAATTACAATAAGTACAATGATAAGAGTTTAGGCCCTTCTTCTCGATGAATGCCCTGGTGCATCTTCAGTGGCCTTCCTCTTTGGAGATGGAGATGATGGAACAGACACTGGTGGTCTCAGACCCAACACAGCTTCCATTTGTTGAATTCTCTTCCAGACCTTCTCAATCCTCTTCATAAAGGCCTTCACATCTGGAGAGAGATCAGTCTTACCTTTAAATGTCAATCCAATCTCCTTCAGTTCAGTCCATCCAAAAGCTTGGACTGCAGTATCTTTCCTTTCATCAGTAAAGTTACCCTCCCTGGTCAACTTCACATTAAATCTGGTCATACCTTGATGATTTTCAGCCAGTTTAATTTCAGCATTTACAATCTTTCTTGTATTGGCCCTGAAATTCATCATTTCATCATATTTAGCCCTCTGCTTAGCCAACTGTACCATTTCTTCAGTATCCCTGGATACACCACTCTGTTGTCCTTCAGTGGACTGGTGTTCTTGTCTATTGATCTTCAGAGTGGTATCCAGAGGAATAAAGGTGCTAACATCACCATCTTTTATTGCTTTCAGTTGCTTGGCAGTAAGTTTAGGTAGACCAGTCATTCTCTTTCTGTATTCCAATTCCAGAGCACCAGCATTTCTTCTAATTTTCTTCTGGAGGCTTACCAGCTCCTCCTTTCTTTGTCTGATCAACTCTGGAATGGATACACCATAAATTAAGGAATCATATACCTGTTCTTCCTCAGCATAGAACGAGCGTATATGGACATCATTCAAAGCATCAAGACACTGATGAACTCTGGGATCTTCCTTCATCCTTTTATATACTTCAATGTTTATGCCTAACCTGCCAGCATTGTAGGAATCCAGAGTACCCATTGTAGCCATATCCCTATGATGGGCCAGCAGTTCTTCTCTTTGATTTTTTTTGAAGATCTCGATCATGATGCATTGTTGTTCTAACTTTCTGGCAGTTTCATCATCAGCCTCTTCAATTTGTTCTTCTTCTTCACCAGACACCACTTTTTCTTTTCCTTTCACAGCCTTCAGTGTAGATTGGATATCTGGGAAGGATTCAAATTGGGGCTCACTGGCATCAGTACCAGTAGCCTCTTCTTCAGTCTGCACAATGGCTTCAGTGCCAAGTGCTCTCTGGGCTATACGTGCACTGGCATCAGTACCAGTCACTTGTCTTCTCTGAACAACGCTTTCAGTAGCGACTGCCCTTACAACCTCTTCTTTTCTCTTCTTTAATCTTTCTTGGACACCAGATGATGGAATTGACAATTTTTCCCCTTTGGATTGATCTCTAGTCCTGGACTTCAGATCATTCCACAATTCTTCCATCATGTGCCTGTCCAGTGAACCAAAGGTTCTTCCTTGTTCTGGCAAGGAAGCAGTTATACCAGTCTTGAGTGCCTGGACTTCCCTTTTAATATTTTCAATTGCTTCTGGCAAGTCCTTTGGCAGCTCAACCTCAATCATCTTCACAACTTCTGGCAACATTACATCCTGAAATGATCTAAGGATAGATCCAGATATTTCTTCAGTGATCTCTTTCAGCATATCACCCCTAATCTTTCTAACAACTTCATCACTAAGGGTGTTGACCAGATCATTCTGATCAAATGTTGGCCTGTTCTCCAGTGTACCCACTCTTGTAACCAGTTTCTCCATCTCTTCTTTAAGACCTGCCAGTGGTTGTAGAACTTTACTTTCCACTGCAGTCTCAACTGAACTTACAATCTTCTCTTCAAACCCTTGTACTGCCACCCTTATATTTTGAGAATTGAGATTTGTGGCCAGTACCAGCTCATCCAGTTTATCAAATACTAACTTTTCATTCCCAGCAAAAAGGTTCATTTCTGACGCTAAATTGTTTGACAGTATTGATTTGAAGTCAGAAATAACCTGGGAAGATGACTGGAGTGATCTCTCCAGGTCCGCCACCTTACTAAGAAGGCCTTGGACCTCGGTTGAAGAGGAAGTGGAGAGACCAGAGGGTTGTTCCAGATGAGAAGTCAATCTGGTCATCATAGGTACTTGTGTCCAGTCCTCTTCAGTTTCAACATTTGAGACTGGCACACTTTGTTCGGTTGGGTTTTCTGGGGCTTCAACTGGTGGTGATTGAGTTTGTGTTGGTTGAATGAAAGGTGTGAAGTATGGAGTTGATTGAGGAATTGATGGTGGTGGTGGTGGCATTCTAGGTTCTGGTGGTGGCATTTTTGAAGATGGTGGTGGTGGCATTTCGGTTTCTGGTGTAAGAATATTTGTTTCTGGTGGAGGTGTAGGCATCTCTGGTTGACTTTCAATCTGTACAACTTCTTCACCCAGAAAGTCCATGTTCACATCAAAATTCTGACCTCCAGACATAGGAGAGTCAGCCTCATCCCAAAACGATGCACCAGCAATATCAACTTGTTCACCAACATCAACATTGAGATCAATCTGGGCTTCTTGTTCGCCAGATGCTTGTTCTTCAGTTTGAACAACTTGCTCACCAGCTTGAGCCACATCTTGTACAACAGCCTGGACTTCAGTGTCCACTCTCTGTTCAGATTGTACAGTAGGATCAATATACTCCTCTTCAAAAATAGGAGACCCATCTATATTCATTATATCACCAGGATGGGTTGATGGATTTACCTGGACTCCACTCCTCATCAGACGCCTATGTGATCTTGGTCGTCTGGAAAGCTCAACAGTTTCTGGTCCACCAACAGGAGCCACTTGTTGAATAGGTTGAACCAATTCAACAATTTCAACATCTTCGCTACCAGCAGGTACTTCAACAACTTGGACCCTGCCTGGTGCCACATTCTCTTCTATTCTTTGAAGTGACAACATTGCTTGAGGAATATCCACCTCACCATCTCTGGACCTTAAGTTGGTCAGATCTCTCATGTACTCACTCATTGAAAAATGAGTGGTTTCAAAATCGTACTGGGCTCCAAGAACGTTCTTAAATATGATTGAGAGAAAACGAATGTATGGTACAAAGGGCTTTCTACCTTTTACCTTTAAACGCTCTACCAGATCGTCAAATAATATCTGGGCAAAATCAACCCTTAGCCCAAACCACAAACAGTAGGCAATCTGGAGGTGGGTTTGATTGATCTGGTCTAACCCTCCAGAACTACCTCCAAGGCACTCGACAATGTGTGTGAAGAAATATCTCCACAAATCCGTCAGTCTGCTCATATATATTGTTCCCTTCCTTAGCAACTGACCATGCTCATCCACTATCTCTGTATGCCCCATCAATCTGCATACCTCTCTGAAGTTGATACCAGTAGGGAGTGGTATTGCCAACTCATTCTCATCCAGATAGCCTAATTGAAGAGCTGCTCTGAGAGAATCTACTGTAAAAGCCAAGGGTCTGGTCCCTTGCTCAAGAGAATATTCAATTGATGAATTCGCTTCATTATATTCAGCTGTGTACCAGAATTCACACAAATAATCGTGATACATCTTTTCTGGATTTATTGTTAGAGCACCATATAAAGGACATGAGAGAAAAAAGGAGTTAATATGAATATTATGATTGGAAATGAATGAAGAATTTAATGAATGAAGTTAATATGAGAGTATTATGATTGGAAAATGAATGAAGAATTTAATGAATGAAGTTAATATGAGAGTATTATGATTGGAAAATGAATGAAGAATTTAATGAATGAAGTTAATATGAGAGTATTATGATTGGAAAATGAATGAAGAATTTAATGAATGAAGTTAATATGAGAGTATTATGATTGGAAAATGAATGAAGAATTTAATGAATGAAGTTAATATGAGAGTATTATGATTGGAAAATGAATGAAGAATTTAATGAATGAAGTTAATATGAGAGTATTATGATTGGAAAATGAATGAAGAATTTAATGAATGAAGTTAATATGAGAGTATTATGATTGGAAAATGAATGAAGAATTTAATGAATGAAGTTAATATGAGAGTATTATGATTGGAAAATGAATGAAGAATTTAATGAATGAAGTTAATTGAGAGATTATGATTGGAAAATGAATGAAGAATTTAATGAATTGCAGTTAATATAGGAGTTATATGATTGGAAAATGAATGAAGAATTTAATGAATGAAGTTAATATGAGAGTATTATGATTGGAAAATGAATGAAGAATTTAATGAATTGCAGTTAATATAGGAGTTATATGATTGGAAAATGAATGAAGAATTTAATGAATGAAGTTAATATGAGAGTATTATGATTGGAAAATGAATGAAGAATTTAATGAATGAAGTTAATATGAGAGTATTATGATTGGAAAATGAATGAAGAATTTAATGAATGAAGTTAATATGAGAGTATTATGATTGGAAAATGAATGAAGAATTTAAGGAATTGAATGAAGGAATTTTAGATTTGGGAGTAAATGTTCGAAGTAAATGAAATTGAAAGTGAAAGTGGGTATATATAGGATTGAGAATGTGGAACTCAAACGATTAATTTGAAATTATCAAATACAATTTTTGATCGTGTTCTGAGATCCGCATTAATTACATCACATCACACATAAATGCATGACGGTTTACAGCCCACAAAACAGTAACAACTTGTACTTTTTGTTTTCCCAAAGTAAAAAGACCATCATTGCGTTTGAAAAATTTACATGCCACGTAGGATTTATAAGATAAATATCTTTGAAAAAGTTTGCTTACGTGGCACATACAAAGATCAAGTATTTTGAAAATATTATGACATATTTCAGTGCATCTGGAGGTTGACAGGACCGTCCAGTATCACTGGTGGATTAGTCCAGTGAACATGTACTGATGGTACACTGGAGGGACACTCCAGTAAAGTACCAGTGAAAACCATTTTTGAAAGACTGGAAACCTTAAACTTGCACGTCAACTAATACAGACAAATGAGAGGGACACATTTACAAGAAGACATAAGTCAACTCAAACACGCACTTCAACTTGTCCAGTTACCAGTGAGAGGGACATATTTACAAAGCACCAGTAATATTTTCTGAAGAATTTGTCCAGTGAGAAAATTAATTCCCCCTGAACTTAAACATTTTTAAGAGAAAATATTTTTCAAGTCTTCCCTGGAATGTTGATCCAGAAATAAATTTTTGAATCTTTAAATCAAAGATCCTTAGTAGTACACAATGGCGTTCAATACCAAGGTTCCAGATTTAAGGGTTTAACATTCCCAACTCACCAACAAGATATTCAAAAGTTTTTACATCCAGTGGTTTAGTAAAAATGTCAGCGAGTTGTTTGTCAGTGGGAATAAAATGGAGTTCAATGTTGTTTTTCATAATATGATCGCGAATGAAATGGTACCTTAGATCGATGTGTTTGGTTCTGGAGTGCATGACTGGATTGTTGGAGATAGCGATGGCACTGGTATTATCACAAAAGATTGGAGTTTTTGAATATTTAATACCATAATCAAGCAACTGGTTCTTCATCCAGAGTATCTGAGCACAACAACTGGCTGCAGACACGTATTCAGCTTCAGCAGTGGATAATGAAACTGAAGTTTGCTTCTTACTGGTCCAGCTGACCAGTTTGCCACCTAGGAAATGACATCCACCAGTTGTGGATTTCCTATCTATCTTACAACCTGCATGATCTGAATCTGAATAACCCATTAGATCCATGCCTGAGCCTTTGGGGTACCAAAGACCTAGACTGGGGACACCTTTAAGGTACTTCAGTATGCGCTTTACAGCAAGCATATGAGATTCCTTTGGATTAGACTGATATCTGGCACATAAACATGTTGAAAACATAATATCTGGTCTACTGGCCGTTAAATACATCAGTGAACCAACCATGCCTCTATAGACAGTGGTGTTCACTGGTTTGCCATCTGGATCCGAGTCCAGTGTCAGTGGTGCAGAAATTGGAGTTGGTTTAGATGGTGAAGAATTCATATCGAATTTCTTTAAAAGATCTCTAACATATTTTTCCTGATTAATAAAAATTCCATCTTTGTTTTGTTTAATCTGGAGTCCAAGAAAATATGTTAATTCACCCATCAAACTCATTTCATATTCAGTGGACATGATTTTAGAAAATTTCTTGCACATGTTTTCATCAGTAGACCCAAAAATTATATCATCAACATAAATTTGTACCATTAACAGATTACCTTTCTCATGAAGAATGAACAAGGTATTGTCAATTGCACCTCGTTTAAAACCATTTTTCAACAAATGTTTAGTCAGAGTATCATACCAGGCACGTGGGGCTTGTCTGAGGCCATATAGCGCTTTGTCCAGACGATATACCCAATGTGGATGCTTGTCATCAACGAAACCTGGAGGTTGTCTGACGTAAACTTCTTCTTCAAGCTTCCCATTCAAGAAAGCACTCTTTACGTCCATCTGGTAGACCTTGAACTGATGATTAGCAGCGAATGCTAAGAAAATTCTGATCGCTTCAAGTCTAGCCACTGGAGCAAAAGATTCATCAAAGTCGACATCTGACTGGCAGTAGCCTTGTGCTACCAGTCTGGCCTTGTTTCTTATTACGTGGCCATCTTCATCTACTTTGTTTCTGAAGACCCATCTTGTTCCAATTGGTTCTTTCTTTCCAACTGGGAAAGGAACCAGATACCATACTTTGTTCCTTTCAAACTGGTGAAGCTCTTCTTGCATAGCAGTCACCCAGTTTGGATCTTCCAGAGCCTCGTCAATCTTCTTAGGTTCTATCAAAGATAGAAAACTGACGTATAAGCATTGATTACTGGAGGCTCTTCTGGTCTGAACACCACGACTGGAGTCACCTAAGATCTGATCAATAGGGTGAGCTTTTGTCCATCTGGAGTACTGACCAGGATTGTTACTGACAACAATATCAGTGCAAGAATTCAGTTGAGTCTCCTCTGAAGTTGCTTCAGGAGGAGGTTCTTCATAGACTACTTCAACATCTTCATCTGATTCATTTAAATCACGATTTGCATCATGAAATTCTTCATATGAAGGTATTTCTTGTAGTACTGGTTCAGTTTGGTCACCAGAAGACATTTCTGGTACATTCTCAACTGATACTGATACTGGAGGAGTAGTACGCACATCTGAACCAATATTAATTTCAGAGGGTAGTTTGAAAATAATAGAGGGATAGAATGGAGTACTACTGGAGAGTTTCTTTTTCTGAACAGGTTCCAGATCAGGATGACTGGAAACTGTGTCTGGTGAATCTTCAAATTTGTCGTTTATAGGATCAGATTCACAAAAGACAATTGGTGTTACTGGGGGAGTGTCAGGGACTGGCTTCTTGTTGATTGAGGCATTTGATTCATCAAATGTTACATGAATTGACTCATGGACCTTCTCCAGTCTCTTGTTATAGACTCTGAAGGCCTTGCGAATGGCTGAATAGCCTAAGAAATACCCTTCATCAGCTTTGGCATCAAATTTGCCTAGCTGACTGGAGTCGTTCAGGATGTAAACTGGACATCCAAAAACGTGAAAATAACCAATGTTTGGTTTTCTATTTCTTAAGACTTCATAGGCTGTCTTTTTGTGTCTTTTGATGTACACTGATCGATTCTGGGTGTGGCAAGCAGTTGCAATTGCTTCCGCCCAGAAACTGGTAGACAGTCCAGATTCAGCAAGCATACTCCTGGCAGCTTCTATCAGCGTTCTATTTTTCCTTTCCACAACTCCATTTTGCTCTGGAGAGCGGGCTGAAGAGAAGTTCTGGGAGATGCCAGTGTCAGTACAGAATGACTCCAGAGTTGCATTCTGGAATTCTGTTCCATTGTCACTTCTTAACTGACACACTTTTCGACTGTACTTGAGCTCAATTTGCTTGATAAGACTGATGATTTCAGCAGCAGCTTCACTTTTGGACCTCAGAAAGATCACCCAACAATATCTGGAGAACTCATCTATGATCACCAGGGTGTATCTTTTACCAGCACGAGTCTGAACGTTCACTGGACCAAAAAGGTCCATATGAAGCATGTGAAGAGGTTCAGTAATGCTGAAATTCTGTCTGGTCTTGAAACTGGTACGCTTTTGCTTACCCATCTCACATCCTGGACATGGTCTTTCCTTTTTGAAGGAGACTGAAGGTATCCCATCTGCAAGTTGTTTTCTGGACAACTTGTTAATGTTTTTGAAGTTTAAATGGGATAACCTTTTGTGCCATAACCAGTTTGTGTCTTCATCAGCTTGAGTATAGAAACACTGCTCTGAAGGAGAGCTTTCCATATCCATCACGTACACATTCCCTTTTCTGGGAGCAATCAACACTACCTTCCAGTCCTTGTTGAATACGATGCCCTGAGCAACATTGAATAAGACTTGATAGCCATCGTCACACAGTTGACTTACACTGATCAAGTTATATTTCAAACCATTCACAAATGCAACTCGTCTGAACTTGACTTGTCCATTGTTCAGAACACCATATCCCTCAGTCTTCCCACAACCATCATTTCCAAACGTGATGGAGGGTCCATCAGAAATGGTGAACTCCTCCAGTAGGGTCTTACATCCGGTCATCGTCCTGCCAGCTGCACTGTCAAGATACCAGATAAGCTTCTTTCGATCGCCCTACACATACACCAGATATTTATCAGTTAGATTTGGGAACCCATCGACTGATGGGTTCACTGGACCCTCCCTTATAGGTCCCTGGGGCAATCTGGTCTAGTTCACTTTGTTCAATAGTGGTCTTAGAAGAGAAGACCACTGGGGTTGATGGTTTTAAAACCTTTTCATTTTTCTCAACTGGAGAAATAAATTTGTCTTTCTTTGAAAAAGGTTTTGTATTTTGTCTAGGGCCAGATGAAGTACCCTCAAGAAAGTTTAATCTTGCATTAAAACTTTGTGATTGACGAGTCAGAATTTGAATCTGGCTCTCTATCCTGGACAAAATATTTTCTTCAGATGATACCTTAGCCTTTCCAGTCAAAGGCTTTGGTAAGGGATTGGTCTGAGGTAAAGGTCTATTCTGCTTCACCTTTTTAACTGGAGCAGTCATCTGGACAGCTCCAGTCTTAACCTCTGGGGATTGAACTGGGTCTAAATTGGTCTTGGGTGTTACAGGCATATCATAAACAGTTGTGGGCCTTAACACCTCTGGTAACCGATCGATTACTGGTATTAATGATGCAACATTAGTATTTCCATCTAAATATGCACGTTTTTGAGCAGGAAATTGTTTAACTGAAGCATCATATGGCTTTTTGGTTTCTAGCCATGACTTTATTACCAGTTTTTCTTTCTCTAGAATGATCTCAAGATCTTGCTTTTCTTGAATCAATTGTTCAGTTACCAGAACCTGGGCTTGAAATGCCAGTTCAATGTCTTGAAGCTCTTTTAATTTTGATTTTAAAGCATTTATTTCAGAAGAATCTGTTTCTAGACCATTTACACAATCAGATCTAACAGTTTCTACAAAAATCAAATCAGAATTTAAAGCTTCAGCAATGTCCAATTTTAGTTCTTGGTCAGTTGCATTATCATAATCACTAACCTTTTTAATAACTATGTCCACCCATCGTCCAGATGTGACATCTTCCTTCACCAGGTGCTCATCAACTTCCAGAGCCATGTAACAGCAATCTCTTTCTTCTTCTTCATCAACAGATGAGTCATCAGAAGGAACCCACTTCTCTTCAGTTGTAGCAATCATGCACTTATTATTTGTTTCCATTTGTTGTGCCATGAGAGCAATTTGGGCCTTAAGCTTTTTATATTTCAATTTATAGCTATCATCAGGCTTATTATTAGAAGAGAATGGACCAGGCTTGGATGCAAACTGGTTGGACCTGCACTCTTTCATGAAATGACCCTTTTTGCCACACTTAAAGCATGTCAAATTGGTCTTGGGTGTTACAGGCATATCATAAACAGTTGTGGGCCTTAACACCTCTGGTAACCGATCGATTACTGGTATTAATGATGCAACATTAGTATTTCCATCTAAATATGCACGTTTTTGAGCAGGAAATTGTTTAACTGAAGCATCATATGGCTTTTTGGTTTCTAGCCATGACTTTATTACCAGTTTTTCTTTCTCTAGAATGATCTCAAGATCTTGCTTTTCTTGAATCAATTGTTCAGTTACCAGAACCTGGGCTTGAAATGCCAGTTCAATGTCTTGAAGCTCTTTTAATTTTGATTTTAAAGCATTTATTTCAGAAGAATCTGTTTCTAGACCATTTACACAATCAGATCTAACAGTTTCTACAAAAATCAAATCAGAATTTAAAGCTTCAGCAATGTCCAATTTTAGTTCTTGGTCAGTTGCATTATCATAATCACTAACCTTTTTAATAACTATGTCCACCCATCGTCCAGATGTGACATCTTCCTTCACCAGGTGCTCATCAACTTCCAGAGCCATGTAACAGCAATCTCTTTCTTCTTCTTCATCAACAGATGAGTCATCAGAAGGAACCCACTTCTCTTCAGTTGTAGCAATCATGCACTTATTATTTGTTTCCATTTGTTGTGCCATGAGAGCAATTTGGGCCTTAAGCTTTTTATATTTCAATTTATAGCTATCATCAGGCTTATTATTAGAAGAGAATGGACCAGGCTTGGATGCAAACTGGTTGGACCTGCACTCTTTCATGAAATGACCCTTTTTGCCACACTTAAAGCATGTCAAATTGGTCTTGTCAGTGGAAGAACTGGATGCAAATTGTCCAGATGGCTTATTTGCTCTTGCTTTGAAACGGTTAAACGTTTTAGCAATCATTGCAATAAGGTCATCATCTTCAGTTTCATCACAACAGTCTGGAGAGACTTGACTGGACTCTCCAGAATCCATAAGTTCAGACACCATCTTCTTCATAGAAAATACATTCTCAGAAGATATCAGTGCTGTACTTTGTGGTTCAGAATAACTAACCACTTTAGGAGTACTGGAGGCATGGTTAAAAGCATCTTGTTCTGCAACCACTCTCTGAGCTTGATTTTCTTCAGTGTACCTGAAGGCTCCATATAGAGTTGAGAGAGTGTGTGTGTGCAGAGTTTTACCTTGTCGTAAAACAAGTATCATGTGAGACCATTTGGTGGGTAGAATGTCACAAAATTTCTCCAGAAGTATATCCTTGTCCTTCTCAACCCCAAGACCTCTCAATTGGTTTATGATACTCATAAATCTGGTGTAAGTACCAGTGAGAGACTCGTTAGGTTGAGCAAAAAATGACTCATACCTCTTGTTTAAGGAGACCTTTCTGGTGACAATGGTGTCATCTCCTCCTTCATGTTGGTTAAGAAGCTCATCCCACATGGTTTTGGCACTAGGAAAAAGAACTAGTGTGGGAATGAGGGTTTCTGGAACAGCCCCGAGGATCATGTTTTTAAGGAGGGTGTCAAGATTCACCAATCTCCTCTCCTCTTCTGACCAATGTTCCTCCCTCTTTTCCCTTCCCCTTCTAGATCCAGAAGGATCAAGAAGTGGATTGAGAGGTGATGTAGGTACATAAGGACCTTCGTTTAAAATCTTCATCATGTTCCTCTCAATACCAGTGACATGCAAAACCATCCTAGCCTTCCACGTACCAAATTCATCACTGTTCCCACTGAATTTAGGAACAGGATTATTTGAGTAGTGCACATGCACGTGTGGAGAAGCAGGAGTAGGAGGAGGAGGTGGAGGATTAGTGTTATTAACATTTTGTGGTTCATTTTGATCATGAATATTTACATTAGGATCGGGACCAAGACTAAAACCTTGTGTATTTTCTTGGTTAGCCATCAAGAACAGATCTAGGCAATGATTAGCCTTCTGCTCTGATACCAAATGTGAGTCCCTTTAACTTCGAGATGGTTAACCAATAGAAAGTGTAAAATACAACAAGTCTAATAATCACTAGATTTGGACTAGTATTACTTGTAAATAAAGATGCAAGATATATAAACAAAGTAATACAAGACTTAAAGCAATAAACAAATAAAGTGGACCATTATGTATGTTTCATGGGTATTTCATTTATTGATGTTTAAATAAAATACAAGGTTGTTGCGGAATCAAGATAACACAATTAAGTGAGTATCCTAACAACCTATGAGTTACAATATGATCTATATTTGTCAAATAGCTCTTTAGGATCGAGATACTTAAAGTTGTGAAGTATCCCTGTTTAAGATCGAGAGTATTTGGACAAATTCACTTAAATGCAAAAGGAATGCTTAAAAGTATTTTTGTCAAGGAAATGACTTTGTATTTATAGGCAACAAATTCACCAGTGAATTTGTGCCGTACAAATATGGTTGGCATACATTTAATGATCCGACAAGAACATTAAATGTATTGGATAAGGAATAAGGATAAAGTCACATCAAGTGCAAGTGTATCCTATTATCCAACCACCTTAACACACGTATACTTTGTTAAAGAACAAGTGGATTGTTCTTTGGAAAGTGTGTTAAAGGCAAAAGTCAATCCTCGATATTAGTGTTCAGACTTGCAGGATCTAGAACACTAACAATCCTCCAGTGTGCAGATCTGGTAAGACTTTCCAGTGGACTCCGCCATTTGTTAAGTCTTCTTCCTTCAGACTTCAGTCTTTGACTTCAGTCAGAATGTCTTCAGTAGAGTAGATCTGGACTGGGGTGAAGTCTTCAGTGAGCTAATCTGGAGAATGCTCCAGATTATCTATACAAGTAAATGCTCACTAGTCTTCAATTATTTCTGGACAAATCTTTAGAGGGACTCCAGATTACAAGTCTGGAGTAGGTCCAGTAGAGAAACGTTTTCTGGTCAAATCTTCAGTGAGGCTCCAGTAGTCGGGTCTGGAGCGAGACCAGCAAAACAAGTTTTCTTAACAAACCTAAATAAGGTTCCAGTTAGTCCAGTCTGGAGCCAGTCCAGTAAGTCTGGACTAAATCTGGACCTAACAAACCTAATGACTATGTATCTGTGCACTCTATTGTAGAGTCAAGGGATGCTGATTTTGGCAATGAGGATAGATTTACATCTTTGCCAAAACCCGCAGACATGATTGCAAGTTCTAGTAATTCTGGTACATCTGACCAAGTGACTGAGACACCTCCTGAGCCTAGGAGGAGTGAAAGGGCAAGAAAACCCAAGTCTTATGGTGATGATTTCCAACTATATTTGGTTGAAGGATCAAGGGATGAAATTCATTTTCAATATCAATATTGTTTTAATGTTGATGATGATCCAAAAACCTATAGTGAAGCTATGGCTTCAAGGGATGCTGCATTTTGGAAAGAGGCAATTCAGGATGAGATTGACTCTATAATGCACAATAAGACTTGGAAATTGGCTGATTTACCACCTGGGTGTCAACCATTGGGTAGTAAATGGATCTTTAAAAAGAAGATGAAGGTGGATGGAAGCATAGACAAGTATAAAGCCAGATTGGTTATCCAAGGCTTTAGGCAAAAGAAAGATATTGATTTCTTTGACACCTATGCTCCTGTTGCTAGGATTACCACCATTAGATTATTGTTAGCTCTTGCGGCTATACATAATCTTGTGATTCACCAAATGGATGTGAAAACTGCTTTTCTGAATGGTGAATTGGATGAAGAGATTTGCATAAAACAACCTGAAGGTTTTGTCATGCCTGGTAATGAGCATAAGGTTTGTAAATTGGTAAAATCTCTTTATGGTCTGAAGCAAGCCCCTAAACAGTGGCATCAGAAGTTTGATGAGGTTGTGTTGTCTAATGGTTTTGCATTAAACCAAGCAGACAAATGTGTCTATAGCAGATTTGATTCGTCTGGTAAGGGAGTGATTATCTGCTTGTATGTTGATGACATGTTGATCTTTGGCACTGACCAAGATCAAGTTGATAAAACTAAGGAATTTTTGTCATCAAAGTTTGATATGAAAGACATGGGGTAGGCTGATGTGATTCTTGGGATCAAGATCATACGTGGAGAACATGGTATTTCTATCACTCAATCTCATTATATTGAGAAGATGTTGGAGAAATTCAATGTCAAAGATTGTTCTCCAATAGGTACTCCAATGGACCCTAGCATCAAACTTGTGCCTAATAAGGGTGTTGCAGTGAATCAACTTGAATATTCAAGGGCTATTGGATCTCTCATGTATGCCATGACTAGTACTAGGCCTGATATAGCCTTTGCTGTTGGAAAATTGAGTAGATACACTCATAATCCAAGTCTGATTCATTGGCAAGCGATTCATCGAGTATTTAAGTACTTGAAAGGAACCATGCATTATGGTTTGTCTTATTCTGCATTTCCTTCTGTGCTTGAAGGTTATTCAGATGCAAGTTGGATTACCAATGTGGAAGATCACTCTTCTACTAGTGGCTGGGTATTCTTACTTGGAGGTGGTGTTATTTGCTGGGCATCGAAGAAACAAACTTGCATCACTAATTCAACAATGGAATCTGAGTTTGTGGCATTAGCAGCAGCTGGTAAAGAAGCTGAATGGCTAAGGAATTTAATTTATGAAATTCCATTGTGGCCTAAACCGATATCATCCATATCTATCAGATGTGATAGTCAAGCCACGTTGGCTAAGGCATATAGTCAGGTATATAATGGTAAGTCTAGACACTTGGGTGTTAGACACAGCATGGTACGTGAGTTGATCACGGAAGGTGTGATATCGGTGGTGTTTGTGAAAACACAACAAAACTTAGCCGATCATTTGACCAAAGGGTTAAGTAGAGATCTCGTGCATAAATCGGCTATGGGGATGGGATTAAAGTCCGCCAGAAATCTCTGATATTAAGATACCCAATTCCCATCTAGTATGACGCTAGATGCTGAATTCAATGTGGAAGGCTTAATATTTAGAGATTGGAACACATTAGAGTATACATCCCAAGGTATGTGTTCAGACCTGCAAGTTAAGGAGGTTGAATGTTTATATTCTTAATAGCACTTTTGACAAATTGCATATGCAGGTGCAAGATTAAAGGAGCTACCTATGTGAGCATGAAGTTTAGCCGCTTCAAGAAGTTGGGACTTGGCTTTGACATGCTTATGAAGGATAGGGACATAGGCTAGTAAAACATATGTCAAGATAAAACTACTATGTATGTAAACTTTTGTGTACGTTATCTTCGTGTATTCAAAATGAGTTCCCAGGGTTCAATCCTTAGCGACACCCTGGTATTCGAATATATGGAATGTGTAATGTACTAATGTGAAATTCAATCGTCACGACATTTCATTTATGCAAAAGTTTGAATGTTTGAGATATCCTTTAGTTAATCAAGGATTACACTAAAATAGGGGAGGATTGTTGGATATTTTAGTGTAATTGGGTTAATTGGTAATTTAATCATAATAATACATCATATAAGTATGGTGGTGCGGAGTGCACGCTTATATGAATTTATTATGATCTTAGGGGCGAACCCCTAAGGGACGGGGTCCAAGGGGAGGCAGCCCCTCAAGGGGTTAATTGCCAGGTCAACTTGGAAATTTTTTATTTCCATTAAATTGCTATAGTAAAAATCCCTCCGAAAATTTATTTTCGGAATCTGAGGGACCAAAAGTGGCAATTCGAAAACCTTAAGATAACTGTCTACAAATACAGTTATTAGGCCCTGGATCCATTATTCTGTCTTCTACGAATTCTTTCAGAATTCTCTGGTTCCTATATTCTCTCAAACACAAACATACAAAACATTCTCTAATCTCTGATTGTATCCGATTGAGTAATTTGGGGTGAACCACCGACTTGATTCAATCTGATAGTGTTACACGCCTTCAGAGATTGAGTTATATATCCTGTTTTTGTTCGTTATACTGTATTTCCCCAACACCTATGCTGTAAAACTGTACAAGTATACTTGATACTGTATTAGTTATGTCGACAATTTGTTCAACAAATACATATTTTACCCGTCCTATTGTACTCGTAATTGTCTATATCACTATATTTGTTATTTGTCTCCACTTTCACAACAACATATTAATTAATTCACATTTTCACGTATTATATCCTTAACTATTTACTCGTATTATACTACAATTCCTCAAGTCAATTATACGTTAAATTCAGGGATAGAAGTGATTTCCCCTAATAACTTAATCTTCTTTTTTCCTGCCATTAAAAAAAAAAAACTTAATCTTTTACACGTCTTAATTTCTACTTTATCTGGTTGTGGACTATAGATCGACTGGTATCTTTAAAATAACATAGTTTTTTATATATAATTTAGATAGTAATGATATTAATTAAAGTTTCACTTAACATCAAGTGCACAAACCATAAGTTAGTGAGTACAGAATTGTTAGGCAGGGAGCATCCCTAAAAATCTGGGTTTGAGAAGAAATTAAGTAAAACAAAGGCTTCTGCGAGTCAACAAGGTGGGATCTGAGTATACCGGCCACGGTTGCTTCTTTCATGTACGATAATAATAAGAATATAAAGTAACCAAAAAACATTCAGGATATACAACATTTTTTTGGAGTTTTATAAAATGCTTAACAAAATCACAAGATCAAAGCACTGACAGCCAAAATCCTATTTTTCTTAATTCCCTAGTCTGTTATGTGCTTGTAATAGCTAGGTAGTTCTATATTGCCGTTCTAAAAAACAAATAGCTAGGTAGTTCTCTTTGGCAAGTGGTGTGTCACTCCCTTCAGACTAAGAGGAGTAGCCCTTTAAGGGAATGCCCTCCCACCTATCATGTGGTGACATGTGGCACTTACCAATCATGAGGGGCATTCCCCCATTCCCTTGGGGTGGAGGAATGCCCCTAGGGGCATTCCTTTTTTTATTTAAATTATTATTTATAAATAAACTAAATAAAACATACTACTTTTTATTAAATAAAAAACACATCACACTAAAAAACCTTACATAAAACATAAAATAAAACTAATCAGAGTCGTCGTCGTCGGTGCTAACATATTCCCGGAGATCTGCGAGCGGATCGGCTGGAGGCTCGAAGTCATGTGGTGTGTTCGCCCAAAGATGGTCAACCAAATCTGCCGTTAGCATGTTGTGGGTTTCACGGTTTTTTACGGCACGCAGATTTTGGATTCGAACTTCCATTGGAGTTTGGTGCCTCCAATAATCCGGATTTAGGCTCGGTTCTTGGTCGTTGTAGTCTTGGCATACGACCTTGTTTTCGTCCTCTAGGATCATGTTATGTAAAATGATACAAGCATAACAAACATCTTGATAGCTTTTTTGTCCCAATATAGTGCCGGATGTTTTAGAACCTTCCATCGTTTTTTAAGCACACCGAAAGCCCGCTCAATACCCTTCCGTGCCGACTCTTGTTTTTTCTTAAAATGTCTTCTTTTTTCATCAATCGGGTCGGAAAAGGTCTTCACAAATGTAGCATATTCCGGATAGATGTCGTCTCCCAAATAGTAGCCCTTCTCGTAATGGTTTCCGTTTACCCAAAATGGTGCTGCAAATAAAAATTAAACATTTATAAGTAAACACTTAGAATTAAACACTTACAATTAAACACTTAGAATTAAACATTTAGAATTAAACATTTACCAGTGGGTGCCAATCCGTTTATAATTTCTTCAAGAATCGGCGATGCTTCGAACACATTGATATCGTTGTGCGAACCTTGCTGTCCAAAGTACGCATTCCAAATCCATAGATCATTGGATGCAACAGCATGGAGTATCAATGACGGTCTACCCACATGCCCGCTTGTGTAAGTACCTCGCCACGCCACCAGACACATCTCCCACGACCAATGCATACAATCGATACTACCAATCATACCGGGAAAACCAAGAAGTTGTTCATGGACATCGTATATACGCTGCAGATCGGTCGGAGTTGGTCTCCGTAGGTATGTTGGTCCATAAATTTCCCGTATACCTATTTATGATAAAATGTTAAGTATATATACGTACTATAAATATATAAATACATATAAGTACTATATATAAAATGTTAAATATATATATGTACTATAGATATATAAATACATATAAGTATATCTATATATAAGTATATATTGTAAAAATATCATTACCAACACAAAATCGTAGGCATGATTCCCTTGATGTTCGCTCAGACATCTGCAAATACTCGTCAAGAAAATCACTATTCACGCCGTATGCCAATTGACGAATTGCAGATGTACACTTTTGTACCCCGGTGAAACCTCTTCTCCCAGCACGGTCATACCTGGTCTGAAAATATGGATACCTAGCCTCCAAATCACCGACTATCCGCTCGAATAAATTTTTTGTCATACGAAACCTTCTTCTGAAATGTCTCGCGTTGTATCGCGGTTCATTAGTAAAGTAGTCATGAATCAAACGCGTGTGTGCTTCAATACGATCACGATCACCTGGTACCCTTCGGTGAATGATTGGGGCAGGTTGGTCAGCAATCCGCCGTCTAACTAGTTCGGCGGCTCGAAGAATCACATTCTGGACACGGTCTTCGTAATCGGCAGACCCGTTAGAAGATCCAGATGATTCATCGGAATCCATATGGTGATTTTAGAGGAGAATATGTATATGTATGTAATTTTGTTGAAAGAAAAAGATGAAGAAAATGAGTAGAGGAAGAAGATAGATAGATAGAAATGTATAGATATGTGTAGATTTATATATATAATGTGGATTGGTAATTTAAAAAAATAATAATAAATTATTATGTTTTCAAGGGAGCCAACAGCCATTTGGCCACAGAATGCCAAGGGTTCAGACGCGTTTGAAATCAAACTGGGCACGCGAATTAATGGGCCGGAACGCCCCCGGGACCGAAGTGGGGCGTTCCGGGCGAAAAAGACAAAATGTAATGGGCTACTCCGTTCGGTCGTAGTGTGTTGTTTATTTGGACGTATTGTAAGTCAACTGGCATTTCAACCATGTTACTTGTTTTTGTTGATGATTAATACAAGCTAACAAGGGGTGACAGTCTTTTACCGAAAAAAAGCCAAAATCGCAACATGAAAGATATAATCAAAATATCAGATGTGAAAATCCAAAATCGTTATGTATTAAAAATAATTACAATGTGAAAGCCAAAATCGCAATGAGAAACTTAACATTATATCGTTCTAGAGTTGATTTTTTTGGCAAAAAATTGTTATTGGGATTTTAGTTTTCTCATTAGCGATTTTGACTTTTGTGTTGCGATTTTTATTGGGCATTTTCTACTATAAATCAAAAACATCTTGGTTAAAAGCGTATATTTTTTTAAGAAAAATATGGTCACCCAAGTTTATTTTTCTAATGATTTTCACGTTTCATGTTTAAATAAATACGGAGTAATTGTTTTTTTTTTTCTTTTTTCTTGTTTTTTTTTTCTTTTTTCGTTTTTTCTTTTTTTTTCTTTTTTTTTCTTCATTACTTTTGGTACATTATCTACATACATTGATACATACATAATTTAATAAACGTATTGTCCATGCATGTGGACAGGAAAGGCCACCATCAACCTCCAACCCATTCAACATCTACCAAAGGCCAACAGCCCAACATCGACACCCTGGGCCTCTTTTGATACCCATTATACGTTGGGCTTGACATATCCAAACACGTACGTATGTGTAATTTATTAGTGATTTAATGTATTTTACTTAAGTACTAGACTTGTAAGCTATATTCTTAAAATGCTAGATTTTTAAAATTTCCTTGAACAAAAGAATCAAATGAGATTGCTAGCTAGTTAATACGTAAGGTGGACCGGAACGACTCATAGTAGGTTTTCGTTGTTTCGGGCTATATATATGTGTACAAAGATTATGTTAAGTTTAGAGAATAGAAGTACACATTTAAATAACTAATATTACCATCCATACATTAATAAGTTCTAGCTTCGTACGTATCTTTTTCTCAAACGTATTAATTAGCAAGTATATATGTTCATGCGTGTGTAGTTGGGGATAGGGGCTTCCATTAAATACAGTAAATATTGAATTGAATTGAATTTTTTTTATATAAGGGAAGACTGAAGAGAGATCTTGTTTTTCAACATTAAAACTGTTACAGCAAAAGTAGTTCGGTTACAGAGAGCCATTATATAGATCAGTTGGCACATGAAATTTCCAGCAATAGTAATAATGCCAATGCCAGCATGCATACACTCCTTGCAATCTGCCATATCTAACATCTTTTAAACCTGGCTTTGAAATTTTTGTAATTAAATTTATTTCTCACGAGACATGACTCCTAATTAAGAGATCAACTTGGATACGCCAACACTGAGTTTCAGTATTTTGAGTTTGAGGCAAAATAAGTTCAATGTGTTAGTTCAGTGTACTAAAACAATATTTTACTGTAACATTTAATTTGAGGTAACCAGTTTGTTTGGACATTTTGTATATGTCATTGGAGATAACATAGACTCTAGAGTCTAGAGTATGCATTTTTTTCTTTCTTCCAATCTTCGTACGTCTATATATACCCTTCGTCTCACTAAATGTGTCCTATTTAGAATTTTCAAAGTCTTCCTTTATAAACTTTGACCATAAATATTTTGATTTGTGTTATATAATATTTGATTAAAGTAATATGAATTGATTGAGTTTTAAATGTATATTTTATTGGTATAATTTTCATCAATTATTATATAACACAAATCAAAATATTTATGGTCAAAGTTTATAAAAGAAGACTTGGAAAATTCAAAATAAGACACATTTAATGGGACGGGGGTACAATCTTCATTTGCTTGGTTGGACAGCTGTGCAAACTTATTAATTCACCATTACAACATTATTGTTGGTAAATTTATCTTTACTAGGGTTTTTTCCATATTGCCATGTCTTCAATCCAATAAAACCAAACATTTATAGTTTGTCTAACAATCGACTTACCAAGGGACCACTCTATGTTACCTCCATTCGAGACCTACAATTTTAGACTCTTCATTTACATGTATACATCTAATCAAATTTTTAAAGAATATTGTTCCAACTAATTAGAGATCGAGTAGCTGTCGGTGATTTTTTTCTCTTTACAATTACAATGAGTCTTTATGTATGCAGATCATATTGTATTCTGATCATAAAGCAAGCAGCCAAGCACTAGTCCTATTAAAGGGTCCAAAAAAAATTTTTTTTTTTTGGAAGGCCCAAAACTTATTAGTTGATCATTACATATTTGCATCTAGTTGTTAAGATTTCCAAGGCATTCATGTGTAAACAATCCTTTTATATATGTACTTCTACACGGTTAATGTTAAAATTTTAATCGTTGGTCTATTTTCCTTCATATTGCATACATGATACAACTAGGAAACTAACTACAGAGTACAGACAGAGGCCTACTATTTCTGTCTCAATAATATACTATTGTTTTTGTCATTGAAAAGCTCATCACTGAATTGTTGATGGAATATAATCATATATATGCTATACTATATATGTATTAGGTATAATATATGGAAATTGATAATAGTACCACAAGTTTTTATAAATCTGGCATTGTTTACTTCTACTGTTTGCAATAGAAGTTGTACAGTGTGGTACAATAATGGAAAAAATAGTACCAATACGGGCACCCATAATATATAGTTATGTCGCTAAGAACAAAACATTAGATATATTATGGGTTTATTAATGAAATCTTAACTGTTGTTAAAAAAAATTTATAAAAATTGTGGGATTAATATTGTCTAGAAATACTAGTTACTTTTCTTTTTGCCTCTTAAACAATTCTACCTTTTCTTTTTACCATTGGATATATATTATAGGTCATGATAAAGGGTTAATGCCTTGATGGGTCAAGAACAATTAATCAAAAAGATTATCAAATCGATCAACAGGCAAGACAGCTTGTGACTAGAATATAGGCAGGGACCGACCAAAATGTCTATCTATACTAAATACCATATAATAGATGAAATGTCGTGTTTCCATATGGTAAAGTTTGTTTTGATCTAATATCATATATTTGTAATGTAATTTGGTTAATTATGTTATTTCAAATGCAAATTCTGAAAAAAGTTAATGTATCTACATGAATATCTAATTAAGAGAATGTAAAATGTTTTTAAATAAAAAAGCATTAGAAATTCGTCTGAAAAATAAGATATATAATTTCATTAGTTTTAGAAAAAGTTAACACAACATCCAAAATGCTTTTTAAACAAATAACAAATGATCCAAAATTTTGAGCGAAACAATCTTATATATACTATAAGACAGTTGAACTAATGACTTATTAACCAATCAAATCGTTCAATTTCATCAAATTGACTCCCGCTTATGTCATCATTTACTTTAATTATAAAATAAAAATCCTAATAATCATTATCCAAATATATTATTATATTAATATTTGTAGAAAAAGTCTCATTAATTTACACTTTTTTGTTTTCCATCAATAACTTACACTTTTTAACCCTGAATACTTAATTTATATTTATTTTTAGCCATCAACTTGAGAAGAATTTTAAAAAAATTTAATCATTTAATTAATTAAAAAAAATTCTAACATATGAAATATTGTCTACAAACAATTATTTCAAAAGATGAAATACAATATATGTGTTCAATGTTCTATATGTATATTCTTTTAAATTTGTTTTTACTACATTTTTTACATTTAAATTTATATATTTAATAATTTATCTTATCTTTAAAATGTTATAAACAATCCGCGTAATCACATCCATTATATAAACAAATATAGATTTACACATAAAAATATCAATGTCGACTACATGACTAAAGATAAATATTAGCTTATACGTATAAAATATTATAAATTGATACCTATAAATGTCGTACATTGGTATCCCGATACAATATTGATAATGTCGTCCAATTTAATATTACATTAGATTAAATTTTATAAATTATAAATATTAATATTTAATTTAATATTTAATATAAACACAATATGAACTCTAAATACCTATCACAACATTCTTATCCTAAACACAATAGGAATCACAGAACATGGGACTATCATATAACAAAGCACGATTTACAACAGAGGGTTACTTGAATACTAAATCCAAATCAATATGAACTCCATTCAAGATTCATTTATCATTCAATCAAAAAGTTACAAAATTTTCTCCCTTTTCATATATTAGTTTTGCGTATTAATGTTTAAAGTTACAATTGTCACTCAAATCAAGAGTCCTAATTGTTATCAAAGAATATGAAAACAATCCTAATTGTTATCTAATTATCATAAGACATGTGATTGAAAATAAACCTATTCGTGTTATGGGTCCGCATCGTGATCAAAGACATATACTTGAATGTCAAGTACATGATCACAAGTTTGTTTATATTTTAATTCTTAATTATCTTTCATAATAATATCACATTATGAGTACAAGTGGTTTCAAAAAATTCTATAATAGAGGAATTATTGTAGCATGTGCCTTGACTACGACAAACAATTCCATCAATATGTCTCAGCTAATAATGACAGTGACGAACTTGTGATTATTGTACTACAACTTGCAAAGTATAACACTTGGAACCGTATATCTTTAAAATTATAAGCTTTTATAACTTAAATGTATGAAGATATAATATTGATAATATCGTAAGCCCCGTGTCCAGTGTTGGACACGGGTCTAAAATCTAGTTTAGTATTTAAAAGAGAAAATATTGGAGTACCTCTTATTTAATTAATTAAGTTATGTTTTTTTATTCAAATATATTGTGTATACGTTTATTTTTTTTATTTTAAAATTTTGCTAGTAGAATATTTGGTGTATACAATATAAGCTTTTTGTTAGAAAAAGAAAAGAAATTGCCTAGTTTTTCTGTGTAGATTTGTTCAAAATAAATACAACCTTAACTTATAATTATACATTTTTTCTTACACACTTTCTAGTTTTGTTGTTTAAATGTGTGCAGGGTATGTTTTGGACTTAATGTGACTTAAGGAAGTTGACAAGGACTGAAGATGAAGATTTAGAAAAAAGAAGGACTAAGCTGAAGTCGGCTAAGAGATCAAGGGGTCTTTGTGTATTCTTGGATGTGATATATACACAGCCCGTTTAGGGTTGTGGAGCAGATAACACACATACATATTTTTCATATCTATATTTTCTCTTTCGATCGATTAGAGTTCTGGTAATTTTGATCTTATGATTATTCTGATCATCTGATCATTTAGTTGTTATTCTGTATTTGATATCTAAACTTATTGTTTAGATATTCAGTTTTCTTCTTTAATTTGTAATTGAACATTGATAATAATAAAGTCACAGCCGATTAAGGTTTTCGTTCATGGTATCAGAGCCAGGTTATCTCTGATTGGTGTTATTTCTGGTGGTTTTCTTTGATTTAGAGCGTATTTCATCCTGAAACTCTAAATCGAAGAAACCCTAATTTTTTAGGGGTTCTCTCTTGCTTCGATCGTTGATATTCCGCTGCATATTAGATCTTCGATCTATCGTAGATCTCTTCTGATCCTGGATCTGTTTTGACTAAGTGAATCAAAATCAGATCTAGGGTTCTTCAACCTTCTGCAATAAAGCACTGTATTGTGATTCTTTTCCTTAAACTTTTAATATTTTTTTTTTATTAAAACTTGTTTTTATTCTATTTCTCATAAAAACGAGTGTGTTATCCTTGTCCGGCCTTCATCTGAGAGGCTTAGGAATCTAGTCACTGGCACATTCGTGAGAATAGATTCTGTTTCTAAAAAGTTTTTTATTAAAGTTGTTTGTTTAAAGTTCTTTATTATCTGGTTATTTTGTTGAAATATCTGTGATTATTTGCTTTTGTGTGGTTATTAATTGATTGATTTTATTGTCTGCCTTATTTGTGGTTCTGTGTTTAATTGATCTAGTTTGTTTCGTGTGTTCCTTATTATCAGTTGTCTATCTAATTGTTTCTGTTTGATTTACTTGTTTGATTGTTTAAAATGGTTAATACTCCTCCTGGTTCTGTTCATGGAAATACTCCTCCACATTCTGTTCATAATGAAGAATCTGATCATGAAAATGATTTTGAAATGATTAATACTAAAATAAGCAAATTAGACTTTGGTGATCCTCTGTATTTACATGCTATTGATATAACTAATACTCCTTTAATTAGTTTAAAATTGAAAGGTACTGAAAATTATAATATTTGGAGTTGTGCTATGTTACTAGCTTTGGAAACTAAAAATAAAAAGGGGTTCATAGATGGTTCTTGTGTGAAATCTGTTAATAATGATGTTTTAGCCCAACAATGGGATAGGTGTAATGTTGTTGTTCTTTCATGGATTCTGAATTGTGTATCTGAAGAATTATATCTAGGACAAATTTTCTCTAAAAATGCTGCTATTGTTTGGAATGAACTTAAAGAGACTTATGATAAAGTTGATGGAGTGGTTACTTTTAATTTGCATAATAAGATTAATTCTTTGTCTCAAAATAACTCAACCTTGTCTGATTATTATCATAAACTCAATTCATTGTGGAAACAATTTGATGCTCTCATTAAACTGCCTGCTTGTGTATGCCATGCTGCAAATGATTTTCATAAACATAATGAACTAATTAAACCAATGCAGTTTTTAATGGGATTAGATGAGTCTTATAGTTCAATGAGAAGTCACATTCTTACTTATGATCCTTTACCATCTGTTAAAAGTGCTTATGCTTTGTTGTCTAGAGAAGAATCACATAGAAATACTTCTAGCACAATAGGATCTAATAAGGCTTCATCTAGTGCTTTTGTTTCTAAGTTTAAAGATAATAAAAGGAGATTTAATTCAAATAACTTTGGAAATAGAAATCAGAATTTTAACAGAGGTCCAAATACTAGTCTTAATTGTACTCATTGTAAAAATGTTGGTCATACTGTTGATAGATGTTATGAAGTGATTGGATATCCACCTGGTTATAAAAGAAATACTAATTTTCAAGGATCTCAGTCAAATTCTAGGCATAGTTATAATAACAATGTGATCTCTGACAAAGGAAAAATGCATGATTCTTCTGCTTCTTCTTCTATCACTTCTTCTGCTTTGTCTCTTACTAATGAACAGATGTCAAAACTTTTGAATCTGCTGAATGATAAACCTTCTGTTTCTGCAAATCTCTCCCATATGTCTGGTACTTATTTTAACTCTAATTCCTTCTTTAATAACAATTTTGAAAAAAAAATTTGTTCTTCAAGTGAGCAGAATTCTAAACAAAAACATATTGGATGGATAAGTGACTCTGGTGCTAACCAGCATATGACTTACTCATGTGAGAATATTGAGAATGGCATTGATGTGTTTTATTTGAACTTTACAGTAGGACATCCTAATGGAACTTTAGCTAAAGTTAAAATGATTGGAAACTTAAAATTAAACAATATGGTTACATTGTTTGATGTCCTTATTGTTCCTGAATATTGTGTCAGTTTGCTTTCTGTTCACAAACTTGCTAGAGATAGTAAAAGATTTATAGGGTTTGATGAGTTTAAATGTTACATTCAGGACTTAAAAACCAAGAAAACTCTATGGACTGGTAGTGAAAGGAATGGTTTATATGTTGTGGATGATATCTCAAATTGTCAAGGTGTGTCTAATAATTGCATTTCTGTGTGTTATGTTTCTCATTCTTTGTGGCATAGCAGACTTGGTCACCCTGGTGATCAAGTTTTAAAAGTTTTACAGCACAGTCTTAACCTTGATAATAAAGTTATTGATTCACCTTGTGACATTTGTCATAAAGCCAAACAAACAAGAGAACCATTTCCTTTGAGCAGTCATGTTTCAAGGGAGGTTGGAGAAATTGTTCATTTGGATTTATGGGGTCCTTATAAAGTTACTAGCAAAGAAGGGTTTAAATATTTTCTAACTATTGTTGATGACTTTTCTAGAGCTGTTTGGACTTATTTACTTAAGTCAAAAGAAGATGTTTTCTCAAATATTCTTGATTTTGTGTCTCTTATTGAAAACCAGTTTAGTAAAAAGATAAAGGCTTTTAGGTCTGACAATGGGACTGAATTTATAAATCAAAAGTTCAATAAGTTTTGTTTAGAAAAAGGAATTTTGCATCAAACCTCAAATGTGTACACTCCTCAACAAAATGGAATTGTTGAGAGAAAGCATAGACACTTGCTTAATATTGCTAGATCTCTTATGTTTCAGGGGGAATTACCTCTTGTTATGTGGACTGAATGTATTCTTACTGCTACTTATTTGATTAACAGGATTCCTTCTTCTGTGCTAAATGGTCACTCTCCTTATTTTAAGTTGTTCAATTCTGAACCTTCTCTCTCTCACTTAAGATCTTTTGGGTGTCTTTGTTTTGCTACTATACTTAATAATATGGATAAGTTTAGTAGTAGAGCAGAAAAATGTGTCTTCATTGGTTATTCAAATGAGAAAAAGGGTTATAAACTTTATAGTTTGGACAATAAAAATATTTTTTATTCTAGAGATGTTAAATTCTATGAAACTGTGTTTCCTTTTAAAATGAAAAATATTTCTAAAACTATTGATAATTCTGAATTTGAAAATATTAATCATTTAAATTTTTTTGACACATTCTTCTCTGAACCCATACCCTATGATGATGTGAGAGATAATACTCATTGTGAAGGTAGGTCTAATACTCCTAGGACTACTGGTAATGATGGAGATAGAACACCTAGTGTTCATTCACCCATTATGCTTGGCAGTCCAGGGATTAATAGTTCTGCAACACAAAGTGAAGATACTAATAATTCTGAGGGTAGTCACACTGATCAAGAGCAGAATACTCTTGAACATGTGAACATAGATGATGTTGTTGATTCTGCAAATTTGAGAAGGTCTGAAAGATCTTCTGTTTTTCCAAATAAATACAAAGATTTTGTTTTAGATGGAAAGGTCAAGTATGGTATTGAAAAGGTGGTCAATTATTCTTGTTTAAATACTGAAAATTTCTGTTTCATTACTAATCTTAATAAAAGTAGTGAACCTAAAAATTTTAATGAGGCTTGTAAGGATTTAAATTGGGTTCAAGCTATGAACAACGAAATGGAAGCTTTGCATAGAAACAATACTTGGGTCTTAGTTGATCTTCCTAAAGGAAGAGAACCTATAGGTTGTAAATGGATATTTAAAATCAAGTATAAATCTGATGGATCTATTGAAAGATATAAAGCTAGACTTGTTGCAAAAGGTTATAGTCAAAGAGTAGGAATAGATTTTGATGAAACATTCTCTCCTGTTGTTAAGATGGTCACTGTCAGATGTTTGTTATCTTTGGCTGTTAACTATGATTGGCCTCTTTATCAATTAGATGTGAATAATGCCTTCTTATATGGTGATCTTTATGAGGATGTTTATATGCAATTGCCTGAAGGATACTATGATAGTCAAAACAATAAAGTGTGTAAACTTGTTAAGTCTTTATATGGGCTTAAACAGGCTCCTAGACAATGGAATGAAAAACTTTCTAATGCTTTATTTGAGTATGGGTTTGTGCAAAGTAAAAGTGACTATTCCTTGTTCACTTTTACAAAGAATTCTGTGTTTGTAGCCTTGTTGGTTTATGTTGATGACATTGTTTTGACTGGAAATGATTCTGATGAGATTATTAAAGTTAAACAGTTTATGCAAACTAAATTCATGATTAAGGATTTAGGGAAACTTAAATACTTTCTTGGTATTGAGGTTCTTTATAATGATTCTGGTATGTGCTTAACTCAAAGAAAGTATTGCATGGAATTGTTGAATGAATTTGGTTTACTTGGTTGTAAACCTATGAAAACTCCTATGGAAGGAAATTATTCTATTTCTAAAACTACTTCTAATGAGAAAATCTTGGATAACATTTCTGTTTATCAAAGATTAATGGGTAAATTGATTTACCTTACTCTCACTAGGCCTGATATAAGTTATTCTGTTCATGCATTGAGTCAATTCATGCATGCACCTACTGCTGAACATTTGAAACTTGCTTTTAGGGTCTTAAGGTATCTTAAGACATCTCCAGGAAATGGTGTTCAATTAAGTAAAAACAAAGTGATGGACTTATGTGGGTATGTTGATTCTGACTGGGGAAGGTGTTTGAATACAAGGAGGTCTGTTACTGGTTTTGACATTTACTTTGGTGGGAACTTGATTTCCTGGAAAAGCAAAAAGCAACCCACAGTGGCTAGGTCATCTGCTGAAGCAGAGTATAGGGCCTTAGCCTCTATTACTTGTGAAATTCTTTGGATTATTAACCTGCTTTATGACCTAAAGGTAACAAATATTATTCCTGCACAGATTTTTTGTGACAATAAATCTGCTATACAAATAGCTGGTAATCCTGTTTTTCATGAGAGAACTAAACATTTGGAAATTGATTTACATTTGGTAAGAGAAAAGATTTGTGCAGGATTAGTCAAAGTGGTTAAACTTAAGTCCATTGATAATGTTGCTGATATTATGACCAAGAGCTTGTCTTCTGAACATCATAAAGTTCTTTGTAACAAGTTGGGTTTAAAAGATTTCTTCCAAGTTAAGGTTGAGGGGGAATGTTCAAAATAAATACAACCTTAACTTATAATTATACATTTTTTCTTACACACTTTCTAGTTTTGTTGTTTAAATGTGTGCAGGGTATGTTTTGGACTTAATGTGACTTAAGGAAGTTGACAAGGACTGAAGATGAAGATTTAGAAAAAAGAAGGACTAAGCTGAAGTCGGCTAAGAGATCAAGGGGTCTTTGTGTATTCTTGGATGTGATATATACACAGCCCGTTTAGGGTTGTGGAGCAGATAACACACATACATATTTTTCATATCTATATTTTCTCTTTCGATCGATTAGAGTTCTGGTAATTTTGATCTTATGATTATTCTGATCATCTGATCATTTAGTTGTTATTCTGTATTTGATATCTAAACTTATTGTTTAGATATTCAGTTTTCTTCTTTAATTTGTAATTGAACATTGATAATAATAAAGTCACAGCCGATTAAGGTTTTCGTTCAAGATTCAAACATTTCCATGCATTGGAACCCGAAATTTTCTAAATATATGCACATAATAATATTTTTACAGCGACTATTCAATAGTGGTAGTATATAAATGTGCAAAACCAAGTACCAAGACCAAACATATCTAGATGTGAAATAATTTTGACTCAAATAGATGTAAACATTTCCGAACCGAAAAGTAGACCCCTAACATTTCTAAATACGGAGTATATCACAATGCACTTATATATCGATTACAGTAATACACATGTACCCCAATATAATTTTTATAAAATTACAATAACAAAAACTAACACTATAAAAAAAGCAAAAATAAATAAATTAGTAGCCAGTACTTGAGCGGATATCATTTGAATCAGCTAAGAATCTCTAACTGGTGAATGAGCAGACCTACATGTACGTATTGAGTTATATAACACCAAAAGAATTCGAACTGCCTACATTTCTCTTGAGCTTTATACAGTAATAAACTAAATAGTTTAATGAACAAAGACAACCAAGAGAAATAGTGAAATGAATGAAATTGTGTTGTGATTTAGAGAGAATTGGAAAAATGGGGAGCAATGAATGAATTAGAGTCTTAAATGCATACTGCAAAACATCACCTACCCATCCATAACTCCATCTTTTTTTTTCTATATATCAATATCAATCCAAAACCTTACTCCCTCACTACTTATTCTACCATATCATCTACTACTACTACTATCTGTAGCTTGCACCTAGTAATTTCAAGAATCAGAATGGAGAGATCAGTATTACAAACAAGAAGAAGTTGCTTGATGCTTATTTGGGTTGCATCTTTGCTAACTTGTCAAAACTTGGTGTTTTGTGCTAATTCAAACAACAACCTTGATGAAGATCAAAAGAACATCTACCTTCCTCCTTTCTTCCCTAGTTTTGGATCTCCTCCTCCACTTGTCCTCACTCCCCCTGTTGACCCTTCTACCCCTATTGTCCCTTCTCCACCCATTGGTAATTAAATTTATATTATAAACTACTCTACAATATAATATGTAAGTATATATTTCTATATTTGCATGCTTTAATCTTGTTTACATATGCAGGTTACTACACTAGCCCACCACCTAGTCATGGCTCAGGAGGAAGCACACCACCGACTCATCACACACCAACACCATCTCATGGTAGTGGTGGTGGCCATCACCATGCGAAAAGCCCACCAACTAACTGTGGGAACCCGCCAAAACCTCGTTCACCACCCAAGCGTAGTCCTGTTGACCCATCTCCTCCTGTCCATCACAACCCTTCACCTGCTCCTCCAACTTACCACTACAGCCCACCAGTCGGTGGCAGCACACCACCGGCAATCGTACTTCCTCCGATCACCCCTGGCGTCCCATTTCCATCACCTCCAACTGACCCTAACTCGCCTCCCATTATTGGTGGTCCTTGCGAGTAAGTCACTACTCCTTTTTAAATTCCGTATTGCTACCACAACGTACATTTAATTATGCGAAATATTCGTGGATTACGCAAAGAAATGAATATTTGTCACACTTATAAATGCGTACAAGTACTGTTAGGTGTAGTGTACTGTTGCATTATTAAATATACACCCTAAACCTTTCCATACATATGAAATAATAATATTAGTACTAGAGATTAACTGACACAATTTAATTTGTGTGTAGAAATATATATAAAATTTTTGTTGGGTTCAATTTTACCTGGATTTTTATTTGTGTGTTCAAAAATCTAGCTAGATCTAGTTTAACACACCCTATATATGTTAGCAGTAGTATATACTATATACACACTTTTTAATTTTTTAGTGTACGTACGTAAGTAATTAAAATTGCCTGAATATATATAGACAGAAAACTATATCTGGAAAAAAATATTTTGTTTTATATATATAGTTTCTGGAGGAACCACCCAACGGTTATATGGGGACTATTTGGATGGTACGGAACCACTCTCGGCGCAGCCTTTGGCATAAGTACTCTTCCCGGAGCCGGAGCAAGTCTCAACTTAGTGCAAGCACTATCAAACACCAGAACCGATGGGATCGGTGCACTCTATAGGGAAGGAACCGCCTCGCTACTAAACTCCATGGTTAACAAGCACTTTCCATACACAACGAACCATGTGAAAGATATATATATATATATATATATATATATATATATATATATATATATATATATATATATATATATATATATATATATATATATATATATATATATATATATATATATATATATATATATATATATATATATATATATATATATATATATATATATATATATATATATATATATATATATATATATATATATATATATATATATATATATATATATATATATATATATATATATATATATATATATATATATATATATATATATATATATATATATATATATATATATATATATATATATATATATATATATATATATATATATATATATATATATATATATATATATATATATATATATATATATATATATATATATATATATATATATATATATATATATATATATATATATATATATATATATATATATATATATATATATATATATATATATATATATATATATATATATATATATATATATATATATATATATATATATATATATATATATATATATATATATATATATATATATATATATATATATATATATATATATATATATATATATATATATATATATATATATATATATATATATATATATATATATATATATATATATATATATATATATATATATATATATATATATATATATATATATATATATATATATATATATATATATATATATATATATATATATATATATATATATATATATATATATATATATATATATATATATATATATATATATATATATATATATATATATATATATATATATATATATATATATATATATATATATATATATATATATATATATATATATATATATATATATATATATATATATATATATATATATATATATATATATATATATATATATATATATATATATATATATATATATATATATATATATATATATATATATATATATATATATATATATATATATATATATATATATATATATATATATATATATATATATATATATATATATATATATATATATATATATATATATATATATATATATATATATATATATATATATATATATATATATATATATATATATATATATATATATATATATATATATATATATATATATATATATATATATATATATATATATATATATATATATATATATATATATATATATATATATATATATATATATATATATATATATATATATATATATATATATATATATATATATATATATATATATATATATATATATATATATATATATATATATATATATATATATATATATATATATATATATATATATATATATATATATATATATATATATATATATATATATATATATATATATATATATATATATATATATATATATATATATATATATATATATATATATATATATATATATATATATATATATATATATATATATATATATATATATATATATATATATATATATATATATATATATATATATATATATATATATATATATATATATATATATATATATATATATATATATATATATATATATATATATATATATATATATATATATATATATATATATATATATATATATATATATATATATATATATATATATATATATATATATATATATATATATATATATATATATATATATATATATATATATATATATATATATATATATATATATATATATATATATATATATATATATATATATATATATATATATATATATATATATATATATATATATATATATATATATATATATATATATATATATATATATATATATATATATATATATATATATATATATATATAATATATATTATATATATATATACTTATATATATTATACTATATTATAAAGCAGATTTCTCTATATTTTCAACATTAAACTTAAAATTTCAATATTGATTTTAAGTTTCAACATTTACTTCCCCAAAATGTCTCTCCTATCTATTCTATATTTACCTAAAATAACTATAATACTCTTTCTCTCTCCTCAAATCTCAACCAATCATTTATTTTTCTCTCCTCCATAAATCATTTTATTCTTCTAATTCATTCAAAATCTTTTATCTCAAAAACCGTACATCAATAAATTATAAAAATTATATGGGTGTTCTTAAAATTTCATGCTCTTTCATTAGAGTGGTCATTCGATATACTTTCGACGAATTTTTAAATCCGAGGGCGGAGCCCGTCAGGTAGATCACCCCACCACCGCCGTCGCCATTACATCACCACCCCGCTATCACCTCAATCACCGCCGCAACGCGCGGGTACCGTTCTCGTATATATATATTATAAACATATATAATTAACCCGTTATATATAAAGGGATATCAACTCAATCTTACCCAATTGATCCGTAATGTATAAATTATGGAAAGGTTAGATATAGACAGTCATAAACTTACCCGTTATAAAAAGATATGATCAAAGTAAAGATATTAAAACAAACACCGGCCAGAAAGCATATCTGAACACTTGCCTCTTTCTTCAAGGGTAGCACGCCTAATTAACCCATCCAACATGAAGTCATGAATGCTTTTGATGGTATTTTATCAACCATGAAATATGTTAAAATGGAAACCGGTTCTTTCGAATTGCTCCAACCAGTTGAACTACTATATAAACCGTGGCCACTAAACTGATTCGACATTTGATCGGCCGGTTCTGAAAGCATTGCTGGTAATATCTAGTATTTAGCTGATAATTAAATATCATTGGCCCATTTAAAGACTAGCACATTTGAGTGACATACTTACGCATAATTCCTAAGCAACTTAATTTTTTGACAATATTGTGTCACGAATTAAGTTGCCAGAAAATTACAATGTACAATGATATATAACGAGAGGAGGGATGATCAAGCAGATACCAATAATTACTCCACTTAAATTTACATGCAGACAGTGGCGGAGCCAGGATTTTTAGTCTGGGGTCGCCGAATAGTTTTCATGATACTAACAAGCGTAAAAATTATACTACAAAATTAAATTATAGCAGTCTGGGGTTGCCAATTACCTTTAAACTAAATAAATACATAAAAATAGTACTAGAAATATAGAGTTTGACGGAAATTGTGGGGTTGCCATGGCCACCCGTGGCCACCACATAGCTCCGCCACTGCTTGCCCATGCATATGTTAACTATCTTATGCATATACGCACGTGTTTATAGATCATGATATCTATATACTCCATATAAATTATATGTAAGTCTGATATTTTTCTGTCATCTTCATTTTTCTTGATTTTCATTTGTTAATTATAAATAAAGCTTAAGTGGATAGCTCAAATCCTTTCGAAAAAAAAAAGTAGATAGCTCAAATGATTAATCGAAGGAAGAAGCCAATATAAATAATTAACACATTAATAAAAGTTCGGTGGGCTTTAATTTGTCGTCAAATGAAAATAATCTATATATGACTAAGAAACACTACTTTATGTTTTTATGAGTGACCTTAGCATGACATTAAATCTGACCTAAGTGTCACATCATTTGTAGCTAACCATATCCCCTAACCGCGAACATAATATCGAATGATATGCATATGCTTTCATAAACATAGATCGGATTGAGCTATATAATTCATATACTAGTAATATATAAGAAGTAAATGCTTTGAAAGCTAGTTGATGAAATAATAGATACGAGTATATTATTGACTGACATTTATAACAAATAGCTAGCTTGAACATGTCTTTGTCGACTGATCATGCTTATATACTTATCATATTATATTTATATGGAGTATTATATAAGTCTTTATATATAAAAACATATACTCCATATATTATCAGATCGAGAGCTTTATGTTTATGTAGTTGGAGGTTGTCATGGGTTTGACTAAGTTGGTTGACTATGGTCAGTGCATTTAAAGGTGTTATAAATAAAAGTTGTCTTGTTCAGTGCCAATTTTCTGATGGTTTGGTAGAATAACAACTCAAAGGGTAAATGTCACCATGCATTTTTGCAGTTGCACTACTGTCAATGCTGTTGCCAAAGCCAGCTATCTGGCATATATAACATTCTTTTATGATCCAATTTTTATTTTTATTATTATTTTTATACATTTTTATTTGAACTTTTATTTCTAAAATATAGTATATAAGGTAATTAGTACGTCCATCGATATTTCACTATCATAATCGTAATAGTAAATTTCTTGCTAGATTAGTTTTCTGTACCTCTTCTTTTCAACTGTACTAAAGCTGGATGTTTAAGAAATTTGAACTTCTGTTTACAACTAATATAACTAAACTTAAGTTTAAAAGTATTAGACGATACAAATACAGATAGATTAGATATGTTATTATGCAATAAACGAGGGTAGTTAATTGTAAACTGATATTCTATATATTGTATCAATGATAATGAGAAGGTAATCTTTGGGCCATACTCTTTTATGTCTTAGGCAAGAACATTTTTCCATGAACAATGAGATGGCATGTGAACGACTTACAATATTTATTCAAAGTTAATTGACACAAATTGGGATTTCGAACGACTTACATTTGAAGTTTCAACTATAAAAGCCATTCAATCATGGTAGAAGAAAATAGCCACATTACATTCATGAGTTTACAAGCTATAAATCTATAATATGTCATCACATGTATATATAGTAAATAAAATTCTGGCATTCATTCTCGATTTTGGTTGTATGATGGCAAAGAAAAATAGATTGTAAAAGTATAAAGATAAATTTGTCATATGAAAATATTATTACTGTATTATCTATATTCCCTTATAAAAATTATAGGGGTGGTGTTGAAAGTTTAGAATTTTTGGGACATGGAAAATTACCAACTTACCCTTCCCCTTAAAACAAAACACAAATATCTCTATTCTCTCTACCAAAACAACACACACAAAATATTCTCTTTCTATATATCAAAACAACACACACCCCCTTTATATCCGTCAATAACCACCGCCGTCGTCCATCATCACCGACACCCCAGCCACCGCCGTCCATGATATCCGCCGCAAACATGCGGGTACCATGCTCGTTCTTTAAATAAACACCTCTTATCCCAAAGTCAAAGTCGTTGGTCTCCAACTCCAACTAAAACAGTAAAAGACTAAAACTGAAATCTGTTCTAGATTGACAAACGTTAGTGTGAATAATTTAAAATTTTAACTTAATCTATATTCATATCTAACTATATTTTTTTATAAAATTAACATGAAAAGTGTCATACTTTTAAAAGATTATGAACTTTTTATATATGATAAGTGTTTAAATCAACGATCTTTTTGAATGTCATAATTTTTGTCTTAAAAGAATAATTTTAACATATTTTTTGTTAAATGGATTGGACCGTGCGGTTTAAAAAAATTCAGTTTCACTCCAATAAGGGGGAAAGGAGTCATGTAGTGGGTTTTTTCAACCCTCCCAAATCCCACCAATCAAATACCTCCAACTCAATTTTCCTTTTCAACCCTCCCAACCATTTTCAATGGCATTCATCACCTTCTCAACCCTCCCAAATTTATTTATTTTTCTTTTACATTTAATTTAATCAAACAATTTTTAAACAAAATAATATAAATAAAACATAAACCATACATACTAAAATTAAAAAAAGTTCATTACACACTTAGACAAATAAAAATTAAAATGTTCGACACATGAAAATAAACGATAACTAAGTAAATAGATTAAAAACATAAAAATCACTCATCAAACTCTCATCCATACTTCGCCGCAATCGCCCGTTTTTGCTCAATCGCCCATGCTTTGCTTTTTGGATCGGAGTTCGCGTGTGGGGTGTTGAAAAACTTGTAATCACTCCTCATGCTCTTGTTAGTTTGATGCTCGAGTTGTAAGTCCAACAATGCTTGCTTCTTCATATTGGCTTCCTCCATATGTTGTTTTTTCTTCTCCGCATACTCCTCCGTGAATAAAGAAAAACCTTCTCCCTTTGACGACGACGACCCCACATTTTTTCGGCCCTTTCTTGGCCGACTACTAGGAGTGCTTGACTCGTTCAAATCCGGCAACACAGTGGCATCGTCATTGTTACTAGACGACTCATAATTGCCTCCTTCTGACGACTTTCTTCGCTTATCCGAATGGGCCGAAGATGTTTGCCCAACTTGAACTGTTTCCTTCCACTTTGCTTCGTCTTTCACAACCTTCCAAGCTGCAATATTGGTGAACTCCTTACCGGTTCTTGTTTTGTAGTCCTTCAACGCTTCAGTCATCACATTTATATCATCACATCCACTATTCCTTACACCCTCCTACCATTAACAAAATAAAGTATATACATATATTAACAAAATAAATAAACGTAAATAAAGTATATAAATATATTAACAATTAACAAAATAAATAAACGTAAATAAAGTATATAAATACCGCTTGGATGTGGCATCCGTTGAACGTTGATATTGCCGTATTCATGTTGCCCCACTTGGTGTTGAGGCTATCCTTTGATCGAATTGTACCACCCAACTCCTTCGAGAAATGCTCCAAGATTCGGCCCCAAAACTTGTCCCGTCCTTGTTCATTACCGACTTGTCTACATGTTGAAATATGAATCCACGCTTTTGCCAACGCCACCTCTTCTTCTTGCATCCATTTTGTTTTTTCAGCCCGCTTTGTAAACTTCTTTTTCGGTACAACTTCTTCAACTAATAAATAAACAACAAGTAAACGTAATAAACATATATATATATACATATATATATTTATATATAATAATATATTTATATAATATATATATATATATATAAAGTATATTAATAATAACATGTAACTAATAAACGTAATAAACATATATATGTATATATAAAGTATAGAAACATAGTTTTATACCTATTTGAACTTCTTGTGTATCGGGAATGGCCTCATCCTCATCGTCGGTGGGGAGGGGAGTCGGTGCTCGGTAGCTATCAAACGGATTGAAGGACTCCAAATCAATCTCGGCCGTTTGATGCCACTCATAATATTGAGGGTTCATTGCGCGAGGAGGAGGAGGATTCATTGCGCGAGGAGGAGGAGGATTCATTGCGCGAGGAGGGAGGAGGATTCATTGCGCGAGAGGGAGGAGGATTCATTGCGCGAGGGGGAGGAGGATGCATTGCGCGAGAGGGAGGAGGAAAATACGCCGTATGAGATTGTGAGGCGTAATGATATTGAGGTTGAGTAGTAATGGTTGTATAGAAATGGTTGTATAGAAATGGTTGTATAGAAATGGTTGTATAGAAATGGTTGTATAGAAATGGTTGTATAGAAATGGTTGTATAGAAATGGTTGTATAGAAATGGTTGTATAGAAATGGTTGTATAGAAATGGTTGTATAGAAATGGTTGTATAGAAATGGTTGTATAGAAATGGTTGTATAGAAATGGTTGTATAGAAATGGTTGTATAGAAATGGTTGTATAGAAATGGTTGTATAGAAATGGTTGTATAGAAATGGTTGTATAGAAATGGTTGTATAGAAATGGTTGTATAGAAATGGTTGTATAGAAATGGTTGTATAGAAATGGTTGTATAGAAATGGTTGTATAGAAATGGTTGTATAGAAATGGTTGTATAGAAATGGTTGTATAGAAATGGTTGTATAGAAATGGTTGTATAGAAATGGTTGTATAGAAATGGTTGTATAGAAATGGTTGTATAGAAATGGTTGTATAGAAATGGTTGTATAGAAATGGTTGTATAGAAATGGTTGTATAGAAATGGTTGTATAGAAATGGTTGTATAGAAATGGTTGTATAGAAATGGTTGTATAGAAATGGTTGTATAGAAATGGTTGTATAGAAATGGTTGTATAGAAATGGTTGTATAGAAATGGTTGTATAGAAATGGTTGTATAGAAATGGTTGTATAGAAATGGTTGTATAGAAATGGTTGTATAGAAATGGTTGTATAGAAATGGTTGTATAGAAATGGTTGTATAGAAATGGTTGTATAGAAATGGTTGTATAGAAATGGTTGTATAGAAATGGTTGTATAGAAATGGTTGTATAGAAATGGTTGTATAGAAATGGTTGTATAGAAATGGTTGTATAGAAATGGTTGTATAGAAATGGTTGTATAGAAATGGTTGTATAGAAATGGTTGTATAGAAATGGTTGTATAGAAATGGTTGTATAGAAATGGTTGTATAGAAATGGTTGTATAGAAATGGTTGTATAGAAATGGTTGTATAGAAATGGTTGTATAGAAATGGTTGTATAGAAATGGTTGTATAGAAATGGTTGTATAGAAATGGTTGTATAGAAATGGTTGTATAGAAATGGTTGTATAGAAATGGTTGTATAGAAATGGTTGTATAGAAATGGTTGTATAGAAATGGTTGTATAGAAATGGTTGTATAGAAATGGTTGTATAGAAATGGTTGTATAGAAATGGTTGTATAGAAATGGTTGTATAGAAATGGTTGTATAGAAATGGTTGTATAGAAATGGTTGTATAGAAATGGTTGTATAGAAATGGTTGTATAGAAATGGATCCATGGATGGTGTATATGAAATGATATATGAAAATGGTTGTATGGAAATGGTTGTATGAAATGAAATATGTAGAAGGTATTTATAGATAAAGTTAAGGGGTATTTTTTTTTAAACAACTAACGGCTAGTTTTGGGGTAAAAAAAACTTTTTTTTTTTTTTAGGTTGAAAACGGTCAAATGATGGCTGGACCCCACCTCCACACGCTCCCCTAGCTCCTCAACGGTCACATTTTCCTCCAAACCGTGCAGGGCTTAAAGCCCGTCCACCTCCATGCCGCCTTGATGCCGTGTTAATGGCGGCGGTGTTCGTTCAGAGGGCTGGGCAAGCCGCTTGCCATGCCGTGACCACTCCTTTCCCCCTAAGGGGCGTTTGGTTAGTTGATGAACTTGGTATTGGGTATTGGTCTGGTTAAAAGAAATAATAGTTTAAATAAACTGTTGGTTTAAATTAGGTTTGGAAGTATAAAAATATTAACACCAAAAAACTTACACAATATAATGTTTATAAAGTACTAGCACGGTACCCGCGCAATGCGGCGTGTTCGTGGCGGCGACGGTGGCGGCGGGGGACAACTGTTGGCGGTAGAGACGGCGTCGAGTGGTGTAGATAATTGATGTAAAAGTAATTGTTGTAAATGATTAATGTAGATATTTTAAAAGATAAAGGACTGATAGTGTAGTATAATCATTAAGGGTATTTTAGACATTTTACCCCACGTAACTTTCAACATAAGACTATTCTTTTTATAAAATAGTATAGAATAAATAGTATAGAATATAAATAGTAAATATATATTTTTTATTTAAAAAGGGTAACGAGACATTGTTACAAAGTAAGTTTTTCAACTTTTTACTTTTGATTTTTCGACAAACTCATCACTTTCCGTTGATTTGTAAAGTTACTTTCTATATTTGGTTTAGTTAAAACCTATACCAACAACTAGGTTCAATACTTACATACAACATATAGAGGAAATGAGGTATAGACAGTCTTGTCTCTACCCGGAGGTAAAAAAAGTGTTTTCATAAGGACCTTCGGTTATCTGTCTTATTGCGGTGAGGATCGTTGTTTTCTTTGACATTATTGTTATTATTATCATCGCCGTTGACGGAGGAATCAACGGTGGGCTTATTTTTCCTTCTGCTTACGGCGTTTGCGACGACGTTTGGTTTTTCGGGATTTCTTGAACGACGACTTATGATTCATATTGGTGGTAGTGGTGGTTGGTGGTAGTGGTGGTGGTGTTTGGGTTAGAAAAGTGAGTGGCGTCTTCGGCTATCATCGAAAATCTAAGGTAATAATGCTCGTAAAAGTAAGAAATTAGTAAAACCTTTTTTTTTTAAAACGGCAATTAGTAAAAACTATATAGTAAACATTAGACAGAGATATCAATCCTAAAACTATCAATCAATTGAACTTGACATATAGATTTCATTAAAAAAAATGGGATAAGTGCATCAAAATGTATGCAACTAAGACCGAAAAGTTATAATGTGCACGAACTATCAAAAACCTCTATTGTATGCAAGAACTTAGTAAAAATGTTCAAATCATGTAACATGGTATACGTGACACCTCATACGAGCTGCCACGTGTAAGATTTTGATTGGCCGATCATGTTTAATCACATAACTTGAATATTTTTACAAAGTTCGTGCATACAATAAAGGTTTTGAAAGTTCATGCACACTATAACTTTTCGATCTTAGTTACATACATTTCGACGCATTTAGCCTTAAAAAAATATCATAACATTATCTTTGATTTTTCCAAATGTCTCCATTTTATAATTAAGTTAATTTTTAAAATGATTTTTAGATTAATTTATCATTATCGAACATTTAACCCACTTATTTGGAGAGGCAAAAGAAATAATAAATTGTCTCGAGTAGGTTCACTCAATCATATCGTAATATAATAGTACTCAAAAGAGTCATATTTTTTATGAGGACCAAATTCTTTAGGGAGTTTAGCGTTATATTTTTAACAACATATTTTAAAGTAGAGTTCTAAACAATATTTGGGATATGTTTCCATGGTTCCCTTTTAACATGGCTAGGTGGTGTTGGTTGCGAAAATTAAATTGAATGTTATCATGTCAGAAATAGGAAGACTTGATTTGTTTATCATAACAGGTGATTTATACATACATGACCAAGTCACAAAACAAACACACAGATTCATATACTTTGATCTCAATCTTTTTCATTTTAGCCGATAAATTTTGACTCAATGTCATTTTTCCTTTATATATTCAATTCTAATTTGAAAACATTCCATTCTGAGAAACTTTCTATCCTCAATACCTTAAAGATTTTTCTCGTATCAAAATTTAAACCTAAAACTTCTAATATTAAGTTCTCCTAAATATCAATTTAATTATTAATGGTTGGTTGTTCATTAAACTTGAATGAGGTTTCTTTTATAGTCTTAGATGGATTAATTTATGACACCTATCTTTGCCAACTTTTTTTTGTATCATCTCTAAAATGTAATTTAATAATATTCAAACGTAGGATTTACACTTGGTTACAAAACAATTATTATAATTCAGATTTGCAAACAAATCAACTTTATGGAATAAAAATAAAAAGGAATTTTTACCAAAAAGGAGGTAAATATTTTCACAGGTCATACACTTATTACATTTTTTATTTGTGTACCATATACGATAAATATTATTATTATTATTATTATTATTATTATTATTATTATTTTTATATTATATTTTAGAACGGCGTGTTAGTTTGTTAGTGGTTCGAACCCTAACAGTGACATCCAAGCGGACAGTATGCTAGCGGTTGGAACCCGAAGGCACCCCTGGAGACCAAGGGTGCGATAACACGGCTCGCACGCGTCCGAAGAGGTAAATGCCCGAGACCATGGGGAATTGAGATTCGATCCCAGGTCTCCCAGCCAACATCCCCTCCCCTAGAACCCCCAAAGAGGGCCCCAGGTGGCCACTTGATCTAAGACCAAGTGGTTATTATTATTATTATTATATTATTATTATTATTTTATATTTTAATATAGAGTTAATTACAGAAATCGTCCCTGTCGTGGTACCCAACTTGCAGGTTTCGTCCCTACCTTTCAAAAATTACAGTTTTAGTCCAAAAAAGTTTGCTCCGTCAACACTTTTAGTCCAAATGACTAACAGTGTTAAATGTGAGGTCATGTGCAAGGCACATGATGGGTATTTTGGTCTTTTTATTATTATAGGACCAAAAGTGTAATTAACTTTGAATATATAATTCCATCATCATCATCATCATCATCATCATCATCATCATAATCATCTGCTTCTGCTTCTGTATATCTATACAAACATATATATTCAATATCAGAGTTAAACTTTGCTTCTGTATATCTATACAAACATATATATCTAACAAAACTCAAATTCAATATCAAGAAGAACCAGATTCCAGATCTTCAACATTAACACAACCATCATCATCATCAACATCTAAAGATTTCTATTTTTTCCCCTTAAAATCCTAGAAAATTCAATACCACTAAATCCAAACTCAATCTATACTATATCTATATCTATATATATATGTTTGTATATACACAAAAAAGAAAATTCAATACTATATCTATATCTATATATATATGTTTGTATATACACAAAAAAGAAAATTCAATACTATATCTATACTATATATATTTTCAGATCTATCAATATACACAAACATATCTACATCTATAGCCGTTCGAAAAAGAAAAAAAATATACATCTATACATACATATATACCCTATCACCCTCACGCTTACCGGAAAAACGTTACCGGAAAAACACATATCGCCGCCACCGCTGCAACCTCCGACAACCTTCTTTTTCTTCGTTGACGAGTGGGTTTTGTAGATCGGAAATCGGAGTGGGATTCCGGTGGTGGTGGGACAAAGAGATGATATTCTTACGATGAAGATGAAATTTTTTTGAAGATCTGGAGATGAAAATGGAAAGGAGGTGGCGGTGGTGGCTTTTTCCAGCGAAGAAAAGTGGCGGTGGAGGTTCACCGGATCGAATCTGGATCGAATCGTGATTTACTCTTGCTGTTGTTGTTGTTGTTATATCTATACCTATACAGATGAGATGATATAGATTCATGATTTGTTATATATATATATTGTATTGTGTTTTAGTTGAGATGATAGATATTTTATTGTATTGTATATATATATATATATTGTATTTTAGTTTGAAAAATTATGTATATATGTTTGTATATATATATCTGGAAAAGTTATGTATATATGTTTGTATATATAGATCTGGAAACAAAAAATATAGATGATGATTTGTTATTTTTATTTTTATTTTTGGAAACTTTTGGTTACACTTTTGGTCCTTAAAGATTTAGAGTTAATTACACTTTTGGTCCTGTGTTGTGGAAATGACGAAATTACCCATCATGTGCAGGTCATGTGATGGGTATTTTAACGGACGTTACGTGTTTGGACTAAAAGTGTTGACGGGACAAAGTTTTTTGGACTAAAACTGTAATTTTTGAAAGGTAGGGACGAAACCTGCAAGTTGGGTACCACGACAGGGACGATTTCTGTAATTAACTCTTATTATTATTATAGTCAATCGAACTTTTGGAGAACACCAGACCATATAGTGGATCAACACAGCACAACACTCCGGCCCGTTAGACATTCAGGAGCTGTTACCAACAGGCCACATACTCGTCACTCCAGTTGAAAAAACCAAAAATACGTCTTTCAATTGAGTTAGTGTTATTTGTGATAAGATTTATGAATTGAAATTGTAATTGTATTGAATTATTAAGTTCGGTACATCAAGTCCTATTTATACACAAATTTGATATGATAACTATGGAAACAAAAAACTTTGCTTGCTGCCTAAGTCGAGATCCTATAATCTAGGATATGATGCTTGCTGCCTAAGTCGAGATCCTATAATCTAGGGATATGATGAAACTTTTCTGATCCCACGGTCTAACACTCCCCCTCAAGTTGAATAGTGGGATTACCAAAAATTCAACTTGCTTAAACACTTCTGGAACACAACCGTCCCTACCGCTTTAGTTAGGATATCTGCAAGCTGATCTTCAGATTTAACAAAAGACAATTTTATAACCCCGTCTTCAAGTTTTTCTTTGATGAAATGTCGGTCAACTTCCACATGCTTGGTTCTGTCATGTTGCACTGGGTTTTCTGATATTTGAATTGCTGCTTCATTATCACTCAAAATCTGGATACTTTCTTTTGGAGCACATCCTAATTCAGTCACGAGTTTTTTCAGCCATAATGCTTCTGCTAAGCCTTTAGCTATACCTCGAAACTCAGCTTCTGCACTCGAGAGAGAAACAACTTTCTGCTTTTTACTTTTCCATGTGACAAGATTACCTCCAACCAGGGAGAAATATCCTGAAGTTGATCTCATGTTCCCCTTATCTCCAGCCCAATCAGCATCTGTATATATTTGAATATTCAGGTGACCATTTGCTTTAAACAATACTCCATGACCAGTAGTTCCTTTGAGGTATCTGATAATTCTTAGAACTGCATCCATGTGTTCTTCTTGAGGTTGGTGCATGAACTGGCTCACTACTCCAAAAGCATATGCTATATCTGGACGAGTATGAGCAAGGTAAATCAGCTTCCCCACCATTCGTTGATACCTGTTTTTATCAGCAAGCTTACCATCTAATTTCATAAATAATTTCTGATTTGTAACCATGGGCGTATCTGCTGGTTTACAATCAATCATCCCTGTTTCTGCCAAGAAATCCAGTATATACTTCTTTTGACAAATAAAAATTCCTTGCTGTGATCTCAACACCTCAATTCCAAGGAAGTATCTTAAATTTCCCAAATCCTTCATTTCAAATTCCGCACACAAATCTTCTTTTAACTTTTTGATTTCACTTTCATCATTTCCAATGATAATCATATCATCAACATAGATTATCAAACATGTTATTCGATCTCTGTTATGATTAAGGAACAGGGTATGATCAGAATTACTTTGCTTATACCCATATTTCTTCATGGCTAGTGTGAATCTGCCAAACCATGCTCTGGGTGACTGTTTTAGTCCATATAAAGACTTCTTTAACTTGCAGACTTCTCCAGGCTTGAAATTTTGGGAGAAACCAGGTGGAGGATCCATATACACTTCTTCTTTTAATTCTCCATGTAAGAAAGCATTTTTAACATCAAACTGATGAAGAGGCCAACCTTGATTTGCTGCTACAGAGAATAAGACCCTTATTGTGTCTAGTTTCGCAACCGGAGAGAACGTTTCAGAATAGTCAATACCATATGTCTGAGTATATCCTTTTGCAACCAATCGAGCTTTATATCGTTCAATCTCACCATTTGGCTTAAATTTAACTGTATAGATCCACCGACACCCTACTAGTCTCTTCCCTTGTGGTAAAGTACACTTGTCCCATGTTTCACTTTTTTTCAGTGCATCCATTTCAACTTCCATAGCATCCTTCCATCTTTTTATCTGTAGGTCTTGCTCTACATTCGACGGAATTTCTTCTGAATATAACTTTGCTATGAAAGTTCTTGCTTCTTCAGACAAACTTCCTTTCACTATATTAGCCATCGGATATTTAGAGCTTCTTGAAAACTTTTCTGGAGAAAATCGCTTTGCAGGAATTCCCCTCGTGGATCTTGCTGGGAGCACATATCGTTCTGGAACTTCTGGAACCTCAGTACTGATCTGTTCTTCACTTTCCTGCACACTTTCATTCGAGAAATCTGGTATGGTAGTTTCTAGTGTAACATCAGGTGAAGAATTACGTACCTCGGATATCAGGTTCGGACTCATATTTTCGGTGACACTGGGGTTTTGAAGCTGAGGAGACTGTACTTCTGGAGGAGATTGCACTTCTGTTCTCTGTTCTAAATCAACTGATGTACTAGAACTTTCTCCTAAAGTATATCCCAGCCAACTCAGTGTATCATCATTTTCCTCCCCCTGGCCACTGTGTGGCGAGGAGTAGAAATACTTAGTTTCAAGAAAATCACAGTTCATAGTGGTGAACATATGACGAGTTTTCGGATTATAACACCTATACCCCTTTTGAGTTACTCCATATCCAACAAAAACACACTTCTCAGCACATGGTCAAGTTTATCACGATATGATTTTGGAATATGAACAAAGACAGTACATCCAAACACTTTAGGTGGTAGTGTAAGGGCTTGCGGTACGGTATGGTATTCAGTGAGGGTTTTAAGTGGAGTTTTCATTTTGAGGATTTTTGTAGGGAGTCGGTTAATTAAGTAAGTGGCAGTGGATATTGCTTCTGGCCAAAAATATTTTGGAACACATGACTCAATTATTAGAGCTCTAGCCATTTCTAATAAAAGTCTGTTTTTTCTTTCGGCAACACCATTTTGTTCTGGGGTATGTGGACATGTGGTTTGATGGACTATCCCTTTCGATTGGAAAAAATGATTCATTTGTGAGTTCACATATTCTCCCCCATTGTCTGACCTCACAATTTTAATAGATTGTTGAAACTGAGTTTGGATCATGGCATAAAAAACAGTAAACCTATCATAAACTTCAGACTTATTTTTTAAGAAATAAATCAAGTCATCCGGGTGCAATCATCAACAAATATCACATAATACCAGAAATTTTGACCCCCAAAAACCGGGGCAGGACCCCACACATCCGAGTGAATCAAAGAAAACGGTACTTGAACTCTAGTATTGTTTGGTTTATAGGTTTGTCTATGACTTTTAGCTAAAATGCATGTTTCACAAGAAATCGGTTTATTTAACGGAAAAAGTTTAGGAAATAAAGTATGTGAATAGCTAACTGAAGGATGCCCCAGTCTTCTATGCCATAACCATGCTTCTCTTTCACTTGTTCCATGAGCTAGCATAACATTCCCACTTGAATTCACTTCATCAACATAGTACAGTCCCTCTCTTTCAGTGCCACCCCACCGAATCCAGTTGATCGCCGGTCATTACCACCATCTTTATTAGGCTTTGCGGTGGCGGTGGTGCTCTTTTCTTTCTCGGTTTTGGAAAATCTGGTACCCTTTTTCGGACCGACCCACCAATCTGGATAACCTACTAATTCGAAGCATTGATCCTTTGTGTGTTTCGACATCCCACACTCATCACACTTTAGATGGGATTTGTCATCTTGGATCCCTTTTTTCTTGAAATCATTACGGCTGAAGCTCTTGGACACAAAACCGTCGTTGCCGCCGGTGAGTTCACCGGCGATTAACCCGGAAGCTACCCCTTGAGGTTCATTTACTGTTGTTCCCATAATAATCTGGTGAGCAGCTTCCTTACGAACGGTGGCATATGCAGATTCTACAGTTGGAAGCGGGTCAACCCGGAGAATTTCTCGGATGATGGGCTCAAATTTCCGATCTAAACCATTCAAGAATTGAAATAGTTTTTGATCAGATCCGATTTTGGCATATTCTTTAATATCATCTGGGCACTTCATCGGGTTGGGTTCGATTCGATCGATCTCGCCCCATACCCCTTGTAAGGAAACCCATAAATCTTCGAGGGGCTTATTGGCTTGTTTGAGTTCGTTGGCTTTTACATGAAGGTTAAAGACTTGGAGTTTATCTTTACCACTACTGTATGTGACTGCTAGTGCATCCCATAGTTCTTTAGCAGTGGCAAATTCGGTGAGATTTCCAGCGAGTATTGGCTCAATGTTTTGAATGAGCCAAGAGAACACAATCAGGTCTTCTTGTTCCCATAACTCATATTTGTCTGTTGTTGTTTTTTCTGGTGGTTTTGTGGTTAGATGTGATAGCAGATTTTTTGATCTGCCGCCTATTGCAACCCGGATCATTCGGGTCCATAAGGCGTAGTTGGTGCTATTTAGCTTAAATCTGAAGATTATCGGATAACTTGGGGTTTTGAGATTGTTGATTAGAATTATTCTGCAAAAACGTGGCTAACTGTAATGCCAGTCGGATCCAGAGCCGCCGGCACCGTCTGCCATGGTGGCTGTGGTATCTGATTTAGGTGATACGGTTTTGGTTTTACTGGGTAGATGATGAGGCCCCAATTAGAGGCTCTGATACCATGATAAGATTTATGAATTGAAATTGTAATTGTATTGAGTTATTAAGTTCGGTACATCAAGTCCTATTTATACACAAATTTGATATGATAACTATGGAAACAAAAAACTTTGCTTGCTGCCTAAGTCGAGATCCTATAATCTAGGGATATGATGCTTGCTGCCTAAGTCGAGATCCTATAATCTAGGGATATGATGAAACTTTTCTGATCCCACGGTCTAACAATTTGCTATTATATAAATATTATGTCCACCAATCTATACTTTTATATTATTATTTAAAAATTATAGTTTCATGTTGAATATTAAATAAGATGGGACAGACGAATTGACCAAACTACCCTTAGGGTCCGTTTGGTAGGGAGAAATTCAGAGAAATGAAATGAAGCAGAGAAATGAAATAAAGAGAAATGAAATAAAGAGAAATGAAATTAGCTGAGAAATTCATTAGATTGCTTTGTTTGGTAAAGACAGAGAATTTGATCTGAGGAAATGAGTGGAAACCATTTCTTGTGTTTGGTATAAAAAAATATGAGAAATGAAAATAAGATTTAGTTAAAATAATCTCATCATTTTATTAAATCCAAACCTTCATATGAATATGCAAGACTACTGATAATCACAAACTTGACGATATCTGAATTTAAACAAACTTAAAATAAAATAAAAACAAAAAGTGATTTCGTATTAAACAAAATATAGATATAGATATATAATATATTCACTTTATACAATATCGTCTAAACAAGATAATGTCAACCATCATGATAGCAAACATTCTTTGTTCTCTTTGTTAGTTGGGAACTTTGTAGCAATCAAGTAACAAACCCATGGTGGATTCGAACGGCCAGTTTCCAAGAAAGGAAAATTTTAATTGTTTTCAAAGATTAATATATTTTATGCAATACAAGTTAAAGTTATATAAAATTTAAATTTACCTCTTATGAAATAAAGGAAGCGAAGATCTAGAAGAGAAAGTAAAATCAAAAATATGAAAAATAACCAGGGAGGATGGTAGAGAAGAAGAGAATAGAGTTTGTAAAGTAGTTGCTGAAGAACAATAAAAAATGAGATGTTGTGTTGAATGTGATTTGCACGTGGGATGTTAATTTATACCCTTTTTATTTTGGGCTTAACCAATTTCTCAGCTATGGACACGGAGTGTTGGGAGATACTTTTCTTTAACAAATCTCATTTCCTCTCAAAATGGAAGGAAATCAGACAATGAAGTAACTTATTTCCCGAGAGATCAATATCTCCGTGTCTTCCATTTTTTTTCTCTACCAAACAAGTGAAATTATTTCATTTCCATTTCTTTGGGTCCATTTCCCCTTACCAAACACACCCTTAAGGAATTAAAACACCACCAACCCTTAATATTAAATTACACAATCAGTCTCTTATATTATAAAATATCTCTATACCCCTTTAAATAAAATACATTTACATCAATTACCTACATCATTTAACCTCATCATCATCACCATTCTATGCCGTCATCACAGGTATCGTGCTAGTATCTAATGCTATATGGTATTTTTCTCTAAGAAGATATTTTTTTCCAATATGATAAATTATTTTATTTCTAACTAGTGTTATACCCGGCCGTTGGCCGGGGATAACAATCAAACATATACTTTAATGCGGGTCATTAATTTTAATATGTCAACCGTTACCATCGGAGAAAAAAAAACGCATCGTTAAACAATACAACATAAATCTTAAAACACAAAACTTTGGTGACGAAATAATAATTGCAACCTTTCTTGGAAGATAAAAATAAGAAGATAAAAACTTTGATGGTGAAAAAAAAGACTAAAACTGTAGTTACATGAATCCTCGAAAATAAAATTTTAATGGTAAAAATACAAAAGTCTTAAAAAAGATTTAGCGGTTAAGTGTGAAACATTAAAACATTGCTACTCTAAAAGTAATGATATAAATCAAAATAAAAAATAAAAACAGAAAGAAGGCAAGTGACATCTACACAACACACTAACTAAGAAATGGAAAAAAAAACCAAGCAGGCAGGCTAGCTGCTGAGCTACCAGCCAACCAAGCTGCTTCACTATTAAATCAAAATAAAAAATAAAAACAGAAAGAAGGCAAGTGACATCTACACAACACACTAACTAAGAAATGGAAAAAAAAACCAAGCAGGCAGGTTAGCTGCTGAGCCGGCAGCCAACCAAGCTGCTTCACTATTCACGCCAAAAGTTCCAAAAGTTTTTATATAGGTTATAATTTTAAACTATTTTGAAAGTGAAAAATTGAGCCCAAAACTTTTAGATATGTGAAATTTGAAACCGGATGGTTGGTGATATAAATAAATACATAAGAAAGAAGCGGCTGTCACGACGTCTCTCTCTCTTTTTCTGTGTGTTTCCTCGGCGGACGAATTGTTGTCTTTGTTTTATTCTTTCTCCACGTTTTTCTAATCGTCCAACATACAAACAAACAAGAGAGAAAAGCCGACGGCCAATCCCCTTTGATCTGATCTCTGATAAAATCTCAAATGGCAGCGGCTACCAGTGAACGAGATGTTTTTGTTTACACTGCTAAGCTCGCCGAGCAAGCCGAACGTTATGACGGTAATCACTCCCTCCATTTTTTTATTTTTTTTTAACTTTATAAAACTACAGATCCATCCATCTATCCATCCAACTCCTTTTACTTTGATCATCCTTAGACCATCCGTAACCATCACCTTGGTGCCGCCGGCGTATCACGCCGAAGGCCTCCGGCGTGTTGGTTTAACTTGGTTGCTCCATCTCTCTACTTATCATAATCAACGCTATAATTGGTAAAATACTAGTTGAAAATCCTAATTTTTTATAATCGATTTATCCACTACCTAAATAATCTACAATAAAAAATTGAAAGCTACACAAATTTTTCATTCAAATTCACATATGAGCAAGGCAATATTCACATGGGAGTTGACTTAACCATACCTCCTATCTAGTAAAAATTTGAATATTTTTATATAAGAACAATAAAAAAGGTATGAAGGACACTCTAATGATCCCACGTATGCTAAGTCTAGGTGTTCCCTTCACCTTAGAGCTGCCTTTTTGGAGTGAGTTTTACACATAGCTTATGGCTTGATGCGGGCCTAGTATGAGATGAGTTCATATAAAATACTAGTGTTGTTTTTGTAAATTATTATAGTATGATGCATCATAAAAGTTATGTACATCATACGTTCGCACAAGTCATGATGCATCAAATATTTTAGTTATTGTGTTGCACTAATTGTTGTGTGTCGTCACCATAAACCTTCTCGTCCTTATGAGTTTAGATAAAACTTAACCTGGAAATAAGGGGGAAAAAGAAAAAAATAGGAAGGGCTAAAAGCGGATGATCAAATATGAAAAAATGAACAATCAGTCAATCACATGCGAAGAGAGGCATACACTTGGTCATGTCTATTGTCGTATGCGATTGCTAACCATCTGTTTTGCATTCTCATCGTGTTCATGTTTTGTTGGTTTAATGTTTTTGTTCTGGTGATTTGATATTGTCAGAAATGGTGGAAGCAATGAAGAAAATTGCAAAGCTAGGTGAGGAATTGACTGTGGAAGAGAGGAATTTGCTCTCGGTTGGGTATAAAAATGTGATTGGGGCTAGGAGAGCTTCATGGAGGATCTTGTCATCGATAGAGCAGAAGGAGGAGTCGAGAGGCAATGATGAGAATGCAAAACGTATTAAGGGGTATCGAAAGAAGGTTGAATCAGAGCTCGATACTATATGCAATGATATCATGAATGTGATTGATGAGCATCTCATTCCTTCCTGTGGTGGTTCTGGCGAATCAAATGTCTTCTACTACAAGATGTGAGTTCGGAAATTATATAACTTAGCGTGTCATATATAGATCCCTTATCCAACTAACTGATGCACGACAACTGAGCATAAATTCCAAGTTCTTGACTGGAATTGCAAATATTTGCGTATACGAGAATTAATTAATATATCTTATATGAAGAAATTAAGTATATGATGTTGTCCTTTTGGGACTTGTGAAGGCCCAAAAATGGGATTAAAAAGGCAAAAAAGTATTTCATTGATTTTAGAAAACTATAACTGCTGTGTATCTTTGACAATACTACTTCTGTACCTCTGGTTTAATGAGTTTGTAATTTAATTGTTTGAGTAATACTTTTATGCAGGAAAGGGGATTACTACAGATATTTGGCAGAGTTTAAGTCTGGTAATGACAAGAAAGATGTTGCTGATCTTTCAATGAAAGCATATGAGGTACACTAGACAAACGTTGCTTTGTTTCTCACTTAAATTCTGAAATTTTATTACTTGTGCTAACTGAAGATCGGGACATTATACTTGTACTCTTGGTCTGAATATAGCCTATTGATCGCTTATCACTTATGTGGTGTACTATGTTGCACTTTGATTTAGATATCATTATGATTGTCTTTAGGTTGCATTCATTTTGGTACATGACTTACACCATTTGAAGTTTAGCTTGTTTCCTACCTTAGGTTACATCAATTATGTTGATTCCTACACTAGTCATTGTGTATTGTTAGTTTTACTTGTATAAGTCACTGCCTTAGAAAATTTCCAACAAACCAGATTTGGATGCTAAAATTCTCTCTGCCGTACTTTTCTCTGATTTCTGCATTATCTTGTTAACGCTTTCAGGCAGCTACAAAAACAGCAGACGCTGAATTACCTTCTACACATCCCATTCGGCTGGGACTTGCTTTGAATTTCTCTGTATTCTATTATGAAATCATGAATTCAGTTGAAAGGTTTGCTCTTAATGTTATATTATGCAGAATTTGCACCAACATAAATTTTGAATATTAGTTTATAGGTTCTCTTCTTTTTTAGGGCCTGTCATTTGGCCAAACAAGCTTTTGATGATGCGATCTCAGAACTTGATACCTTGAACGAGGAGTCCTACAAAGACAGTACATTGATTATGCAACTTCTGAGGGACAATCTCACCTTGTGGACCTCCGACATTCCAGAAGGAGGTATGTGTTCTTTTATATGACCTCGTTAAACATTAACGTTTAAAATCATTTGAAGTTTCGGAAATTCCACATTATACTTTAAAAGCTTCAACGATTAATCTATGTGTATGGCGTGTATAGATTTAGCAACTCCTGATTTTGGTATCTATGTATTCACTTTTCATTCTTGGATGCTGGCATATTAAAATTGTACTTGATCATGTTCTCAGGCACGCCTAATCTGTACCCTAACGCTACATTTGCTTAATTTATTTTACAGAAGATTCACACAAGCTGGATGGAGGTAGTAAAGCTGGTGGTGAGATTGAGAATGCAGAGGTAAGTGGTTCACTTTTATGACCTTCACTGTCTCTGTTATATTCATTTTCCCCTGTTGCTAAAAAGTCAAATATCATTTGACTTTATGAAGTCCATATGGATACTTAAATCCAAAATTATATATGAGAAACCCTTGGATTGTGCTTATTTTGATGCAAGTGTTTTAACTATTCGTCAAAGATCGTCAAAGATATATATAATGCATCTCAATAACCAGAAAACAGATAAAGCTGATTTGAAAAGTGAATCAATAGATGATGACCCCCGTATTACAAAAACCGCATGAGTACTATTTTAGTTGTAAAAGTAAAACATATCAAATTGACAATATTGACTATTATCGTAAAGTATATTAAATAACTAATGAATGTTGAAAACTATAAACATAGCAGTATTAACAGTATAACTAAAAAAATTATAAATTAAATAGATATACTAGTATACTACTATCAAAAAGTTGGATTTAGTTAAATACTTAAATGTCATGTAATACCCCTTTACATAAAAGTCAGGAAAGTAAGAAGTGACGTATGCATATTAAACTGCACCAGTGTTGAACCTTTGAAATATACACATGTCACGAAAACTAATGAGATGGAAAAATGATGAGTTGTATAGCCTAATTAAATGACATATGGATTATCCTTCAATTTTGTTACTCCTTTATTAGTATGTATGTATGTATGCATGTATGTATGATTACTTGGTATATGTTATATGATTGGTCTTGAATCTGATCCATGATTCTTAACAATTTCAGTGAAGGGGTTTGATGTAAAGATTAAAGAAGTTGATGTTGCTTCCAGAGAAGCTGTTGGTAATGGGCTAGTGAATGCATGCTTTTTTTTATTATGGATGTTATGGTTTTCGTGTGTTATTAGACTTTTTAGAGGATTGGTTTTATCTTTTCAATGACTGCCCATTTCCAACTCAATCTCTTGTCAATTTTTTTTATAGATTTTAATGCTTTTTGTTTCTTTTGATTCTCGATTTATTGGAATTGCTATGAAGAGTGATTGAAATGTTTGGATTGTAGTTTACCAAGTTTGAATCTGATGGGAGTGTTTAGAAAGGCATTGGGCAAATCCCAAATTTAGGAGTTTTTGTTTATTAATAACAATCCTAGGTGTAATCAGGGATGGTAAGAATAGTTTTAGTTCTCCTTCTTCCAGTGGGAAAGGTGTAAATCTATGACGTCCTAAGTTAAACCGTCTGGTGTTGAATTTAAATCTCAACACCTGTTCGCTTACAAGTTCTGGGAGTGTTGAAAAATAAGAATGTAGCTGCCACTGCAGTCGGCCAAGGGCGGATTTAGAGTGTTAAAAGGTGGGTCCTAGGACCCACTTAAAATTTAAAATTTGATTGTAATTAGAGTTAATTACATTTTTCGTCCCTGTGGTTTGTACCAACTATCACATACCATTCCTTAGTACGCGAAATTACACGTATCGTCCATGAGTATGGAATTCTGTTAACAAGTTTGGTCCACGACCCAAACGTCCGTTAAATTGGTGGTCACATGACCTGCACGCTGAGGGTATAATGGTCATTTCCTGTCACATGGACCAAAAATGTAATTAACCCTTGCCTGGATTAATTAGTCTTTCTTTTCCTTCTTCCTTTAATTAGTCTTTCTTATTCATCTTTTTCAAAAAAAAAAGAAAAAAAAAATCAAAAAACAAGGACCATAAATATCAGACGACGCATACGAACTCATATCTATATCTATATTTTGGTCAAATTGAAAACATATACATCAAACACATATATTTTGGTCAAACACAAGGACCATAAATATCAAACACATATCTATATCTATATTTTGGTCAAGTTGTACAGATCCTTTCCTCATGCCCAGATTTTGTTTCAACACTACCTGGTGGTGGCTGGGCATCGAATTCACCGGAGGGGTACTTGCTTCGATTGTTAGACAGATGCATTAGATTGATTAGATTCATCATCTAATCCACCAAAAGAAAACAAACCAGGTGGCGCTAGATTAACCAGAATCTAGCCGGAATTGATTTCTCCGATGAGTGAGCGGGATTGGTTTCTCCGTCACACCTTCGCCATCACCAGCAGCGGCATCAACACCATAAACCCACCACCACCACCGCAGCCCCTGCCATAACCACCGCAACCACACCAGCCTTCACTTTCTCTTTCTCTTTATATATACACACATATATCTATAAACCTAATATGTGTGTGTATAGATCTACAACTCCATTGGTTAGTGTGAAGATATAGATATAGATCAGAGACACACACATATATACACACACACACACACACACATATATATATATATATACATATTGGGGTTTTCTTTATTCCTATACTTTCATTTATTTTTTCTTTATTCCTTTGTGAAAATAGTTGGATGTTGGGGTTTTCTTCTTCATCATGGCTATTTATTGTTCAATGGGAAAAAGGAAAGGAAAAGCAAATATAATTTGCTTACATAAAGTCTGACTAAATAACATATAGATTTTCATATCTATGTGTTATTTAAATTAGGGATTTTTACTTCTTTGTATATGATTACTTGTATATGGTGTTAGGATTTGAAGGTGAAAAGAATTTGATAGTGAAATGTATTTTTGTATGGATTGAATTTTTGATATGTAAATGATAGAGATATATGTAGATCTGATGATGAAATGGGTTTGTAGACCAGAAAAGTTCATTATTTTAAGAGTTAATTACACTTTTGGTCCTATGATATTGAAATGACAATTGTACCCTCGGTGTGCAAGTCACGTGACCACTTATTTAACGTCTGTTTGGGTCGGAATTCCATACTCAGGGATGAAACACGTAATTTCGTGTACTCAGAGATGATACATGAAAATTGGTACAAACCACAGGGACGAAAAATGTAATTAACTCTAGTAATTAGTATAAGTATAAGCTATTTTCCAGGAACCAGCATGTTAATTTTAAACAAGGAACTACAGTACTTGGCAAGACAAAATTCCTTTTAACTTACTGATGCTCATTTCTTTTGGGTTTTCTTTATGCTTCTAACTTTATAAAAGTTATAAATCAACCCTTCAAATTCTAAATTTTTACATTTATTGTTATTTCACTTTGACTAATTCACATTTTATTTCATGAATGAAAGTGAATTTTTATTTGGTTACGTTTGTGTTGGTTACAACATTACTAGTATAATCAGAATAACCAGAATCAGAATCAGAATATAGAATATATGGAATTATTTGAGATACACATATTGTCAATTTAACTTTATATTTTTTTAATTATTTTCGAATTTCGAGTACCTATATTTCATATAGCACATATTTCATATTGTTCTTATTATTACCAGTTTTATATTATTATAAAGTAATTTTATATCATATTATTACTCTTTTGGTACCACTATGAAGTCAATTTATTTTATCTGATTTTTTTTTGAACGGCAGAATAATTATATATAAATAAATAAAGTCACCAGCAAGATGCTAGTACAATTACAAATCTAGAATTTGAAAAAACTACAAAAATTGGCTACAAAAATTACTTGAGAATTCACTTTCCCATGTAGCAAAACAAATCAATGATACGCGCCACACTAGCCCAATGCAACAGTCTCCTTTGTAGCAACAGAATAGCCAACGTCCAAATATATCATCCATTCTCATAGCTTTCCTTCGTGACCTTCAGAAGCGGATTCTCGAGCCAGTCGGTCCAGTTAAGCTTGAACTTTTTACATCTATTTCGGGACCACATGTATGAAAAATTAATAATCGAATCCACAAGAACCATCTCCCTTTTTTTAGTAGGATTAAAAACGGATTCGTTTCTAAATCGCTATAACTCCCACCAAGCTGTATATATAACAGTTATGATGATACACTTCACCATATAACTACGGTCTAGAGCCATAATTGAATCCAAAAAACCAATGTGATCAGTGTGGTGGCAAGTTAATGTCTAGCCATTTGGAAAGTGAGCTCCAAACCTTTTATGCAATGATACATTCTGACAAAGTATGTTGAATAGTTTCTAAACCATTAGCACAAAGAGGACAAATCAAAGAGTTATTGGCGATACCTCTGAACCATAAATTAAGCCTTGTTGGAAGTCGATCTTTTAAAACCCGCCAAACGTGGATGTTAACCTTTCTAGGGACTACTTTATTCCACCTGGTGACGATGTGATTACGAGGGAGAAAGTTTACATCTAAGTACTTTCGCATACCACTAACTTTGAATGAATCCATATCACACCCATTCCAAATCCATTTGTCTGGATGATGCACAATCGTAACCTCAGCAATGCTTGCACAAATGTTTCGAAATTGATCAGCTTCAACCCCTCCCCTGATAGGACGTCTCCATTGCCATGTAAATGCCGACCCATTTCATCGTTCTCCAACTGTGGCCTGCTTATATACTTCCAGATTATATAATCGTGGGTATTGAACAGCCAAGGATTGATCGTTATGCCAAATATCCTGCCAAAAACTTGTTGAACTTCCATTCCCGATTTTCCTTTTAATCGCTGACCAAGGAACCTGCCCAGACTCATGTAAAGAAACCACAACGTTCATAATCTTATGCCAAGGCCCAGATTTTTTATCGACTTCAGTAAGAGCTCCAGGCTGACTGAATTTAGGGTATAAATTTTTGACAATCCTAACCCATAAAGCATGGGGGAATTTGTGAAATCTCCATCTCCATTTGTATAAGAGAGCCATATTAAAAGCCTTAAGGCTACCAAAACCAAGCCCACCACGATCTTTACTAGCCAAAACCAAGTCCCATTTAACCCAAGGTATTTTATTGTGCTCCTCATTTGTGCCCCAAAAAAATCTAGACCGTAAAGATTCCAACCTTTTAGACACAGCAACAGGCATACTAAATAGAGATAAGTAGTATGTCGGAAGAGAGCCAAGAACAGAAGTAATAAGAACAGACCTGCCTCCAATTGATAACATATTTGCACGCCACTTCGATAGTCTTTTTATGAACTTATCAACTACAGGTTGCCAAGAGATAACTTTACCCATATAAGCTCCTATAGGAACACCGAGATAAATGAAAGGCAATCTTTCTCCCTTGCACCCAGCACTTGCTGCGAGATTATCAATCTCCACTTTTGTAACACCAACGCCGTACAATTTAGATTTTAATACATTTATGTGCAGTCCTGAAGCAAGATAAAAGCAATTAAAAATGTTAATAACATTAGTGAAATTTGTTTTGGACCACTCCCCCAACACTATCACATCATCGGCGTATATCAAATGTGACAAATTGATTTCACCAATAATAATGCCACGAAAGACTTTTGCAGCTTTTGCGTCCTCCATTGCAACGTGAAATCCTTCCATGGCAAGAATAAATAGAAAAGGAGCTAGAGGGTCCCCTTGTCGAAGGCCACGACCAAGAGAAAATTCTCTTGTGGGACTGCCATTTACTAACACAGAAGATCTAGCTGATTCGAGGCACACACGTATCCATCCGACAATTTTGCTTCCAAAACCCATATTATTAAGAACAGAGATGAGATACTCCCAGTCGAGAGTATCATATGCCTTCGCGATGTCTACTTTAAAAATCATGGATTTCTTCTTTTTCGTCTTGAGGTTGTGAACCACCTCATTAAGAATCATCGGCCCATCTAGAATCTGTCTGTTTTTTAAAAAGGCTGACTGAACCGGATCAACAAGCTCATCAATAACCAAAGAAATGCGACAGGATAGGATTTTTGAAATAATCTTATATAAAACTCCAATGAGACTAATGGGTCTAAAATCATTCACCAGCAGCGGCGATGTAGTTTTCGGTATAAGGGTGATGAAAGAGGCGTTACATCCTCTAGGCATCGCAGATGTTTCAAAAAATTCTTTCACAACTGCAAAAAAAAGTCATCTTTACCTCTTTATAAACCCAAAAGTGAAACCATCAGGACCTGGAGCTTTATCTCCACACCGCATCTTTGACTTCTTGTAGTGTGACATTAGCTTCAACTTCCTCTAATTGAGTAGCATTGATGCATTTGAAACGTGACCTCTGACACGCATAAGGGATACCAGCAACCTTGGCGTACTTTTTCACAAAATGGTCATAGAAAATGTCTTTGACCTGATGGGGGCGTTCCTCCCAGCTGCCTTGAGATTTAATCCCACTAACCGAAAGTTGTTTTCTCTTCTTGTTGATAATGCCATGGAAAAATTTTGCGTTTTCATCCACTTCAACACACCATTTCATTCTAGATTTTTGCATGAGATCTACTTTGCGTTTTCTTTCAATATCATGAATCTGATTTATAATATCCAAACGATCAGCCCCGGCCGACTGATGACTTTTCCCCGTGTCAACTTGTAAATCCAGTTTGATTAACTCATCTTTCAGAATGTCAAGGTTTTCTTTGTTTGACCGCCTCCTATGCAACCACCTTTTTATCTCTTCTTTAAGACCTTTCATTTTGTTTTTAAGATTTACCATCGACGACTTGGCCTTCACATAATTTCCGGCTGACCAAAATTGGTTAACAATGTCATCGAAGCCGTCACAGTCAAACCATGAGTGAAAGACTTTAAATGGTATGGGCCCATAATCAGCAACATATCGTTGAAGAAGAATAGGGTGGTGATCTGATACAGTACGATCCAGAGCCGTAGCTTTCATTGAACCAAAGTAGTCCCACAAAGATTCAGATAAAAGGAATCTGTCAAGCTTACTACCTTTTGAGCACAATCTGTCAACACGAGTAAATTTATAACCTCCCATCGGGACATCAACAAGATTTCCGTTGGCAATAAAATCATTAAAGTAATTAGCATTAAGTAAGGAAAGTTCAGATCCAAACCTCTCATCACGCTTGCGGACAGAGTTAAAGTCACCAAAAATGATGTAGTTACCCGGATTAACATGCATAAAATTGAGAATGTATCTCCATAGATTCTGTTTGCCTCTTTCATCTTGGGGAGCATACACGTTAACCATGAACACATCAAGTTGGGTGTCGGCCCATCGTCCTTCTATGATAAGAATGTTGGCATGAGAAACTGCCCTTTTTTTTTGTAAACTTGTTAGGATTCCACAGAGATAAAATACCCCCAGAGTGCCCATCAGAAACCGACAACTCAAAATCGAAATCATTATTTCCCCACAAATCACGACATTTGAACAGATGAAAGCCCGCGAAATTAACTGACCATTTACTAAGTAACGCTGCAATTTTTGGGATTTTATTTGGATCTCTACCACCCATCCCACATATATTTAAACTCTAAGAACTCATCATCACTTTAATAAAACTAAAACACGTTTACTATGAGTGACTTGCTTATGTTCAAGTGACTCGTTTGCGTTTTGTTCTGATAAATTGGGTTTTACTGGCAGCTTCGTATTTACTTAAATAAATATGATAGATATTATCATGAATAGCAATAGACTAATATATTATTCTAAATTTTAAGAACAGTCGTAAGAAAATTATTACTATAAATCATTTCATTTTTCATAATAACAACCTGACCCGACCCCATCCAACCTATCTGACTTTTCATTTTGTTCCCTTTAACTAAGCTAAGGACCTACCTGGTGTTATCCTAGATTCGCCACTAAGTCGGCACACAACTTGTACTCGCATGATAGGAAGTGATAAATACTTAAATAGAGAAGTCGGTAGATGTGCTTCATGAGAATCCTTGACCAACTCATACAACAATAATTCTTCTTTACTCTTTGGAACATTAGATATATATTTAATGACACATAATTATTGTTCATATATATATTTACCTTAATAATAACACATAATTACGGTTTACATTGATAATAAAGAGGTTAATATGACATTATATATTACATTATAAGTACTAATACTTGTACGATGTACGGATTGATCTTATAAAATGATATATTTATTTTATCAAGTATCATAAGTATAAGTTAATAGTTCAATGACATTAAACAATAATTTACATTATAATTGGAATATAAGATAAATCATTAAGATACATATATAATTACCAAAAAGAAAATATATTTAATTTCTTTACAATGTCCTAAATAATATCTTATTATTTTCATGTATTAGCCCATGATTATAATTAAACATCGAATTATTCGTTTAAAAAATAACTAAATGCTTGTAATATGTGTGATTAAACACAAACATCAAGGTATTACCAAATGTAAAGTTGGGTTTTTTATCCGTGTAATCTTATTTGTATTTATAGATTAACTCATTAACATGCATATAATTTAATGATATCTTCTTATCATATGATAAGTTATAGATTAAATCAAACAACATATATATTTTAATTGTAAATATGGAAATTGATAACTATTATAACATAAGTAAAATTATATAACAAATAAAATTGACATGTGTCAATCAAATAATATGTCATATGTTGTAACAAAAATAACTCAATCCTGTTTTAGTATATTGGTAGATGACGGTGACTAATAAGTCAAAAAGTTAGATAAATTTATCGTATTTTGTTTGCAAAAGTAAAAAATATGGACCAAATGTTGATATATCCATAATACTATATAAGGTATTTATTTATTTTCCCAATAATAATAATCAGAAATAACTTTGTCAATCTTATAAAATATCTATACTATATTTACACATAACTATTACGAGTAATAATTAATTTATAGTTTATTTAAAGATTTATTAATTAAATTTACGTAACATACATTATTAACTGTAAGAATATTTTAGTATTATTATTTTCCCGCGTAATACGCGAGAATATTTATAAATCTACTAAAATGTTAATATGTGATAAACTAATATTTTGACAAATATAAATAAGAGATGTTAAAATGATAAGGGTATCAATTTTAAATAAGTTCTGTTGAAACGACTGAATTTTAAATAAGAGAAAATTACGTCAAATGACTCAGGCTAATTTGCTACACGGTTTAAGGAAAAAAAATAGTTACAACATGTGCTAATCCAAAGAAACAAAACATATACAATATAAAATAGGTCATCGCTTGCTGCATTGTTATCTTGAAGGTGTACATTAATGTTGCGATGTTTCTACAATGACCACCACCAAATAAATATATTTTTATTTTCTATATGTATATAATAAAATATATTTTTCCTAACTAATTATTAACCAATTAAAATATTTGTTTGAAATGCTATTAATATTATAAACAAAAGTCAGTCACAATTTTTACATAATTTCATAGTTTTTAATTTAATAACTATTTTGATTTAGTTTTATCAACTGATAATAATCATATGTTTAAGACCATATATCTGGTGTACAATCCGACTTAATTTATAAACACTATTTACGAAAAAATAAATATTTTGAGTGATATAAAAAAAGATAAAAAAGTATTAAACCAAACTGGAAAAAAATAATCCAAGGATTAAAACTGTATATAACGTTAGTAACCTCATATGAAAAAAAAACCTAAAATTTGATTTTATGATCATATCATAATGTTAGTATAAATATCATATTTATAAGACCATCTATCCAGTGCATTACATGGACATGATTCTAGTCTCTAGTAATACAAAAACAAACAATAACCTTTTTTCCTTTTAAAACGTATTATTGTACATGAAACCTTAATTACATTCGTAAACAATGTTAAAGGTTGAAATCAAAGTCTTCAATTTTTATTATATATATATGGAAAATGATTAATCAACCTAACTCATATGCCTAAAAATCAACCTAAAACCTTAAGAATTTGACATGTGGATTCCACTAATTCTCTTTCCTAATCTTGCCCCCTGATTTTTCCACATGTCATCATCTTACTATTAGGCATAACTTTAGGCACACCAATTAGGTTGATTTATCATTATCCTATATATATATATATATATATATATAGTAAAAAGATAAAATGAGAACAAAAAATTTGTCAAGAACTATGAGAACTTTTTTCTCATTAATATCAATAAGGATAATATTGTAAATTTATAATCAATTTAAATAAATAACATATTAATTCAAAAACTCCCCACAAATCTCTCGATCAGTTGTATGACAGTTACAAAATACCTATTTTATGAGATGAATATTTGATCATCTCTCCATCAGTTATTGGCACTCGCAACAATGAAAGTCGGTTTATCAATTATCATAAGGGAATGACAAAGAAATATTAATTCTGTCTTTGCTAGCCAAGTTTCTTCTATGATAAGCGTGACTAAGCAGATTTACATTAGCTCCTAAATTGCCATGCATGTGTCTTTACATTATTCCCTCTTCACAATTTGGTCGTGCATTTTGTTATTCAGGTTGCAAGTCTTATTACTTAATTTGATATATGTGTAACAATATTGTAAAAATGACTAAGCAGATAACTAATATTCTAAAACACATGACCCTATTCACGTATAGATATTTTATATAAACTCTATACACTTACAAATATGGTTATTCTCACTTTATTTATAATTATTTTTACATATATTTGATGAATTTTGTCTTTTAAAAAAAATGTCTATACACATGTGAATAGAGTTATTCACACCATCTAAATGGTTTATGATTTTTAATTTTTTTTCTTGTAAATGAGACTTTAAACATTATTTGCTCATGTAAACACAATTCAAATAATATGTATATTTGTGAACTTCATTAAAAGAAATTTATAATAGATACACATGTGAACAGGGTTGTTCACATATGTACAAGGGTTGTTCACATGTGGATCAGTTAAAAAGTTTATAATCCTATATTGTCCTAATGTTAATAAAATTAATAAGGTTAAAAATCAAAAAATAGGTATCTACATTACTAACGGTTTTAAATAAATACTTTTCTTTAATTGTATAAATGTTTAGTCTAATTGTTAATAAAATGTTATTATATTTACAGTATTAATCGTTTATATTAGAGTTGCAAAAACAAACTTTTAGCTTGACGAGGAAAAAGTGCAACTTTTAATAGATACATGAACTGTATAATCAATTTATGAACCATGATTTTCTCATAGACGGGTTTTTGTATAAATGTTTGGTTCCTATTATGCCCCTTTCTTAAATATTATTAATTTGTTAATTAATTTTTGTTAGCAATATTACAAAAATGCCATCAATCAATTTCAACCTTTGATGTAATACATCCAATGGATCATAATGGTTCTCATAGTTCTCGACAAATAATTAGTTCTCGCATATATAACTTATATATATATATATATATAATTATATATATATATATATATTGTAGAGGATTATAATTATAATAATAATGCCTTTATGTCTTTCAGCCAAATGTTGGTCACGGTTCGAAACCTTTGAAATGCATATTGGGAAGTCCTTGCCAATGAGGTGGGGCATGGGTTTTCTCTAGCATTTAGCTGGTTTCCTCCAGAACGGTAGTGAGACTTCCACCGCCAGTCATGCCCTCGGATTGACTGTGCTGGTGAGTCCAATCACCACTGCTGTTCAAAAAAAATTATAATTAAGAACTAAACAAATATTTAAAAAGTGTAAACAAAAAATAGAATAAATAAAAACCCTCGTTAAATAATTAAATCATTAATTAAAAAAAACATTAATAAATAATTTTGATACAATTCCATACAATCTTGATTTACTTCTAGTAAAATACGTAATCAACGTGTTAAAAGAGCTTGAACAATCAATGTATGTTATTATTTTTTTTTATATATATATTATTTATGGTATACTATAATAATTAAGGGTATATTTTGACAATTCATATAAAGTATAAGTATGAATACCGTCATTGATAAAAGATAAAATAGTTAAATATGATCTAATGGCTCTAAATCAAAGATAAATCTATCCAAGGGTTCCTATTTGTTTAAAGATGAATTTAAGACATTGTTATATATATATTGATAGATACTAAAAACTAATATAATTTGTACAAGTCTCTCTACATTAAGTCAACTCTTTTTACTTTTGTCAATTTTAATATTTTACCCTTAAGTTTCTAACTTTTGACTTTTACCCCAATTATAATATAACTTTAACACTCTTTGACTTTCGACTCATTTCATTTTTACCCCTCAAAATTTCTATCTTTTAACTTTTAGCCCTTATCAAAGATTTCGTTTTCAATTTTTGACACTAAACTTTTGAATTCTCATGTTTCTATCCAACTACTTTCACACATTTACGTTCTCTTTTTTAAACATTTGGTTATATATAACTTTTTTAATATATTATATTTTTCGTCATCTTGCGTTATACGTTCATGTAATTTTAAAAGAAAGACACTATATTACATCATCGTCGTCAGAGTGTCATGTTCTCTTTTTTAGAGATTTGGTATATATAACATTTTTTAATATATTATATTTTTCGTCATCTTGCGTTATACGTTCATGTAATTTTAAAAGAAAGACATTATATTACATCAACGTCGTCAGAGTGTCATTATTTGCGATAATATAGTAATTGTTTTATTCTATGTTTTTATACACCCTATAATTTTATTGTTCTTATATGTTACTTTTATTAGTGTTATATATCTTTTGCCTTTTTTTAAATTTGGGTTCTAAGATTTAACATCAATGTATTTGCATTAAACTAATACTATTATAAATGTATTTGCATTAAACTAATACTATTATATATTCTAGCTAGCCTCCCGGCAAGCAATAGGTTTAGGGGGAAGACTCTCCTCTAAATGTGTTCCGCGACGACTCGCGAGTTTATAAACTAGTATATACAAAGAAGGACCTTAGCTACAGTAGTCTGCTGACATCAGCATGTTTTTTCCTTTTTTTTTCTTCTAAATTTCTGCCACCAATTTTTTTACCTTTTACATTTTACCCCCTGAAAACTTTGCTTTCTAATTCCTGCCACAAAACTTTCTTTTCTTCTACATATTGTCTCGGCTTTCCAGATAACATAACTATAGTGATTTGATAACAAAAAAAGTGGAGTATATCCGACCAACACTTTCAAACTCTGGCAGCCGCCGTTTGTTGCTAGAAAATATAAAAAGAAATAAGATAAAAATAACAGAAACCATACATACCTTTCAACCCCACTATAATAGATCTCTACATATCTAAAGAAAAATAAATCTACATATTTAAATAAAACATGATTCAATTGCAATAATACCCATGTTGTTAAAGTAAAACAATTATAAAATCTAAAAAGGAAATCAACAATCCAAAACTCAAAATTTGCAATAAAATTATATCGAGGTACCCAACATCTGGAAACAAAATAAAGTGTTGCTCTTTCGCTCTTGAGGCAGTGGCCGCCTGCCAATGTCAATATAAGAGAAGAAGAAGAAGACATATGCGTTTTTGCTTAATTAGCCTGAGAGTGAAGAAAGTTGTGTGGTTTTTTCTTTCTTTTTCTATTGATAGTGAGAGCAATGAAAGTGGTTTTTCATTTGATGGTTTTTGGTAGTACTATACAACTGCTTTTAGTATGACACAAATGAGAAAAGGTGGACATGTGTAACAGGGTAAGGACTTTGTAAAGTATATATCTTACACGTTTTCTTTAGCATTTTATTTTTTGTTTATATTTAGAATAATGATAAATCAACCTAATTGGTATGCCTAAAGATATGCCTAATAGTAAGATAATGACATGTGGAAAAATCAGGGGCAAAATTAGGAAAGAGAATTAGTGGAATCCACATGTCAAATTCTTAAGGTTTTAGGTTGATTTTTAGGCATACGAGTTAGGTTGATTAATCATTTTCCTTATATTTATAACAATTAGAAGGGTGCCCGCGCGTTGCGGCGAATCTTATAACCACTCTTTTTGGATGACTACATCGGTGAATGTCAAAAATATAGATGTAAATATTAATTTACAAATATTAATTTACACACGTGAAACAAATATGCATAAGCTACTTTTGCCGTAAGTTGTTTATATTTAATAGGTCTTATACCCAGACGATGCGCGTTTGTTTAAAAATTATTGTTTAACAAAGTATTGACCAAAAAAAATAAAACAATATCGACATTGATAATTAATAAAACTTCGTATCCATTTAACAAATAACTAATGTGTTACGGAGCTAGAGGTTAGTACGAAAACTAATTCTGTAGTAATGCATATTCTATGAGTAAAGCAAAAATACTTATTAAAACATAAACCATATTCCAGCTTAAAGAACAAATAGTTCAGCTAGCTATTACTAACACAATTATAAAATGTGTTGGTTTCCAACTCAACTTATCTAGTAATGCAAACAAACCAAGAACATATACTAAAGTGTTTGTATCTAAAAACTTGAACCACTACCTTGAATGAACAATTTTCAACTCACGTATGATGAAGGAACAAAAACATACACTTCAGCAGCTTTAAAACAATTTGCAACTCACGTATTAGTCCATGTTCACCCCAAGAATAATAAACCAATAGAACCACTTGTCATTTCACATGTGCATTTTCAGATACGATTGTGCCCGGTATGCCCATTATTCTGTATAGGAGTTGAGCTTTTACGCCTTCTATTGATCTCTATTGCCGTATTCTTCTTCATGCAACTGTCAAACAATTTTGAGTTCATAAACAGAAAACCTTGAAATCACCATTATTAATAATATATGAGAAAGATACCAAGTACATATATATATAGAATATACAGTGAGAGTAGAGGTGAACGATTTGAATAACGGTTATCCGTCTACTAAACCTAATCTATTATCGCTACAGTTGTACATAGAAGTACCATATCTATAGCACTTACAATCCGACAAAAGAAATGTATCAGCTTTCTATAGAAATCAATCTGTAAATGAGGGAAAATGTTGGAGATTTCCGATCTGAAGCAGCCATATTCTTAAAGTTTTACCTTACTCATTATCTGCATAAATGTCAGTCCATCACGATTCCTTTTATAATAACCACCCATATCATTTGCTTGGTAAAATCTATATAAGAAGATGCATTTGCCAACAGTTATTCGTTTCACACATGTAGATAAATTTGTTGCATTTGCCAAATCGAAACTCAAATTCTTTCTTTTTATGAGCACACAACTGCAAAGAGAATATGGCATATTGGCATACAAATTAGAAATGATATTAATGTTAATTTTTCTATTCATTCCTACATGTTTTCATGCAACAGTGATATCAAACATTAAAAATTGGTTTTAAATTACATCCTGACATCTTGTATTAAAACTTCAAAAGAAAACATAACCCATGTGGTGTTCCCATATGTGACCCCAAAAGACCAACCCGAGCCAGATTCTTCCTGAGTCACAAATAGTCGTCAAGATGAAACACCAGCCTGAGATCAACCTGCTCATGTACAGGGAATCCCAACACCTAAGATATATGAATTACCAAAATTGACATCCTTTCCGATCAACAAAAACCAAAACATCCAATTCAACTTTTAGACATCTATTTCCTTCCCAATATCGCAGAACCAACTGTGCCATTCAGATTGTAAAAAAGCTATTGAATCCTAAAATGGGAGTTGAGATTCCCTCTACATGATCAGTGAATAGGCCAGTAAGTGAGGTCCAATCATGTTCGTCCCTGAGCCAGGTCTCGAAGGGGCAAAATGGGTATACCAGAAAAGGAGAGACCACCATGTACTCAGTAGAAACAGCCAAGAGCCATGACTATCCCAGTCCTAAAGGAGGACGCTTCAGTCAGCAGCAAAATGGGTCTGAACCAGGCTAGGTCAGTAGCCCGGGGAGTTCACTTGAAAAGCAAATAAGCTATATGCAGGCTAGAAATGTGCAACTCTCAAAGGGTAATGAATACTATAGCCCTATCGTGTCATTGATGATGAAGAAACAAAACAATTTAGAATATATAGTTGAGTTATCATGACAGAATCACTAACTAATAAAAACTTGAAAATTTGTTGCTGGCATAAATATAATATCTTCCTATCTGAATAGTTACATATTAATATGATTTAAGCGAATCTCAATGGAAACTAAATCACCCATAAAGACACCTTATGTTATTTTTAGAAATAGAAAAGGTGGATTTCAATCCATAAAACGCAATTATTAGGTTAAATTCGATGTTATCTTTGAATGACAAAACATCATGCACCTATTTTACAGCTCATTATACACCTATATCTCAAGTGAAATCAAACCACAACCTTTTGACTGATTGATGGATCACCACAGAGAGTGCTAGGGTAAAAGACATGTCTGTAATGTCAATAGACATATAGCACAAAGAGGGAAAAGACTTACGGTTTTCAGCAATTAGCTTCAAAAGCCCTGCATTTTCCTGCACATTTAATGATGAAATTCAAAGTAAATTATAGATTAAATAGGGGGGAAAAACCGAGAGATTTAAAAAAAAAACATGAAACATATGTGTCGTACCAATCAATTTGCCAACCCAATTGGCAAAATGGAATACCCATCTGTTTCATATTACAGGAGGTAAAGTAAAACCGCAAATTAGATGTAAGCATTTCTAATCGATTGCAATGTTATTAAAGTATGGATGAGAACAAAAAGCCCTTTTTCAAATCCGATCAGAAACGATGAGATTCCTCATTCAGTTTGGCAAGTTAGCGGCGGCGGCTGTTGCTGCTTTACACTCTTTTGTAGGACCTTTTTATTCTGATCTGACACCATCTATAATGATCATCCAAACACAAATGAAACAATAATAATTAAAAATAATAATTTAATTGGAAAGTTATGATACTTGAGTAGAATAAATAGGCTACCTTGAGATAAAATTATTATATACACCTAAAAATGCAAATATATAATTATTATAAAAAATTATATAAATAAAATTATATAAATAAAATTAATAAATAAAATTATATAAATAAAAAATAAATAAAATTATATAAATAAAAATATAAATATAAATATATAAAAAAATTAATAAATAAAATTATATAAATAAAAAATAAATAAAATTATATAAATAAAAATATAAATATTAAATATATAAAAAAATTAATAAATAAAATTATATAAATATAAAATATAAATAAAATTATATAAATAAAATTATATAAATAAAATTATATAAATAAAATTATATAAATAAAATTATATAAATAAAATATATAAATAAAATTATATAAATAAAATTATATAAATAAAATATATAAATAAAATATATAAATAAAATTATATAAATAAAATTATATAAATAAAATATATAAATAAAATTATATAAATAAAATTATATAAATAAAATATATAAATATAAATTATATAAACCTAAAATTATATAAATATAAATTATATAAAAAAAAATAAATAAAATTATATAAATAAAAAATAAATAAAATTATATAAATAAAATTAATAAATAAAATTATATAAATATAAAATAAATAAAATTATATAAATAAAATTGAAATTATTTATGATAAAGTGATTACGAGTACTACCATATATAATAAGGGAACGGAGGGGATTCCTCAAATTAATTTCCCAAATTGAGTCAAATTGGAGAAATCTTGGCCTTTAAATGAAATGCATAACCAGTAAAATATTGGGACATAATGTTTAATGGCATACGGCTAAAAATATAAGGTCCGCACATAGTCATTTTGGAATGAAAGTATGTGATCATGTGTTACGTTCTCTTAACAAAAAAAAAAGTAATTAGGATAACGCATGAAAATAAAACTACGTTTAGATTTACCGGATACTTTCATACATTCTTTTACTTTTACTGAAAGAAAGAAGCGGCCATGACGACGTTTGTCTCCGCTGACGAATTGTTGTCTTTCTTTCTTTTGGTCTCCAAGTTACCAACAACCAAACAAACATAAAAGAGAAGCCGCCGGCCAGTCGGAAAAAATCGAATGGCAGCTGCTACCAGTGAACGGGAGATATTTGTTTACACTGTTAAGCTCGCCAAGCAAACGTTTCCCTCCATTCCTTTTTTCTATCCAACTGCTGTTCTTACGTACTTTGATCATCCTTAGAGTTATTAGACCATCCGTACCATCACCTCAACATAATGTCGAGGCCTCCTCGGCTGGTTGGCCGGCGTGTTGGTTTAACTTGGTGGCAACCGCGGTGGATGACTAGGCTTAGCTATTTTTTTATATAATTTTTTGTTACTATTATTATTAATGTAGATGATGAACTACAAGGAAAGATACATCATATAAAAGCTTCATCTCTCTATTTATTTATGCAATAAATTAGTAAAATACTAGTTGAAAATTTTAATTATTAATCGATTTATATGCCACCTATATATGTCTAGCTTATTTTGAAATAAAAAATTGGAAGCTACAGAAGTTTTCTTTTAAATTCACATGTGAACACAATACATTAAAGGGCTAATTGTTAGAAAGTACTTCAACTTTGACACTTTTGTTTTTGTGGGGCTCCAACAAAAAAAACTTCTATTTGGAAAAATGAAACCGGGTAAAATATCTTTTGTGGGGCTCCGTACAGGTAGCTAGTCACTTTTTAATTTCTGTTTAATTTTAGATTATTTAAATAGGTGAATTTAATGATGTGTAAAGCCACGTAAGCCGCCAAGTCATCACTCCTAATACACGTCACCTAACTCAATTTTTCCGACAACATCATCTTCTCCGGCGACACATTTTCCGGTAACACCAAACTTTGATGACTTTCTGGTGAAGTGTTTTTTGAACCCGACCCTCTTGACGTTTTCGTCACCTGAATCAACAGTTTCTTCACCTAAATATTTTAATCTATTCACAAAACTCTATGGACTAAACTCAAATTGTCCTAAACTCAAATCAACGTTGCTTTCCCCAAATTCTTCAACTTTATTGAAATCTCTTTACCCATACACCCAATCGAATCCCCAAATCACAATAAGTATTCCCAAATTCATACGCTAAAACACAAAACAAAACAAAACAAAACATATTTCCGGTCATTCATTTCCGGCTCATCCCACCGGACATCTTGTCTGGTCCAGACCACCGATGTCAGGCCACACTGCCACATATCACACTTGTCAAACCGAGCACCTCCGCTGCCACACAGTTCATCCTACCTCCACCAGATGCCTCATTTTACTTTGTGAATAGATGATAAATCTATATATACCACCGTTGCCGGAAATAAGCCGCCCCCATTAATCTGCTACAAATTGCCTCCGCCACTCTGCCATAGCCACCACCAATTTAATCATAATAGGTGTTCACATCATCATCGGCATCGAGTTTTTGTTATCACCCATTTGTAAAATCTAAATAAACATGAAGTATGAAAACCCTAATAAAACTAAGGGTAATGTGTGATTTTTTTAACAGATGACCACGTACATAGGGAGAGAAATTAAAAAAAAAATGTGTTTGAAACTTTGAGGAGGTGATGGTGCCGTGAAAAGTGGATCGTGATATGTGAAGAAAACAAACACCCATTTTGTTTTTAACATAAAACAAACAAACACCCATTTAGGAGTTAGGAAATTATTTTATATTTAACATTAAATGTTTACTAGATCTATATGGCTGCCGGGTGGAATAATTTAGCATATAACTGGTTAAATAAAGTCCACATAAGCAAAAGCAGGTCAGAGCCCCACAAAAGATATTTTACCCGGTTTCATTCCTTCGAATAGAAGTTTTTTTTGATGGAACCCCATAAAAACAAAAGTGTCAAAGTTGAAGTACTTTTCAAACAATTAGCCCTACATTAAAAACAACCTAGGGCAATGTTGTTGTTCTCACCCTTTTTTACCCCCGGTCTAGTAAAAATGCGGAAATTCATAAAAACGGGTATGAAGGATACTCTAACGATCCACGATGCGCTAAGTACGGGATTGGTTGGTGGCTTATAAGTCTAGGTGTTCTCTCCATCTTTCAGGTGGAGCGAGTTCTGTACCTAGCTAATGGCTTGATGCGGGCCTAGTATGAAATTTGTTCATATAACATACTAGTGTTGACAGTGTTGTTTTTGTGAATCATAACAAAATGTGCTTCATAAAAGTTTTGTACATCATATGTTGACACAAGTCATGATCATTCAAATATTATACTTGTGTTGCACTAATTGTTGTGTGTTGGCACCACAAGCTTTCTCACCCTTATGAATTGGATGATCACATGTGAAAAAAATGAACAATCAATCCCATGGGAAGAGAGGCATACACGTGGGCATGTCTATTATTGTATGCGATTACTAACCATCCGTTTTGCATTCCCATCGTGTTCATGTTTTGTTGGTTTAACTTTTTTGTTCTTGTGATCTGATATCGACAGAAATGATGGAAGCAATGAAGAAGGTTGCAAAGCTAGGTGAGGAGTTGAATGTGATAGAGAGGAATTTGCTCTTGGATGGGTATCAAAAAGTGGTTAATGCTAGGAGAGCTTCATGGAGGATGTTGTCATGGATAGAGCAGGAGGAGGAGTCGAGAGGGAATGATGAGAATGCAAAACGTATCAAGGAGTACCGAAAGAAGGTTGAATCAGAGATCGATACTATATGCAATGATATTTTGAATGTGATTGATGATCATCTTATTCCTTCCTCTGATGGTTCTGGTGAATCAATTGTTCTCTACTACAGGATGTGAGTTCGGTAATTACATAACTTAGCGTGTCATATATAAGTCTTTTATCCAACTAACTGATGCACGACAACTGAGCATAGACTCCAAGTTCTTGACAGGAATTACAGTAATTGGCCTATACGAGAATTAATATATTTTATATGACGAAATGAAATATGTGATGTTGTGCGTTTGGGATTCGTGACGGCCAAAATGGATTGAAAAGGCAGAAAAGTATTTCATTGGTTTTAGAAAACTATAACCGCTGTGTATCTTAAGGGGCGGAGTGGAGGGGGATAATTTATCAATCCTCCCAAATTCCACCAATAACTTCCTTACAACTCAATTTAACCTTCCAACCCTCCCAACCCATTTTTACTGGCGCTCGATAAATTTTCAACCCTCACAAATTATTATTATTTCTTTCTTTTTATATTAAACTAAATAATTTTTTTTAATTTAAACATACTATTACACTAAACTTATTAATTAAATTAAACAAATTATTTAAAACAAGTATATTTTAAAAAACAAACTTACTTTTTTCATAATTAAATTCTAACATATAAAAAGAACTAACTAAATGTGTATGCATATAATATTATAGGGTGTGTTTTGTAAATACCTATACTAACAAACAAACAAAAAAGAAACGCACAGCTCCATCTTCTTCGCATGAGGTATATACACACAGTGTGTATATATATATACTGAACAGTTTTTTTTTTTAATGAGCCAACGGCTCGTTCTTCCACCTGGGCCCACCTTCGGACGCTCCTCCTTCTCTTCTCTCTCCATTTATGCATAACGGGTATATAGCCTTGTGACCATACCGTTTGAGCTACCCGCTGGGGGTGGCAGTGGTGTAGCCGGCGGTATGGCACCATAAATTTGCCTACCCGGCCACCACTCCGCCCCCCTAAACAATACTACTTTTTTTTTTTGGATACCCATCGACTCACCCCGTATGAGTCATATGATGCTGATACATGTAACACCCCGACAAGGCGGAATCACGAGGGTTACATACTAAGCACAGCACGACATGGAAATTAAGTAGAGACAAGTCTATATGCGTTAAAAGGATTTGGAAATCCATATAATTCAATCAATTACAATTCCGAGATCATACAAAAATGCATAAGGAGCACGACCATCAAACGTTTACAAAAGAGAGTACAAAAGATGGCATATGATCCTAAGCATAACCCATAAGCGGGAATAATGAATCACGGATCCGTGATAAAGTCCAAGTCCAATCCTAGCATGCAAACAATCAATCATCATCCGATACGTCTTCCATTAACCAGTTCACCTGGAAAGTGTACTAAAACGTGTCAACATAAAGTTGGTGAGTTCGTAGGTTTAAGTAATGAAAATCAAGTGTGTCGGGATAACAACCGTTATCGATATACGAGGATTAATAACGTTCAATAACGTGGGCTCAACAACCCATAACGTGAGTATAAAGATACCCATAACGTGGATTCAACGATCCATAACGTGAGTATAAAGATACCCATAACGTGAGTATAAAGATACCCATAACGTGGATTTAACAATCCATAACGTGAGTTTAACAACCCATAACGTGAGTATAAAGATACCCATAACGTGGATCCAACGATCCATAACGTGAGCATATATATATGTAATAAACGTTTCAATAACACGTATCGCAAGCAAACAATTAAGTAGTTATCATCTTGTTCAATGATCCATAACGTGAGCATATATATATGTAATAAACGTTTCAATAACACGTATCGCAAGCAAACAATTAAGTAGTTATCATCTTGTTCAATATCATAATCGATCGTATCAACCGACAAGCATTTAACAAACGAGTACACTTTCCACCCCAAATAAAGTAAACGTAGGGGCTACGAAACTCACCTTTGCCTTAAATGTTGGGTCACAATCGAGTTTTAAGTATTCAACGAGCTACAAATACCCGAAAGCTTCAACGTTCACGACCTATCATTTTTATTTATAGGACAAGCGTATTAATATAAATGTGGATGTTTATTTACATGTTTTTATATATACGTATAACCATAACATCCTTATCATCATGTGTTCATATATATATACGTATTTGTTTATAACTCGATTTCCCGCTCAATCGTCTTTGATTAATCTTAGTGTTTGAAATCTTGACTTTGAATACATTTTTAGTTATATAAGTATGTACCCTAATTTAGAAGTTTAAATAAAAAGGGAAATTATATAAGTATGTATATACATATATATATACGTATTTGTTTATAACTCGATTTCCCGCTCAATCGTCTTTGATTAATCTTAGTGTTTGAAATCTTGACTTTGAATACATTTTTAGTTATATAAGTATGTACCCTAATTTAGAAGTTTAAATAAAAAGGGAAATTATATAAGTATGTATACACATATGTATTTTGGTTTGACATCTCGACTGGACCCATTAACAAATCAAACAGAGCATCATATGGGCTGAGGAGAGACTCAGGAAGAAGGCCCGATCCAGTGCCAGAAGAATGGGCCACGACCAAGAAAAACAGAAAGCAGGAAAAGAAGAAGAAGCGTAAAGGACGGTGTGGACAGGCGTGCGGGACGGTGGGCCAAGGTTTGACCGGCGTCTGGCACGGTGATGGCCACCGTCCAAGACGGTGGTCTGGATTTGCTTGTTTTGGCGTCTAGCTTGGCGTAATACAGAAGGAAGGAGCGTGTGGCTAGCGTGCGGCTTATTTGAAGGTTACAGTGGACCATCTCGGACGGCCACCTGACCGTGTGAGACGGTGGAACAAGGCAGAACAACGTCCTGGACGCCAATCAGGGCATGGCAGACGGTGGCAGTGGGTCAAGGACGAATCTGGGCAGAAAAGGAAGAACAAGAAACAGTTTGACTTTCAGTCAAACATTGACTCCGACCCAAAAACCCTAAATTGCTGCCATAGAAACGATTTGAGGTGAAATTAAAGTGTGTTTGCGAATCATTAATCAGTTTGGACATGAATGAAAACAACCCCATTTCGAATTCGATTCAGATTCCTCAATTTTTATAATTTTATAAATAAATTTATATTTTCACCTAAAATAAGTCAAGAAACCCTAATTTTGGCAAAAAAAAATGATTTTGACTCACATTTTGAAATGAGATTGCTTACATATGACTAAAGACATGTTTAGAATTGTATTTCACTCAATAATTTCCGTCCATAACATCGAACAAGTGATTAAATCGATTTTTGACCCATTTGGTTCATTTGAACCCTAATTTGACCCACAAGAGATTTGACTTGGAAAGATGACCCAAGAACACTTGTATATGATTAAAAACAAGTTTATAAACATGTAATGATAGTAATGAGTCAAGCTTAACTTACCAAAACCTTCAAGAAGCCTCAAATCCGAAATTTAAGCTTTAAATATGATTCCTTGCACTTTGACTTATGATCTTTGGATATGATGATTTAATGATGATAATGATGATGAATCTAACCCAAATCTATCTTGAATCAACAATAAATGATATGATGATTTAATGATGATAATGATGATGAATCTAACCCAAATCTATCTTGAATCAACAATAAATGATATGATGATTTAGTGAGAGAGTGGATGCAAGAGTTGTTCTTGCATTCAATGAGGGAGAGAGAGATGAGGTGTGAGTGGATGAGAGGATGTGAGTGTAAGAGTGGGATTGGGTGGATAGGGTTGGGTAAGTTGAGATGGGTCATGGGTTGTGGGTTTGACCCACGGGTTGACCCGGTCGCATAACTAGTCAAATTAAGCATCGTTTACATTACGTTAACGACTATTACGTCTATGAAATCCCAACTAACACGACACACGTCAAAAAATCGTCATAAAATGCCAATTCGTATCATTAATCAAGAACAAATTAAATCAAGTCATACGTCCAGTCTCGGGGCAATTTCAAGGAAGTTTCACTAATTTGTGAAATTAAATTATAATTCGATCACGTTTATTCACATTAACTACACGTAAAAATCACGAATGTTACATCATTCCCCCGTTAAAGGAATTTCGTCCCGAAATTGAAATCTAACTAGACTCGTCAAATAAATGAGGATACTTGGCTTTCATGGAGTCCTCACGCTCCCAAGTAAATTCGGGCCCACGTCTAGCTCGCCATCTCACCTTAACGAGTGTATACCGAGTGTTCTTAAGTTTCCTAGTTTCCCGGTCTAAAATCTCTATCGGTTCTTCCACAAACTTCAACGTTTTATCGACACGAATTTCTTCAAGTGGCACATGAAGTGTTGGATCGGCTAAACACTTACTAAGATTACAAATATGGAACACATTATGAACTCCACTCAAGTTTTGAGGAAGTTCTAATCGATAAGCTACCGGGCCAATTCGTTCAAGGATTTTAAATGGGCCAATGTATCTCGGGCCCAACTTGCCACGTTTCACAAACCGAACTACGCCTTTCCACGGGGACACTTTCAACAAAACATAATCACCGACTTCAATTTCGAGTGGCCGTCGCCTAACGTTTGCATACTTCATTTGTCTTTCACGGGCCACTCTCAATTTCTCTTTAATTTGCGAGATCACCTTGGTCGTTTCAATGACAATTTCGGGCCCAATAAGTTGGCTTTCACCAACTTCCGCCCAAGCTACCGGTGACCTACAATCCCTCCCATACAAAGCTTTAAACGGCGCCATATCAATGCTAGCATGATAGCTATTATTATAGGAGAATTCAACTAGCGGTAAATGTACATCCCAATTGCCACCAAAATCGATGGCACAAGCTCGTAACATATCTTCAAGCGTTTGAATCGTTCTTTCACTTTGACCATCGGTTTGAGGGTGGAACGACCGTACTCATGTTGAGTTGAGTACCCATTGCTTTTTGGAACGCCTTCCAAAACTTTGAAGTATATCGGGCATCCCGATCGGATATGATGGAAATCGGCACTCCATGTTTGGATACCACCTCTTTGATGTACAAGCGTGCCATGGTGTCAAATTTGTCATCTTCCCGGATGGCTAAGAAGTGAGCCGACTTAGTCAACCGTTCGATTATCACCCAAATGGTGTCCCGGCCACGACTCGTTCTAGGTAACTTCGTGATGAAGTCCATAGCGATATCTTCCCATTTCCACTTCGGTGTCGCCGGTTGAACTAGCAAACCGGGCGGTTTCTTGTGGTCGGCTTTCACTTTTAGACAAGTGAGGCATTCACTAACGTATCTAGCAATATCTTTCTTCATTCCCGACCACCAATATAAATCTCTTAAACCAAAATACATTTTGTCGGAACCCGGGTGAACCGAGTAGGCCGACTTATGAGCTTCGTTCATCAATTTCAATCGCCACCCGCCAAGAACGGGTATCTACAACCGTTCAACAAAGTATAACCCGTCATCATCTTTTCTATCAAATTGTTCTTCTAAGCCGTGTAATGCTTCATTGATGAAGTTTTCCGGCCTAGTTGCTAATCTTTGTGCTTCAATGATGGAGTCACGAACGCTCCTTATCACGGTGAGGCTCATGGCTCTAATTCGTCTTGGCTTTATCCGATCTTTCCGGCTCAAGGCATCGGCTACCACATTTGCCTTACCCGGGTGATACCGGATAACACAATCGTAGTCACTAAAAAGTTCAAGCCATCTTCTTTGTCTCATATTCAATTCACTTTGATCAAAAATGTGTTGGAGGCTTTTGTGATCGGTATAGATCACACTTTTGGTGCCATACAAGTAGTGCCTCCAACATTTCAAAGCAAATACAACCGCTCCCAATTCCAAGTCATGAGTCGGGTAATTCTTCTCATGCACCTTCAATTGCCTAGATGCATAAGCAATTACTTTACCCCGTTGCATTAAGACACAACCCAATCCTTGCCCGGACGCATCACAATAAACAACAAAGTCATCGGCTCCATCGGGCAAGCTTAATATGGGTGCATCACACAACTTGTCCTTCAACAATTGGAATGCTTGTTCTTGTTTTTCTCCCCAATCAAACCTTCTTTCTCGTTGAGTCAACAAGGTCAAAGGTTGGGCAATCTTGGAAAAAATTTCAATGAATCGTCGATAATAACCCGCCAAACCCAGAAATTGGCGAATCTCGGTTGGCGTCTCGGGTCGTCTCTAATTTTTCACCGCTTCAATCTTACTTGGGTCCACATGAATTCCTTCCTTGCTCACCACGTGACCAAGAAAGTGGACCTCTTCAAGCCAAAATTCACATTTGGAGAACTTGGCATACAATTTCTCTTTCCGGAGTAGTTCCAAAACTAGCTTCAAATGCTCGGCGTGATCTTCTTTAGATTTGGAATAGATAAGGATGTCATCAATGAAAACAATGACAAATTGATCCAAGTAGGGCGAGCACACCCGGTTCATCAAGTCCATGAACACCGCCGGTGCATTGGTCAACCCAAAAGGCATAACCGTGAATTCAAAATGTCCATAACGGGTACGAAAGGCCGTCTTGGGAATATCATCTTCATGAACACGTAGTTGGTGGTAACCCGACCGCAAATCAATTTTAGAAAAGAAACGAGCACGTTGGAGTTGGTCAAATAAATCATCAATCCTTGGAAGAGGATAACGATTCTTCACCGTGAGTTTGTTTAGTTCACGATAATCGATACACATACGGAAAGAACCGTCTTTCTTTTTGACAAATAAGACCGGTGTACCCCACGGTGAATGACTTGGGCGGATGAAACCCTTTTCTTGGAGTTCTTTGAGTTGGGCGGCCAACTCTTGCATTTCGGTTACGGCTAAGCGGTAGGGCGCTTTGGCCACGGGGGAAGCGTTTGGAACAAGATCAATACGGAAATCAAGTTCACGAGATGGAGGCAAACCCGGTAGGTCATCCGGGAATACATCCATGAATCTATTAACCACGGGAACGGCTCTTAATTCGACTTTTGTGACGTTGACATTATAAATTTTTCCTTCCCACGATTCGGTTGTCTCACCTTGAACTACTAACTCACCGCCATCATCTAATGGAATTCTCACCACCCGACTACCACAATCTATAACCGCGTTCATTGCCGACATCCAATCCATTCCCACAATCACATCAAAGCTACCGATATTAAAAGGAATCAAGTCTATCAAGAACGGGTGGTCACATAACTCTAAGTACAATCACGAACAACTTGATCAATTTTAGTTAACCCACCGTTTACCATTTCAAGTTCAAAGTAATACGACAAAGGACTAAGGCTAGCATCAATCAATGGGATGAAGTCATTTGAAACGAGACTAAAATTGGCACCCGAGTCAAATAACACGGTGGCATATTGATTGTTGAGAAGAAAAGTACCTGTCACAACGTTTGGGTCAACACGAGCCTCGGCCGCATTCACGGCAAAAACTCTTCCACGGGGAGCAAGTTGTTGTTGTTGTTATGGAGCTTGATGTTGTGGGTCTTGATTTCCCCGGTTTTGATTAGGACCGGCAATTTGAAGTTGATTAGGGTGCACGGTCACTTGGACTTGTTGGCCAATGAGGTTTGGGCACCGGTTACGGTAGTGGTCTTGGCTACCACATTCGTAGCAAGTACCCGGGGCCATCGGGGGACGCCTCACATTAAGAGGAGCAACGTTCAATGGTGCATTTCGGCGGTTAGTTGGACAAAATTTTGAAGTGTGGCCCGGTTGGTTGCATTGAAAGCATACATCACATCTTAGGGCGGGCTGATGGTGACGATTACACCTAGGGCATAGAGATGAACCCCGGCATAACCACCTTGTGGAGGACCCGCCGCCGGCACAACCGCCGCAAAAACCTTCCCACCACGACTAGGGCGTTTATGATTACGCCTCTCATCTTTCTTGGTGCCACTTGACTCGGCCACCTCTTTTCTCTTTCCATCACCCTTACTCAACTTACCACCCCTAATAAGCTCCAATGTCACACTAGCGGTGCGGGTGGTTGCTTCTTTGTATGTCAATGGCATGGTGGGGTGAGAAACAACCATTCACTTCATGAGGCAATCCCGCAACATACTTCTCAATCTTCACATTTGGGGGACTCACATAATGAGGAATGAGCCTAGAGAGTTGGTCAAATCGGCGAGTGTAACCCTCATAGTCTCCTCCCTTCATGGCAAGTTTAGAGAATTCCACTTGCAAGTTTCTCATTTCATGTGTCGGGCAATATTTAGCAATTATCATGTCTTTGAACTCTCCCCAAAGTAGGTTGTTAGCCGCATCAATTCCCAACTCATCAACCTCCTCATTCCACCATTCAAGAGCCTCACCCTTCAACATACCGGTGGCATAAGTAATTCGTTGGTGGTAAGCACAACCACTCCGGGCAATGATTGATTCAATTGTCTCCAACCATTCCAAACAACCCGTAGCACCACCATCTCCATTAAACTCTGGGGCTCCACAAAGTTTGAAATCTTTAAACAAGCACCCTTGTTGGTAGGCATCATGACCTCTTGGTCGTACAAAACCTTCTTCTCCATCCTCACCGTTTACATTCACATCTTCATCTTCATTTTGAACATGAACCGCTTCATCTTCCGGTTTTTCTTGTTCATTTCTAGCTTCCATGGCCGTTTGGATTCGGGCCACAAGATCCGGCATGAGATCATTTAAAGCTTGAGTGATAACCTCGGCGGTTACCGGGGGATTGGCACCACCCCGGCCACCTCGGCCACCACGACCTCCTCGACCTCCACGGCCTCCTCTACCACCACGACCACCTCTACCACCACGACCACCTCCATTCTCCTCTTGTTCATCTTGATTTCGGGGGGGTCTCACAACTCTCCTTGGTCTAACCATTGTCCTGAGCACACGTGTTAGATTAACAAGTTAGTTCTCACGATTCACACACGAGTTAACCAAAGTATATCATCACGAAACAAGCATTTCATATCTAGGGTTTCCCTAGACCGTCTAACATGCATATCTCTACGGGGATTTTATCATGGCAATAATCTAAGGCTTCATCGATCATACCATCCACAATCAACCATACGATCACGAATCATTCAACACAATATAAAATGGGTCAAGTCATGACAAGGCGGGTAAAGCATAGTCCGAATCTTAACTTCAACATTCAATACATTAAAGGTGTATGTATACAGGGTGTACCAGCGGCTAACCCTCCACACCGTTAATATATTGAATGGACGTCGGGATTCGGTTCCGTTATGCTCTTTAAGTATTGGTCGGGTATGTATACAGGGTGTACCAGCGGCTAACCCTCCACCTAACCAACACTCATTAAGCATACCGGGTTACCTACTATACTTCATCCACAATGCGCAATCCACGAGACCATTAACTTTATATGACATAGGATAACCATAAATTTGTTGATCAGGCGCCTCTAGGGTTACCGAATGTCATACCCCGTTAATGCCCTCATTTCACTTTGCTAGGGTTAAACAATAAACTGTAAGAATATACGTTAACGTTCGTTCGGCAAGTCACGGTGTATCCCGACACTAACACATACGACCATCGAGTCATCACATAGCAATCAAGTCATAAGAAACCTACGAACTCCATTTTAAAAAGTTTTATGCATCATACAATTCACGTTGCACACAAAATTTCCTATCATGCATGCTAATTATGAAATAAGGGTGCAATGGCTATAGGCTAGGTCAATCCACCTAATTCTCTACAACCACGGCTCTGATACCATTCTGTAACACCCCGACAAGGCGGAATCACGAGGGTTACATACTAAGCACAGCACGACATGGAAATTAAGTAGAGACAAGTCTATATGCGTTAAAAGGATTTGGAAATCCATATAATTCAATCAATTACAATTCCGAGATCATACAAAAATGCATAAGGAGCACGACCATCAAACGTTTACAAAAGAGAGTACAAAAGATGGCATATGATCCTAAGCATAACCCATAAGCGGGAATAATGAATCACGGATCCGTGATAAAGTCCAAGTCCAATCCTAGCATGCAAACAATCAATCATCATCCGATACGTCTTCCATTAACCAGTTCACCTGGAAAGTGTACTAAAACGTGTCAACATAAAGTTGGTGAGTTCGTAGGTTTAAGTAATGAAAATCAAGTGTGTCGGGATAACAACCGTTATCGATATACGAGGATTAATAACGTTCAATAACGTGGGCTCAACAACCCATAACGTGAGTATAAAGATACCCATAACGTGGATTCAACAATCCATAACGTGAGTATAAAGATACCCATAACGTGAGTATAAAGATACCCATAACATGGATTAAACAATAAACTATAAGAATATACGTTAACGTTCGTTCGGCAAGTCACGGTGTATCCCGACACTAACACATACGACCATCGAGTCATCACATAGCAATCAAGTCATAAGAAACCTACGAACTCCGTTTAAAAAGTTTTATGCATCATACAATTCACGTTGCACACAAAATTTCCTATCATGCATGCTAATTATGAAATAAGGGTGCAATGGCTATAGGCTAGGTCAATCCACCTAATTCTCTACAACCACGGCTCTGATACCATTCTGTAACACCCCGACAAGGCGGAATCACGAGGGTTACATACTAAGCACAGCACGACATGGAAATTAAGTAGAGACAAGTCTATATGCGTTAAAAGGATTTGGAAATCCATATAATTCAATCAATTACAATTCCGAGATCATACAAAAATGCATAAGGAGCACGACCATCAAACGTTTACAAAAGAGAGTACAAAAGATGGCATATGATCCTAAGCATAACCCATAAGCGGGAATAATGAATCACGGATCCGTGATAAAGTCCAAGTCCAATCCTAGCATGCAAACAATCAATCATCATCCGATACGTCTTCCATTAACCAGTTCACCTGGAAAGTGTACTAAAACGTGTCAACATAAAGTTGGTGAGTTCGTAGGTTTAAGTAATGAAAATCAAGTGTGTCGGGATAACAACCGTTATCGATATACGAGGATTAATAACGTTCAATAACGTGGGCTCAACAACCCATAACGTGAGTATAAAGATACCCATAACGTGGATTCAACGATCCATAACGTGAGAATAAAGATACCCATAACGTGAGTATAAAGATACCCATAACGTGGATTTAACAATCCATAACGTGAGTTTAACAACCCATAACGTGAGTATAAAGATACCCATAACGTGGATTTAACAATCCATAACGTGAGTTTAACAACCCATAACGTGAGTATAAAGATACCCATAACGTGGATCCAACGATCCATAACGTGAGCATATATATATGTAATAAACGTTTCAATAACACGTATCGCAAGCAAACAATTAAGTAGTTATCATCTTGTTCAATATCATAATCGATCGTATCAACCGACAAGCATTTAACAAACGAGTACACTTTCCACCCCAAATAAAGTAAACGTAGGGGCTACGAAACTCACCTTTGCCTTAAATGTCGGGTCACAATCGAGTTTTAAGTATTCAACGAGCTACAAATACCCGAAAGCTTCAACGTTCACGACCTATCATTTTTATTTATAGGACAAGCGTATTAATATAAATGTGGATGTTTATTTACATGTTTTTATATATACGTATAACCATAACATCCTTATCATCATGTGTTCATATATATATACGTATTTGTTTATAACTCGATTTCCCGCTCAATCGTCTTTGATTAATCTTAGTGTTTGAAATCTTGACTTTGAATACATTTTTAGTTATATAAGTATGTACCCTAATTTAGAAGTTTAAATAAAAAGGGAAATTATATAAGTATGTATACACATATGTATTTTGGTTTGACATCTCGACTGGACCCATTAACAAATCAAACAGAGCATCATATGGGCTGAGGAGAGACTCAGGAAGAAGGCCCGATCCAGTGCCAGAAGAATGGGCCACGACCAAGAAAAACAGAAAGCGGGAAAAGAAGAACAGATAAAAGAAAAAGAATGGGCCACGACCAAGAAAAACAGAAAGCGGGAAAAGAAGAACAGATAAAAGAAAAAGAAGAAGAAGCGTAAAGGACGGTGTGGACAGGCGTGCGGGACGGTGGGCCAAGGTTTGACCGGCGTCTGGCACGGTGAAGGCCACCGTCCAAGACGGTGGTCTGGATTTGCTTGTTTTGGCGTCTAGCTTGGCGTAATACAGAAGGAAGGAGCGTGTGGCTAGCGTGCGGCTTATTTGAAGGTTACAGTGGACCATCTCGGACGGCCACCTGACCGTGTGAGACGGTGGAACAAGGCAGAACAACGTCCTGGACGCCAATCAGGGCGTGGCAGACGGTGGCAGTGGGTCAAGGACGAATCTGGGCAGAAAAGGAAGAACAAGAAACAGTTTGACTTTCAGTCAAACATTGACTCCGACCCAAAAACCCTAAATTGCTGCCATAGAAACGATTTGAGGTGAAATTAAAGTGTGTTTGCGAATCATTAATCAGTTTGGACATGAATGAAAACAACCCCATTTCGAATTCGATTCAGATTCCTCAATTTTTATAATTTTATAAATAAATTTATATTTTCACCTAAAATAAGTCAAGAAACCCTAATTTTGGCAAAAAAAAATGATTTTGACTCACATTTTGAAATGAGATTGCTTACATATGACTAAAGACATGTTTAGAATTGTATTTCACTCAATAATTTCCGTCCATAACATCGAACAAGTGATTAAATCGATTTTTGACCCATTTGGTTCATTTGAACCCTAATTTGACCCACAAGAGATTTGACTTGGAAAGATGACCCAAGAACACTTGTATATGATTAAAAACAAGTTTATAAACATGTAATGATAGTAATGAGTCAAGCTTAACTTACCAAAACCTTCAAGAAGCCTCAAATCCGAAATTTAAGCTTTAAATATGATTCCTTGCACTTTGACTTATGATCTTTGGATATGATGATTTAATGATGATAATGATGATGAATCTAACCCAAATCTATCTTGAATCAACAATAAATGATATGATGATTTAGTAAGAGAGTGGATGCAAGAGTTGTTCTTGCATTCAATGAGGGAGAGAGAGATGAGGTGTGAGTGGATGAGAGGATGTGAGTGTAAGAGTGGGATTGGGTGGATAGGGTTGGGTAAGTTGAGATGGGTCATGGGTTGTGGGTTTGACCCACGGGTTGACCCGGTCGCATAACTAGTCAAATTAAGCATCGTTTACATTACGTTAACGACTATTACGTCTATGAAATCCCAACTAACACGACACACGTCAAAAAATCGTCATAAAATGCCAATTCGTATCATTAATCAGTTTGGACATGAATGAAAACAACCCCATTTCGAATTCGATTCAGATTCCTCAATTTTTATAATTTTATAAATAAATTTATATTTTCACCTAAAATAAGTCAAGAAACCCTAATTTTGGCAAAAAAAAATGATTTTGACTCACATTTTGAAATGAGATTGCTTACATATGACTAAAGACATGTTTAGAATTGTATTTCACTCAATAATTTCCGTCCATAACATCGAACAAGTGATTAAATCGATTTTTGACCCATTTGGTTCATTTGAACCCTAATTTGACCCACAAGAGATTTGACTTGGAAAGATGACCCAAGAACACTTGTATATGATTAAAAACAAGTTTATAAACATGTAATGATAGTAATGAGTCAAGCTTAACTTACCAAAACCTTCAAGAAGCCTCAAATCCGAAATTTAAGCTTTAAATATGATTCCTTGCACTTTGACTTATGATCTTTGGATATGATGATTTAGTAAGAGAGTGGATGCAAGAGTTGTTCTTGCATTCAATGAGGGAGAGAGAGATGAGGTGTGAGTGGATGAGAGGATGTGAGTGTAAGAGTGGGATTGGGTGGATAGGGTTGGGTAAGTTGAGATGGGTCATGGGTTGTGGGTTTGACCCACGGGTTGACCCGGTCGCATAACTAGTCAAATTAAGCATCGTTTACATTACGTTAACGACTATTACGTCTATGAAATCCCAACTAACACGACACACGTCAAAAAATCGTCATAAAATGCCAATTCGTATCATTAATCAAGAACAAATTAAATCAAGTCATACGTCCAGTCTCGGGGCAATTTCAAGGAAGTTTCACTAATTTGTGAAATTAAATTATAATTCGATCACGTTTATTCACATTAACTACACGTAAAAATCACGAATGTTACAGTACAATACCTCCATCCTAATCCCCACATGATCTGGGCACCCCGAAGGATCGAACCGGCGTATTTAAACTTCACATGTGGGTCTAGGCTTCATTGGTAACGGGTACCTGTTAAAATTATCAAATTAATTGTTAATTTAAGTTGTTGTTTTGTAGGATTAAGGACTTATGGTGACACTTCAAGAAACAAGAGGGCTGAAGCTGCACAAGTTGATGAAGTTTGAAGAAAAGGAGCCAAATGAAGAAAAGAAGAAGAAAAGGGACTTCATACGTAAATTCTCATAGGGTTCGTGTATACAAACGAACCCTATGCCACTGTAGCGGCTCACCACTCTTGCAGACATTCTTACCGTTGAGAAAACCCTTATTTTTCGATGTAATCTTTAATCTTTTTCTGCTTAATTTCTGTACAAAACTTTGATATTAATCTATGGCTAGTTCGTTCAATATCGCTGCAATGATGTGTGTCTATTATACATATATATCTATAATTTTCTACATGGTATCAGAGCTTAGGCTCAAATCTTTATATGTTTTTTGAATCAAATCGTTCTTATATATATATATATATTTACATCAAAATATGTTTATTTATTAGATCAGATAATTTTTCTGATCAAAACCCTATTTCCTCATTATTTTTTGTTATTGTTTCTGCTCGTGTGTAGGGTTTGATTCTTTATAGAATTTTTAACCTTGCCACTTGTTATCAGCACGATCTTTCTAGATTTGTGTTTGATTTAATATATCTTGTTTATCTCTCCTTTTTCTGAAATCAATCCTTTGTTAAAGGGATTGATCTTTGGTTGGAGTATATTTTTTGACCCCTTATCGATTATTATTGGAATTACTGTTGGCGACCCCACTGTAAGCTTCTTATCCTACCCATCTAGTAGCAAATTGTTTCTCATTCGGAGTGCTCTGGGTGAGAAAAGTTTGGCCTATCAGTTGGGATCCTATTTTATGTGTTTATCTTTCTGCTGCTTGATTTCTTGCCATTCTGTGCTTATTACTTGTTTGCCATGAGTATATATGTCTATTGTGAGCTTATTATTGAATCTTCTCGAGTTGTGATTAAGTTTTATGTGAAATTTAATTGATATTTGATATGTTTCTAACCCTTTCTTGGTAGAAGAGAGGATCCTTGAACATACCTGTCAACACACTTGAGTGTTCTTGAATCTGGCCTCTGTTCCTGCATCCTTTAGGTTTATTTATCTTTTTTTTTGTCTTTGCTTCTTGCCTGCTAAAGTTTTGTTTTATCTGCTATCATGGGTGATTATTTGGATGATAATATTAGACCTATTGGTAATGAGTTTGAAAATGGTGTCAATGTGTTTGGTACTCTTATTAGCAGTCTTGATTTTGGTGACCCTCTATATCTGCATGCTAGTGACACATCTGGTGTCCCTCTAATTAGTTTGAAATTGAAAGGCACTGAAAACTATAAAATATGGGCCTGTGCAATGGAACTTGCATTGGAAACTAAAAACAAACTTGGTTTTATTGATGGAAGTTGTGAAAAACCTGTTGATAATGAAGTTCTTGCTAAACAATGGGATAGATGTAATTCTGTTGTGCTTTCATGGATACTTGGTTCTCTGTCTGATGATGTTTACTTAGGTCAAGTTTTTTTCTAAAGAGGCTTTCCTGGTGTGGGAAGAACTTAAAGAAACTTATGATAAAGTTGATGGCTCTATAACTTTTAATCTTCATCATAAAATTAACTCTCTTACTCAAAATGGTAGTACACTTGCTGATTATTATCATAGATTGAATGCTTTGTGGAGACAGTTTGATTCTTTGGTTAAATTACCTGTTTGTACTTGCAATGCTGCTAAGGGAATTCAGGAACATCATCAGTTAGTTAAGCTTATGCAGTTTCTAATGGGCTTGGATGAAATTTACTTGCCCATTAGAAGCATTATTTTGACAAGAGATCCCCTTCCTAGTGTCAAAACAGCTTTTGCAATTATTTCAAGGGAGGAGTCTCATAGGTCCACACCTATTGAGACTCATCCTAAACCTCAAAATTCTGCTTTCATTGCTAAATCTTTTGAAAATAAAAGGAGACCTTTTGATAACAGAAACTTTGACACAAGAAGGGGACCAAATCCTAACCTGAAATGTTCTACGTGTCATAGACTTGGTCATACTATTGAGAAGTGTTATGAGGTTGTTGGTTATCCTCCTGGTTATGGTAGCAGTTCTTACAGACCCAATGGTGGATTTGTCAAAAGAAACTCTTTCTCTCCTTTTATGAAAAATCCTTCTAGTAATCATGCTGCAGAGTTTCAAAATTCTGGTGCTTATCCACCATCTTCCAGTTCTGTTCCTGCCAACCCTGTGTCTTCTGCTCCTTTTACTCCTGAGCAAATTAATCAACTGTTGAAAATGATCAATGAAAATTCTTTGCATAATTCACCCCAAGCTAATATGGCAGGTAGTTTTACTTTCTTCAACTCAAATGCTTTGTTCAATTCCAATTTTGAATTTTTTTTTTGTTCTAATCATGTAAACACTTCTCATAAAACTGCCAAGGGTTGGATATCTGACTCTGGTGCTAATCAACATATGACAAATTCTGATAAGAACATGTTTAATATTGTTGATGTTTCCAATCTTGGTTTATATGTTGGTCACCCAAATGGCACTAAAGCCAAAGTGATTAAAATAGGTGATTTGAGACTGACTGCTCACATTGTTCTGTTTAGTGTGCTTGTTGTTCCTGAATATTGTGTCAATCTGCTTTCTGTTCATAATTTGGCTAGAGATAACAAATTCTTTATAGGGTTTGATGAGTATCATTGTTATATTCAGGACTTGAGAACCAGAATAACTGTGGGGATTGGTAATGAATGTGATGGACTTTACTTGTTTGATGAATATAATTGTGGTAAGAGCAATGTGGCTAGTTTTAATACTTCATTTACTTGCAATGTTTCTAATTACACTTGGCATTGTAGACTTGGTCACCCTGCTGACCAAGTCCTTACTGTTCTGAAAGACAGACTTAAACTTGACAACACTATCCACAGTTCTTACTGTGAAATCTGTCATAAGGCCAAACAGACCAGAGAACCCTTTCCTTTGAGTGACCATAAAACCACCAATCTTGGTGATTTGGTTCACTTGGACCTCTGGGGTCCTTACAGGGTTCAAAGTAAGGAAGGTTTTAGATACTTTCTTACTATTGTTGATGACTATTCTAGAGTTGTGTGGGTATACCTTTTGAAAACTAAGGAAGAAGTTTTTCAAAACATTGTCAATTATCACAGTCTTGTGCTCAATCAGTTTAACAAGAAAATTAAGATATTTAGAAGTGATAATGGAAGTGAGTTTGTTAATAATAAAATGAAACAACATGGAATAATACATCAAACTTCTTGTGCCTATACCCCACAGCAGAATGGTGTTGTTGAGAGGAAACATAGGCACTTGCTTAATGTTGCAAGAGCCCTTATGTTTCAAGGGGGGATACCCCTTAATATGTGGAATGAATGTATTTTAACTGCTACCTATTTGATTAACAGGTTACCTACTTCTGTCCTTTGTGGAAAGTCTCCTTTTGAACAAATTTTTAAAAACTCTCCTAACTTGTCTCACCTAAGAGCTTTTGGATGCTTGTGTTTTGCAACTGTTTTGAATAATCTAGATAAGTTTAGTAGCAGATCTCATAAATGTATCCTTATTGGCTATGCTGATGCCAAAAAGGGTTATAAGTTGTTTAATCTTGAGAATAAAACCATCCTTTATTCAAGGGATGTGATCTTTTATGAGAATATTTTTCCCTTTAAAAATAATCAGCAAACTAATAATCATTCTTCTGAAAATGAAGTTACTCATCTTAATTTCTTTGATAATCTTCTTTATGATAATAATAAGCATCCAAATCTCTCTATGCCCAATGATGAATGGAGAGATCTGAACCCTAGTGTTGGCAATGGATCTGCCCAGTCTGGCAGCCCACAGGTTACCACTGATGGTGGATCACCTCATCACCCTGGCAGCCATTCTTTGGCTACTGGTGAGCAGAGGGTTCTATCACCTATTGGCAGTCCCTCTAGGACTATCAATGAGGATGATATTAATGTCACACATGATGAATACACTAATATTTCTGAGGGCAACACTGCTTTAGATGATTCTGTTCAATTGGTTGACAATCCTGTTAGTTTAAGAAGGTCCAATAGAGTTGGTAGAACCCCTAAGAAGTTTGCAGATTTTGTCTTGAATACTAAAACCAAGCACAATATTTCTAATTATGTGAATTATTGCAAGTTGAATTCTGACAGTATGTGTTTTGTGTCTAATTTGAATAAACAATGTGAACCAACTTGTTTCTTTGATGCTTGCAAAAACCCTCTTTGGGTTGATGCTATGAATGCTGAAATGGAGGCCCTGAATAAAAATGGGACTTGGATTCTAACTGACCTCCCTCCTAATAGAAAACCCATTGGTTCTAAATTGTGGAAGATGTTTATATGACACCACCACCTGGTTATTTCTCTCCTAATGACACTAGAGTTTGCAAACTTGTGAAATCTCTTTATGGCCTTAAGCAGGCTCCTAGAAAGTGGTATGAAAAATTGACTTCTGCTCTTGTTGACTTTGGTTTTTGCCAAAGGAAAAGTGACTATTCTCTTTATATTAAGTCTCTGAATGGCATATTTGTTGCTCTCCTTGTTTATGTGGATGACATGGTCATAACTGGAAATTCAATTAGTGAGATTAATAAGTGCAAGGATTTCTTAAAATCAAAATTTTCTATAAAAGATCTTGGGAAACTGAGATATTTCTTGGGTATAGAGATTCATGACACTGATGAAGGGGTTTGTATGACCCAAAGGAAATACTGTCTTGATATTATTACTGAATATGGTTTACTTGGATGCAAACCCTCTCAAACACCAATTGACTCTAATCTGAACCCATCTTGTTGTGACCCAAATGACACTCCTTTAGAAAATGTTACTGAATACCAGAAACTTGTTGGTAAATTAATTTATTTGACTCTTACTAGGCCAGATATATCTTATTCTGTTCATGTATTAAGCCAGTTCATGCACAAACCATATCTTTATCATTTCAAGCTTGCACTTAGAGTACTGAGGTACTTGAAGGGCTCTCCAGGTAAAGGCATACACATCAAAGGTAATTCAAATCTCTCCTTAACTGCCTATGTTGATTCTGATTGGGCCAAGAGGGTGACTGCCAGGAAGAGTATCACAGGATACACATTATTCCTTGGTGGCTCACCCATTGCTTGGAAAAGTAAAAAACAGTCTACCATCTCTAGATCTTCTGCTGAAGCAGAATTTAGAGCTCTGGCAGCTATCACCTGTGAAGTAATCTGGGTCTTAAAAGTTCTAAATGAATTTGGAATTAGACAAGATGGACCTGTTCCCATTTTTTGTGATAGCAAAGCTGCAATACAAATCAGTGCCAATCCAGTTTTTCATGAAAAAACCAAACATTTTGAAGTTGATTTGTATTTTGTAAGGGAAAAGATTGACTTGGGGGTGATAGACACTGTAAAAATTGATTCTGAAAAAAATCTTGCAGATGTGTTTACTAAAGGATTGAATTCTGCTCTTCATGACAAACACACAAAGGGTATTGGCTTGATTGATATCTTCCACAATTAATTTGTGGGAGGGTGTTAAAATTATCAAATTAATTGTTAATTTAAGTTGTTGTTTTGTAGGATTAAGGACTTATGGTGACACTTCAAGAAACAAGAGGGCTGAAGCTGCACAAGTTGATGAAGTTTGAAGAAAAGGAGCCAAATGAAGAAAAGAAGAAGAAAAGGGACTTCATATGTAAATTCTCATAGGGTTCGTGTATATAAACGAACCCTATGCCACTGTAGCGTCTCACCACTCTTGCAGACATTCTTACCGTTGAGAAAACCCTTATTTTTTCGATGTAATCTTTAATCTTTTTCTACTTAATTTCTGTACAAAACTTTGATATTAATCTATGGCTAGTTCGTTCAATATCGCTGCAATGATGTGTGTCTATTATACATATATATCTATAATTTTCTACAGGATTAAGGACTTATGGTGACACTTCAAGAAACAAGAGGGCTGAAGCTGCACAAGTTGATGAAGTTTGAAGAAAAGGAGCCAAATGAAGAAAAGAAGAAGAAAAGGGACTTCATATGTAAATTCTCATAGGGTTCGTGTATATAAACGAACCCTATGCCACTGTAGCGTCTCACCACTCTTGCAGACATTCTTACCGTTGAGAAAACCCTTATTTTTTCGATGTAATCTTTAATCTTTTTCTGCTTAATTTCTGTACAAAACTTTGATATTAATCTATGGCTAGTTCGTTCAATATCGCTGCAATGATGTGTGTCTATTATACATATATATCTATAATTTTCTACAGTACCTTAAAGGAATTATTTTTTGTTGCCAAGCGGGGATCGAACCTGAGACCTTAAGGTCATCAAGTGATTGCCTTACCACTAGGCTAACTCCTTGTTGGTTAAACAATACTACTTCCGTACCTCCGTTTAATGAGTTTGTAATTTAAGTGTGTGGGTATTAATTTCTGCAGAAAAGGGGATTACTACAGATATTTGGCAGAGTTTAAGTCTGGTAATGACAAGAAAAACGTTGCTGATCTTTCATTGAAAGCATATGAGGTACACTAGACAAACGTCGATTTTGTTTCTCACTTAAATTCTGAAATTTTATTACTTGTGCTAACTGAATATCGGACGTTATACTTGTACACTTTGTCTAAAAATAGCATATTGGTAGTTTATCACTTATGTGTTGTACTATGATGCACTTTGATTTAGATATCATTATGATTGTCTTTAGGTTGCACTCGTTTTGGTACATGTTTTATATCATTTAATTTGAAGTTTAGCTTGTTTCCTACCTTAGGTTACATCAATTAGCTTGCTGTTGCTTCCTACATTAGTCATTGTGTGTTGTTAGTTTTACTTGTATAAGTCACTGCCCTAGAAAATTTCCAGCAAACCAGATTTTGATACTAAACTTCTCTCTGCCGTACTTCCATCTGATTTCTGCATTATCTTGTTAACGCTTTCAGGCAGCTACTAGTACTACAGACGCTGAATTACCTTCTACACATCCCATTCGACTGGGACTTGCTTTGAATTTCTCTGTATTCTATTATGAAATCATGAATTCAGTTGAAAGGTTTGCCCTTAATGTTAATTTATGCAGAATTTGCACCAACATAAATTTTGAATATTAGTTAATAGGCACTCTTCTTTTATTAGGGCCTGGCACTTGGCCAAGCAAGCTTTTGATGATGCAATCTCAGAGGATAATACCTTGAACGAGAAGTCCTGCAAAAAAATTAGAGGTAATATGAAACTTCTGAGGGACAACCTTACCTTGTGGACCTCCGAGATTCCAAAAGAATGAGGTATGTGTTATTTTATATGACCTCGGTAACCATTAACTTTAAAAATCATTTGAAGTTGCAGAGATCCCACATTATACTTTAAAAGTTTCAACGATTAATCTATGTGTATGCGTGTATAGATCTGTCTGCTTATATGCATTTAATACCTGAATGTCTTTGCAACTCCCGGTTTTGGTATCTTTATATTCACTTGTCATTATTGGATGCTGGCATGTTAAAGTTGTACTTGATCATGTTCGCAGGCACGCCAAAACTGTACCCTAACTTCACATTTGTTTGTTTTAACAGAAGATTCACACAAGCTGGATGGAAGTACTAAAGCTGGTGGTGAGATTGAGAATGCAGAGGTAGGTGGTTTACTTTCATGACCTTTATAATTTCTGTTCTATTCATCTTTTCTTGTTGCTAAAAAGGCTATATACATTTGACTTTATGAAGTCAAAATCGATGCTTAAATTCAAAGTTATATATGAATCACCATTAGATTAAGAATGTTTTGATGCAAGTGTTTAGCTATTCGTCAAATATATATAATGCCTCTCGATATCAAGAAAACAGAAAAAGCTGCTTAAAAGGTGAATCACTCATATCAGTAAATACTAGTGTTGTTTACCTGTGTCTACATGTCCACCTGTAAGTTTACATTCTTGTAATGTGTTATCGTAAAGCTATGTTATTTATAGCGGCGGTATAGCGGTCCCGCTATTATCAGCGATATTACCGATATCGGTGCTATAGCGGTCCAAATAGCGGTAAATTGGCGGTACTATAGCATTTTTTATTCCTTTTTTTATTAATTTTTATTAGCCCAGACTCGCTATTATTTTTTAAAATTTTTGTTTTTCACTTAATAACACTAGGTGTTCTAAGTAATAACACTAATCTTTCAAATATTGACACTTTTAAGATTGAAATTTAATATATTTCTATTAAGTATCTAGTAATATATATGGATATACCGTAAGATTAAAATTACCGCTATTCCACCGCGATAACCGATATCTCAAATGTCGGTCCTTGACCAATATTTGATTTTGGACCGCTATAACTACATAGTTATAAAGTACATAATAAAACCGATAAATGGTGACTCCCATACTACAAAATCACGTACTATTATAGTTATTATTAGACGTATTAACAATATGTAAATATGGAATATATATTGAGTTATTATTGTAAAAGGTTCTATAATATTCTCAAAGATAGAATAGGTCAACATGTAATCTTCTATATATTTTGATGATGTGAATAACAAAAGGCATGCGATCTTCTGCCTATTTTCATGGTATCAGAGAATTTCTATCCACTCTAACAACCGGCTATTTACCTCATCGCCGGGCACAATCATCTTCCTCATCATCACTACTACTTATTCTATCTTCCACCATATCTTCCCCATGGATCCAAAAATTCACCCTGCAATCACTGTCTCTAATATCAAAAACTTTATTCCAATCACCCTAGAGATGGAATCTAGTCAATACGCATCTTGGGCAGAGTTATTCAAGATCCATTGCCGCGCGTTTCAAGTTCTTGACCATTTGTTACCATCAAAGGCCGAAGGCTCATCTGTGAATAATACCGCCGATAAAAACAAAGAAAAAGATAAAACCACAACCGCATCTGACAAAGAAATTTGGGACCGTCTCGATGCCATAGTTCTCCAATGGATCTATGGTACTATCTCCTCCGACCTTCTCAACACCATCATTCGTCCAGATTCGACTGCTGAATATGCATGGAGTGCCCTCAAAAGCATTTTTCATGACAATCAACACACTCGAGCGGTGTTACTAAAAAGAAAATTTGCAAACGTCAAACTTGATTCATTCTCTAGTATGTCAGCTTACTGTGAAGAGGTAAAGATGTTATCTGATCAATTAGCTAACGTGGGATCACCAGTTAATGAAGATGAACTCGTTATTCAACTACTAACGGGTCTTAATGAAGCCTATGAAGGTGTAGCAAGTATTATACAACAACAAAAACCCCTCCAAAATTTTTATTTAGCCAGGTCGGCTCTATGCCTTGAAGAAACAACAAAAGCTAACCGTGTCACAACTGAAACGGCTCTCTACAACTAGGGCTGTAAACGAACCGAACGAACACGAACGAGAGCTTGTTCATGTTCGTTCGTTTAGCTTAACGAACGGATAAACGAACATAATGGCTTGTTCATGTTCGTTCATTTGTGTTCATGAACGAATGTTCACGAACACAAACGAACGAACACTAGTGAACGAACACAAACGAACGAATACAAATGAACGAACACAAACAAACACCAATGAACAAACATATAACTAAAAATATTTACAAACATATAATTAGAAATATTAGACTTCATATTCAAGTTACAAATTATTGATCGCCTAAAAACTTTACGAAACTTTCCTACTTTAGAAAGTGAAAATATCTTACGGCTTGATATAATATAAGTATTTATCTTTATAATTTGTATTTAATTTTCTTTTTAAGTATATAAATTATTAGATATTAATGTTAATATTAGTATTAGTATATATAGCAAATACGGAGTACAATGTTCACGAACATAAACGAATGGATGTTCATGAACATAAATGAACGGATGTTCACGAACATCGTTCACGAACATTGTTCACGAACATCGTTCACGAACATTGTTCACGAACATATTATCGAACGTTCACGAACATAAGTGAACGAACGGGAGCTGTGTTCATGTTCGTTCGTTTAACTAAACGAACGAACACGAACGAACTTCCCGCCGAACAGTTCATGAACTGTTCGGTTCATTTACAGCCCTATCTACAACCACTCTCAACAACATTCAGCCCCTCCTGGACAGGTGGTTCCCTCTACTACCAACTACTCCAACCAGAACCGTGGTAGGGGACGTGGACGCGGCCGTGGCCGTGGTTACTATGGAGGCACCTCACACCAGTGGAATACTTATCAAAATGCGTCTTCCTCTCATGGACCAAATGGCCAACATCTCCAACAATGGGCTTCTCATCCTCACGGGTTCAATCAATGGGGCAACAATCCAACGTGGAACCCACCCCCATGCCCATATCCAACAGCAAACCCCATCCGACCCACAAATACTTCATCGCAACCTGGTATTTTAGGCCCAAGACCACAACAAGCTCATGCTACATCAGAAATGGCATACACTGCCACGGAATTGGACCAAGCTTTCAACACAATGAGTCTTCATCCTCCTGATCAACAATTGTACATGGACACCGCCGCTACAGGTAACATGACAAGCAACTCCCATAACTCACATTCTTATTTACATAAGGATTTTGCACGAAATATTATTGTCGGAAATGGCGCTACTATTCCAGTCCAAGCCATTGGCCACCATACATTACCACCCCCATTTCCACCTTTTCATATTAACAACACACTTCTTGCACCCAAACTTGTCAAAAATTTAATTTTTGTTCGTCGGTTTACTACCGAGAATAACGTTTCCATTGAGTTTGATCCTTTTGGTTTTGATGTGAAGGACCTGCGGACCCGGGAAAAACTCCTCAGGTGTGACAGTACCGGTGAACTCTACCCACTCAACTTTACTGCCAAGAATCAAGTTCATGTGTCTCCTCCATCCGCCTATGTTTCAGTGTCTCAAGATACATGGCATCATCGTCTTGGACACCCTAGTATTAATGTTTTATGTTCTTTGAAATCTAGTTTACCATTTTCTACTACTTTTGTTAAGACTTCTAAAGTTTGTCAGTCCTGTGTGTTTCGAAAACAAATAAGATTTCCCTTTCATGCATCTACAAGTACTACACATCTACCGTTTGATATAATTCATAGTGACTTGTGGACCTCCCCAATATTATCATCAAGTGGGTACAAATATTACATATTATTTTTAGATGATAAAACTAATTTCTTGTGGACCTATCCTCTTGCAACCAAATCACAGGTCTTTACTACCTTTCTAGAATTTAATCAACTTATTAAAACACAATTTCACATGCCAATAAAATGTTTTCAGTGTGATAATGGACGTGAGTATAACAACACCTCTTTTCATCAATTTTGCAAATCCAATGGCATGCTATTTCGTTTCTCTTGCCCTTATACATCTTCTCAAAACGGTAAAGCAGAACGCAAAATTCGATCCATAAATAACATTATGCGAACCGTTCTTTCTCACTCGTTTGTTCCACACATCTTCTGGCCTCATGCCTTAGAACACGCAACATACCTTCTTAATATCTTACCAACTAAAATCTTAAACAACTCCACTCCAACTCTCCATCTATATCACCGCAACCCCACCTATGATCATTTACGAGTTTTTGGGTGCCTTTGTTACCCATTAATCCCCTCTTCCACCATTCACAAACTCACTGATAGGTCCACTCCTTGTGTTTTTCTTGGTTACCCATCTAATCATAGAGGATACAAATGTTACAACCTCAAATCTGGTCAAATTTTACTCTCTAGAGACGTTATCTTTGATGAAACAATCTTTCCTTTTGCAACCACAACTCCCACTCCTCACACCTATGACTTCCTTACTAGTGATCCTAGTCCTTACATTTGGACCACATCTCCAACACACCTATCAAACCAATCACCAAACACTCTAACTCCAAATCAATCACCAAACAATCCACCTCCAAACCCATCGCCACCACACACACCTATCATTCAACCATTCATTCCTACTCTGTTAGCTTTATAAATTATGTTGTTGAATTGTAAACTTCTATTAGTGGAAGGGGCATTAGTGTTAATTAGTTTCATGGTATATAAACCCCCTTCCATCCCATTTTGTAAAAAAACACTTTCATATAATAAAATCTAATTATATACTAATACCAGCTTTCTCTCAAATATCCCATCACACACACAAACACACTTTTCACACTCTAGATCTAATTTCACAATTAATCCATAATTCAAGCTCAAATCTATTGATTTCAATTGGTATCAGAGAAAAACAACAATCGTTGATCAATCCATTACATCAATTTCGAAAATTTGAGCTTAATTTTGTCCTGATTTTTCTGTTTTTGCTGAATTCGAGACTGTTTATGGATCTGAATACTGATTAGGAATGGATTAGTGTTTGATTGATTAATCAGTGATTAATTTTGGTTTCCAGATCTAATAATCCATGATTTCGTGATTTCAAGTGAGAGTTTTGTTAAATTCTAAAATTCAATCACGTTTTTCGATGTCAACAGTAAAAAACATCAACACTTTTTCATTGTTTCAACTTTTCCTGCATCTCCTTTAATTAATTTTTTTTTAAAAAAATCAACATAAAATTTCTAAACTTCTCTCTTCAGATTCGTGGCCATTTTTCATCGAATCGATCTGAAATTCATAAGGTTTTGTTCGCGAGATCATTCTGAACACGGTGATACTTTCAATTTTTAGATCGGTCAAGTTTTGATGGTGGTTACGTTTTCCGGCGAGTAGGTGAGTTTTCCGGCGAGTCTAGATCGGATCAATTTTTGGTCAGGGTTTGTTCGGAATTCATTTGTGAGTATTTTGATACCAATTTCGTGTTCTAATTCGAAGAATCGGTGAAGAGATCTAGATTTTAAGTTTTCCGGCGAGTTTTCCGGCCGCCGTTTTCTGCTAACCAACCTTCCACTGCTGCTCGTTTGAATATCTGTTCAAATACCGGTATTCCTTTACCGGTATTCAAACTTTCATTTTCAAGCTTAAAACCGGCTTTCCTTTATAAAAAATAATAATAATAATAATAATAAAAAATAAATAAATAAATAAATATATAATATAAAATAAAATACATACAAATACCGGCTTTCATTTTCACCATATTAATACAAGCTTTCATTTTCACCATACAAATACCGGCTTTCATCCCATTTTCGACTTTTCGCTGTGTGGTTGTGGTTATGTGAAAACTATGCCTGGTTTACACCAAAACCGGTATTAGTACTGTTTTTATTGTTTTTACAAAAAGAAACTCTGCCCAATTTTTCTCTCGAAAACCGGTATTAGTTATTCATTTGCCAAAACCGGTATTTGTTCTTCATTTTTAATTTCTTCACTAATACCGACTTTTGTTCAAATACCGGTATTAGTTCATCAAAACCCAAATCAAACCACTTCATTTTCCCAAAACCGATATTAGTTCATTAAAACTCATATTCAACTCATACCCAAACCCGACTCATAACCCAATTCTTTTTCAAAACCGATTTCCTTTCAAAAAGAAAAGCCACACTTACTAATTTCTTGAACAAACCTTCTTCAACACGACCTACTTCACTCGTGGTTGTGTGTTGTGCTTACCTTCATCAATCATCTTGAACCGTGGCTGTTGAGTGTCGTTCTTGTTCTTCTTTTTAATCTGCTCATCGAGTCTTTTCATATTTTGTTGTTCTTGTGTTTTAATCTCTGGTGTGTTGATAAGCAGAAAGTAAGAAAAGAAACTTCAAAGAAATTTTGTTAACAGAAAAATTGTGTTCTATTTTTTTGGTTGTGGGAACTGTTCGTGAGAGAGAGATATTCAGAAAGTTAAATTTTTTGTTGGGTCTTTGAGTGTTGTTTTTGTTGTGTGAGAGAGTCATGATAGTATAAAGAAAGAAAAGTGGGAGAGAAAGCGTGTACAGCTGTTTGTCTGGTCGCGTGCTTCGAGTTTTGGTTAATAATACTGTACACGCGTGAAGAAAAGTGTATTGGGAAAAATCAAAACGTGTTGTCAGATAGCACTAGCTGCCATTTCAACTCTTAAAGAGAGTATCCAAAGCTCCATATTTTTTTATTCATTAAAGTTTTGAGTTGTCATTTCTTTGTGTTTGGTCTTTTATTATCACTACAATTTGATTGTTCACAATTTTGGTTTATAGTCTTTCACGAGATTTTTCTTTTAATTTTAATTTTGCGTGGTCCCATCAAATTATATTGTCTCGTGTAGTGTTGGTACTCATTTTAATCGAGTCTTTGTTAAGTCCAAATTGTAGTTTTAACTTTGTGTCAGATTGTTTGCCAGGTGTGTATTGGGCTTACACTTTTCTTTAATTGTGCTAGTCATTTTTGTTGGTCTTAAAAGTTTCTTTGGGCTAAAAATTTGAATTAATTGGGCATAGATTTCATTAGGATTTAATTTTGAGTTTTTTTTATTTTAATTGTTGGGCTAATTTTTTTTAAAAGTTCTTATCTTGGGTTGTTTGTTTAATTAGATTGTCATCAAGTTTTTTAGTCAAAATGTCAAAGATGACAAGTCCTTTTGAGGATGATTTCGAAAAGGTGCACAGAGAAATGATGAAATTTGTTCATGATACTGAAATAAGGTACTTCAAGAAAATAATTGAGAAGATTAGACTTGACAAACGCCAACTCAAATCTGAGAATAAAGAGCTCAAATCTGCAAATGATCTCATTTTGTCAAACATAGAAAATGTTCAAAAAGAAAATGATCATTTGCAATCAAAGATTTCCAAATTAACAAATGAGTTGGACAATTCTTTCACGGAGCTCAATAACATTGTTTTGGAAAATCAGTCAAAAGAACTTGTCTTGCAACAAAAGATTTCTAAGCTTAACCATGAGTTGCAAGATAAGTCCACCATTTTTGTGAGCAAGATTGAAAAGGAAAGAACGAATTTTTGTGCTCAAATCCAGTGTCTTGAAGACAAGTGCTTGCAACTTCGATCAAACGTAACATTTTTGACAAAAAGAATCTCCGACCTTGAGATTGAATTGCAAACACAAACCAAAACTTTTCAAACTCAAAATCATTATTCTAATGATTCTTCTGTCTTTCCTGACCCACCCAATGAAGTTGTTAAAGTTTGCACTCAACATGATTGTCCTATATGTGAAGTTGTGAATTCCCCTGTGCAATCTAAATTTGATGTTGTTAAGACCATTGAGACTTCAACTCAGACTGATCCTGATTTTGTATGTGACAAGATTGAGATGTCCAAAAGTTTTCCAAAATCTGAGTCATCCAAACCTAAAGTTGATGTTCCAAAGAGGGTTTACACAGGTAAATCTTCAAAACCTTTTGAAAGAAAGGTCTCTCAGTTTACTAATTACTCCTTACAAAAGGGTAAGAAGTACACTAAGAAATCAAATTTTGATGGAACAACTACTTTTGTGTCTTTTCTATCCTTCGAGGATAACTCATCACACATTTATCAAGCAAAATCTCAGTTGACTAAATCTATATGGAAACCGATTTCTAAAGATAAGTCAGTTGAGTCGAAATCATTCAAATATTCATTTTTTGAGCTTTTTGATCTTGCACCAAAACGTGTGAAAGTAGTTGTGCAAAAAGTGAATGATTTTGGTTCGAAAAATCATTTTTCAAATCAATCTCCCAAGATTGCAAGTTTTTCAAATAATTCAAATGATTTTTCACCGTTGTTTCCACGAAAAATCTTTTCAACTAAAACACCGGGTTTTAGTTCTCCGTGGAATGCAACGTCGATTCATCAAATCGATGAGAGTTACATTTGGTCTTTTAACAAGTCAAAAACCGTTGGGCCTATTCTCAAATGGGTTCCAAAGGTAATTTCTAACTGATTTGATGAAAGGTGGCTTATGCACATTTCAGTGTATAACCAGTGCAAAAACCGTTTTTGTAATTTCTTCAGTTTTAGACAAATCCAAAAAGATTTTCATTTTCTTATTTTTGAAAAATCCAAAAAGATTTTCTCTTTTCATCATTTTTATTTACTTTGTCTTTAAGTTTCTCACAAAGTATTAGGATGAGATGCAAGGTATCGAACGCCTTTGTGTACTGCCTTTGTAGTCTCATTTTTAATTTCCATTTTAGACAAATCCAAAAAGATTTTCATTTTCTTATTTTTGAAAAATCCAAAAAGATTTTCATTTTCTTATTTTTGAAAAATCCAAAAAGATTTTCATTTTCTTATTTTTGAAAAATCCAAAAAGATTTTCATTTTCTTATTTTTGAAAAATCCAAAAAGATTTTCATTTTCTTATTTTTGAAAAATCCAAAAAGATTTTCATTTTCTTATTTTTGAAAAATCCAAAAAGATTTTCATTTTCTTATTTTTGAAAAATCCAAAAAGATTTTCATTTTCTTATTTTTGAAAAATCCAAAAAGATTTTCATTTTCTTATTTTTGAAAAATCCAAAAAGATTTTCATTTTCTTATTTTTGAAAAATCCAAAAAGATTTTCATTTTCTTATTTTTGAAAAATCCAAAAAGATTTGTAATTTCTTATTTTAGAAAAATCCAAAAAGATTTTCATTTTCTTATTTTTGAAAAATCCAAAAAGATTTTCTCTTTTCATCATTTTTATTTACTTTGTCTTTAAGTTTCTCACAAAGTATTAGGATGAGATGCAAGGTATCGAACGCCTTTGTGTACTGCCTTTGTAGTCTCATTTTTAATATTTGTGAGCAACTTTCAAATTTTTACTCACCCTTTATATGAAAAACTTTTTGTTCATATCATGCATATATTTAGGGGGAGTATGCTTTCCAAAACCAAAACTTCCAAGTGTTTAAACTCATTTTCCATTTTAAAACACTTTGGAAGATTTTCAACCATTTGTGATCATATTTAAAGAAGTTCGGTGTTAGATTTGCACATGAGAGTTTAGGCCACTCATAAAAACTCTATGATCTTGTCATCGCCGATGAGATCTAACCCCAGAGTTATAATCTCAATTCTAGATTGTGAGGGTTTATGAGCGTGATGATGTATGTGCAAATAGGACATGAGGGAGTAGTCGAAAAGTGAGAGGTTAAGGTGAAATGTGAGAAAGGGTTAAAAGAAATAAAAGCCCTCCCCAAAATACTTGTTGATTTCTCGATATTGAAGAAGACTTCATGGACCCAGTGAAGCAATGCACATCTTTTCCTAACCACTCAAGTGTTTCTTAACAAATACTTGTTTTATTCTCACGGAGATTTTCACATTTCTATCAACTCTTCATTTGGAAGATGTTGATATTGAAAAAGGGAGACACTCTGCTCCGGTCCCCGACTTCAAACATGCACTTATTGAGTCTAGAGCTTATTGATATATCATTCAATGATACATTCTTTTTTCTTAGGACACATTGAGTCATTATATGTCTTTGTGACATTGCATATCTTTGTGATATTGCCGGAACATTCGTAGTGATATCATATTTTTGATATTCCACGATGATCGAATGGAAAACCTACCAATGCTAACATCTTTTCCAACGTTGAACGTAGGTCTCACATTTTCATTTTATGAATTTGTCGAGTTAACGAGAAGTCTATGTGACCTCGGATTTATTTATTTCCCAAAGTCTTTGAGGAAAGCTAAACATGGTTATCGATACGCCTTTGTGACACTGACCATGTTCTACATTCTTTAAAGCAATCTATTGGTTGAAAAGCCATAGACCGAACCATTTAGAGATATGCTTTGTGCATTTTTCAATGATAATGGGAAGTCCTAAAAATAGTAATCGTATTTTTAGGCCACACCATTAATCCTTTCGATTTTTGGTTGTGTTAACGGATCATTTTTATCCGGATTTCATTTCTTTTCACACAAACACAAAGAACACCAACACCATTTTAAAATCTTTTTCCAACAACGAAACTTCTAATTCTAGTTCACCAATAGGTTCATTGGGAATTGGGAATTGGGTTGATTTGCTTCCATGTTGTTTGTTTTCATCTACCGTTTATGCTATCAACCATTATTGTATGATGAACACGTTTCACATATTAATCATAAGGGGGAGAAATGATTAAATGATTGATAGATAGAGTTCAAGGTTTAGGTAGAATTTGATTGGTAGATATCGATTGATGATAATCATTTTGTTTGGTTGTTCAAAGGATTATTAGTTTAGGTGAAGGGAGTGAATAATTAGCTTGACAAGTTGAAAGATTGTTTCAAGATCAAGATTATTCAAGATGATTTTAGTTTTGGAAAGTACATGGTCAATAAATGGAAAGATTTATTGGTAAAATGACCATTTTTCGATGATGAGAAAAGGTTGAGACTGGATAGAGATTGTGTTTCTGTTGATACTTGGATAGTTAAGTTCGTTCATAGTTTGAAAGAGATTGTTCATTTGAGGGGGAGCAAGAGAAAACTCATGAATTGTTAAATATGCTCCGAAATGATTGTTTGTTTGAGGGGGAGCAAGAAATTTGAAGATAATTCGTTTAGTTGATAAGTTGCTCCAAGAAAGAAATGTTTGTTTGAGGGGGAGCAAGAATAAGTTGATCAAAGAATCAAAAGCTCCAAGATGATTGTTGATTCAGAGACAAGTTAGACCAAGAAATGAAGTTTCAAAGCCAAAACCAAGTTTCCGCAATGCCAAGAGAATTCAAATAATTCAAAGTCAAAACCAAACTTCCGCATGCTACTCAAAGCTTCAAAGTTACTTCTCCAAGCAACATCAAGTTGAAATCAACATTCAAAAGTTCAAGTTGTGAAAGCTTAAAAAGCTACAAAGATTTCAAAGATGCTTCCATAGTATTGAAAGTTGCAAGAGAAGATCAAGTTTTAGAGAGTTATCGTCAAATATATATGATTGTTGAGAAGATTCAAAGTCAAGGTTGATACAAGACATTGAAGACAATGAGAAAGCTTCAAAGTCCACTCAACATTGAATATTTTCAACCAATGGGCTCATCATGTTTATTTAAAGACCGAAGACGATGCATTATTTACAATTCAACACCAAGGGGGAGATTGTTAGCTTTATAAATTATGTTGTTGAATTGTAAACTTCTATTAGTGGAAGGGGCATTAGTGTTAATTAGTTTCATGGTATATAAACCCCCTTCCATCCCATTTTGTAAAAAAACACTTTCATATAATAAAATCTAATTATATACTAATATCAACTTTCTCTCAAATATCCCATCACACACACAAACACACTTTTCACACTCTAGATCTAATTTCACAATTAATCCATAATTCAAGCTCAAATCTATTGATTTCATACTCATCACACTCCCACCTCACCATCCCATGCACCTCTCAGCCCGACAACACTACCACAACCCAATTCTACCGATGAAACATATCAAATTGACAATGTTGAATATTATCGTAAAAGTATACTACATACTATACTAAATGAATGGGATGTGAATAGTAACTCGCCTGCGTGGCGAGTTACTATTCGTCCATGCTATAACCCGCACTATTATTTGGATTTTGCCAAATCGCATCCCGTTCGGGTTTTCTAATACGAGTTACTTCTTGGTTTTTTCCATATTTTTTTCCTTTCGGGTTTTCAAATAACTATATTCAAAACGTTTATTCTTTTTTGTAACAATATTCAGATTTTACCACATTGGGTCCCTTTCAGATTTAAATTTACGGGTTACTTCTTGGTTTCTTAATTTTTTTTTTCATTTGGGTTTTCAAATAGTATATCAAAACTATTTTTTTTGTGGTATTGCCTTTAAATAAATATTTATTTCATATGTCAAAGATTTTAACAAACATATATAGCGACACATCATCAATAACAAAACATAATCGTTTCCAGGTTTCCAAACAATATATTAAAAACTTTTATTAATTTTTTGTGGTATTGTCTTAAAATAAATATATATTTTATATGTCAAAGTTTTTAGCAAACATAAATCATCAATAACAAAAAATAATCGAACTAATTGAAACCGCGCAACGCGCAGACGGAAACTATTGTGGTTTTGCTTTTAAATAAATATATATTTGATATGATAAACTTTTAAACAAACATATCCATGACAGAATGTATGTTAATTCAACGCAAATATACTAAATAATACAATCGTTTCAACACGATAATTGATTCCCGCAACGCGGGGCCGGAAATTTTCTAGTTATAAACTAATGAAATGTTGAAAACTAAAAATATAATAGTATTAAAATAACAGTATAACATAAAAGTATTATAAATCAAATAGATATACTACTATCAAAAGGTTGACTTTACATAAAAGTCAGGAAAGTAAGAAATGAAGTATATATATTAAACTGCACCCAGTGTTCACCTTGTCAAGAAAACTAATGAGATGGATATTTGATGAGTTGTATAGTCTAATTAAATGACATGTCAATTTCTCCTTCAATTTTGTCACTCTTTATTAGTATGTATGTATGATTACTTGGTATTATTCTACGTGATTGGTTTTGAATCTGATCCATGATTCTTAATAATTTCAGTGAAGGGGTTTCTGATCCATGATTCTTACTAATTTTAGAGAAGGGGTTGATGTAAAGATTAAAGAAGTTGATGTTGCTTCCGGAGAAGCTGTTGGTAATGGGCTTGTGAATGCATGCTTTTTTTTATTATGGATGTTATGGTTTCGTTTGTGATTAGTGATGGATTTCGGTTCTATCTAACGCAACGGAAGCATGCAATCAATAAACAATAGCATATTAAAATTATCTAGCAACCGAAATCTATCCCATGGATCATCTCGTCAAACAAAAGCTCAAGAGAATGAATATAAGAAAACATACCCTTGAAGATTTTCTTATAGAAGATGCAATAAGATTCAACGTAGAATCTCTCTATTCGGGAAGACACCCAAAGTTCCGATCTCGATCCTTAGCACCTTCTTCTTGGCTAAAACTCAGCCCTCTTGACACCCTTAAAACTGACTCTTACTTCACCCAAAATTAACACCACAAACTATGCGTGTTAATTAACTTAGTTCTAGATGCCTTTTGAAAGGTGGACAAAGGAACTAGTAGTACAATTCCCAAAAGGGCTGTTGATATTTGGTGTGAGAGTGAGAATGTCGTGAGTGAGAGTGAGAGAGAGAGATCAAGAGTATTTTGTGAGGTTGAGTGTGAGTGTATATATTTTGCATGTATTGGGAAGACACAAAAGCAAAACATCATCATGACTTTGGCATTTGATCCTCTCAAAACCATCCATATACACCCATATTTGCCAAATACATATTTTCAATTCTTATGCACTTAATTAAAGTGTACATATATATACATATATCAAGGAAAATGATTAATCCTCCTAAAAAATTAGCCTAAAAATCTTTCTAAAAGCTTTAAAACATAACAAGTGTTATCCACTAATTCTCTTTCCTAATCTCACCCCCTGATTTTGCCACATGTCTCAATCTAATAGTTAGGAGGATTTTTAGGCTATTGTTTTAGGAGGATTTATCATTTCTCATATATCAATACATTTAATTGTGCAAGCATAAATAATATGTATCATGTTTAATTAACTACTAGTTAAACATTTAACTAGTTAATTAAACAACTACAAACTCACAAATAATTAACTTAGACCATTAACATAATGTCTAGTTAATTAGTCTCTCTTAGAAGGTACATAAATCGATTATCAACCGGCCTTTGTGTGTGACCGAATAGGATAATGGACTTTATATATTATTCATGTCATGGGCATATCTTCGAATCATAGTGCACCACGGTCAAACCTATATCCAACAATTAGACCTTTTAGAGGATTGGTTTTATCTTTTTAATGAATGCCCATTTCCAACTCAATCTCTCGTAAATTTTTTAAAAAAAAGTATGTTTAATGCTTTTTGTTTCTTTTGATTCTCGATTTATTGGAAGTGCTATTAAGAGTGATTGAAATGTTTGGATTGTAGTTTACCAAGTTTGAATCTGATGGGAGTGTTTAGAAAGGCATTGGGCAAATCCCAGATTTACGAGTCTTTGTTTATTCAAAACAATCCCAGGTGTATCCAGGGATGGTAAGAGCAGTTTTGGTTGTCCTTCATACACTGGGAAGGGTGTAAATCTATGACGTCGTAATTAAACCGTCCGGTGTTGTGGGAGTGTTTAGAAAATTAAATAAGAATGAGTCGCCCGCTGCATAGAGCTTGTGCTTGCATGAATGCATGATAAATATTGTATCAACTCATTGTTACTGTTGCTGCATACGGGTCAGAAATTTAATCAACGATTCTTATTCCATCGAAGGGAAGTGATGAATAGAGAAGTCGGCAGATGTGCTTGATGAGGGATTGTGAATCCTTGTTTATGTGACGATATGGTTGTGTGATTAGAGTTTTATATCATAGGTTTGGCCATTAGATTTTCAGTGACTGCCCATTGTTTTTGTCAATATTTTAGGTAATCCAAAACTCTAACTAAACTCATATTATATTTATCATTACTGTTTAACTGGATCCTTATAAGAGCCATTGAATTGCTTGAATCAAGGTTTGATCAATTGTTTTTCTCTGTTACGAAGTTTAAGTTGGGGAAAATGGGAGATGGGGATATATGTGATTATCAAGTTTAAGTTGGGGATACATGTCAATTGGCTTAGCTCAATTGACATAGAGGCCGGCCAATAATATGAGACAATGTCTACTGGAAACCAGGGTTCGATCATTGAGGCTTACCAATAATATTTTGTCGTCAATACATCATGCCTACGTGAGGACAGGTGATCCGATATAAAATGGTGATTGATGTTTCGAATTTTTATAAGCACAGAACAGAAAATAAGGTAACGGACAAATAAAATAAGAAAAAGGAAATGGCAGTAAGCAAGTAAAAGAACGAAATTACTAGTTTTTGGTATTTCTTTGTTTCTTTGTTCTCTCAAAGTACATACAATATTGTTTTTTCTACTTTGAGGCATCTGCCAAATCTCTTTCATTTATATCTACAATAAACTAAAACAGGATTGACATGTTCTTGAAACGACACGTGACGTAATCCTTGATCGACACGTGTCCTTTTAATTTATTTATTTTGTTAAATTAGCTTTTTTAATTGTATATAGATTCAATTTCCTTATTAGACTTAGAATTAAACTCTAACTCTTGGCTTATAAATACAAAACAGATTATAACCTTATTTGATTGATGGTTTTTTCATTAATAAAATTGTTTTTTCTTTCTCAATTCTTCAACTCATATTACTTATATTACTTATAATATAAGTTATTAACATGAAGACTTCAAAATTTTGAGTTTACGATCCGAAATCACAAGACTATTTGCCGTCATCTACTATGCTTACAAGTTCCGATTTTGATGTGATTGTAAAAATTTAAGGTAAATCCAAAACTCTAACTAAACATATATTATATTTATCATTACTGTTTATTACGAGTATAATTTAGCTTCGATCATTGGTTTACTTTAACCACAATTTATTTCATAATCACAAATCATGTATGCGGCATATTCGAATTTCTTTATGATACAATTTATATAGCTACCGTACATCGTACGGGTATTATACTAGTTATAAACTAAACAAAGAGTAAATGTAAAAGACAACTTCCTATCCCACGTAGTGTACATGGGCTGTATCTCATGCCTCAAATTAGGAGTGCATGGCAACATGGCTTTTACCCATGTGTATTTTGTTTTCTTCTTTGTTGATGGAAGTAAATTTACAACTGCAATCTCACTTGGACCGATTCTTACTGAAGAGGACCAAATGAGGACATTGGTTGTGGTTTAATCTAACCAAACAAATAAACTCCACTTCTTTGATTCTTTAATATTTTCGGATATCAACAGGTTAGTGAGTTTTCCCCAAATCTAGAGTAACTTGGTCATTTAAGGGCTCCGTGCAGCTGCGTTGGACAGCTAAACAGTGACATTTCACCAAGGGTCACTCCATACATAATACCCGAGGTCCTGAACTATCTGTTAATTGGCTGTCAAAATAAAAGTTGCGGATATACTCATTGTTTTACTCAACAATGTCGTCCCTATTGAAGTTGGAAGCTTAAAATATATTCTAAATGAATAACCAACTCATTAAAAAATGACCTGTTACCCTATTTGTTTTTTTTTTAACAAAAAAGAAACACATCTTTCCGTATTCTACTATTAGTGGTCAACACTGGATCTTACGCTTGCAGAGACTCCTATGGTTTTTGCTAAGAAAATCTGAAAACTTAACAACCAAGGTTTAGAAACTTTAGGCTTGATAAATCAATAAAAGGTTTATCATAAAAGAAATATTAGGTCCCGAATCACATATCGATAAAAACTCTAGCATCACGAAAGGATATTTATAGTACCATACCAGATTTCAAGATTCCATCTTCTATTAGGTGAAATCGTAACATATGCGAATCGCAACACACAACTCCTTTTGTCGGTGACACCACTAATCCTCTTTGATGTGCTGGTCATCTGAACTTCCAACTCCAAAACCAGTAGTTGAAAAGGATAGTGGGTGATATAAGTAAGGATAAACGAGAGGGATGAAGAGTGCCAGAAGTGCAAAATCGGCAAGCCAGGTAAGATTGCCTACCACAAGAGACACACTAGCCATGAATGTTATAGACATTGTTGTAAGAGAAAGTCCCGACAGCGATAGTGCAAACCTATGGGGGTGAGAACTGATGTTGGATGACTTGGATCACCTAGTTGTGCCCATATGAGAGTGACTGCAACCATGATGGCACTATACAAAGCTATAGTATCACATATCACAAAAGTCTGCAACAAGGTTGCCTGGCCTTGTTTAGGTTCAGAATTTCTATACCCACCAGGGCACCAGGCATGGTGAAGCCAGCAGCAAATGTTACAGTGGCTCCTAGCGTTGCCACCAGCAACAAAGTATTCGCTCTCTCCTTGGAGTAATCTATGTTGTATCGTTCATCTTTTCCAGAGAAATCATGGTTCTTGAATGATATTCTATACTTATTCCCAGATCTTGGAACACCGGCAGAGATCAAAACAGACCATGTCAATGTCTGCAGTAAAAACAGCTCGACTTGTTGAGGATTTATTCCTTCATAATAGTACAAAAGGACTAACGACTACCCAAATATATGTTATAAACTTGATCAAACTTGTTGGAAGTCACTGGTTCCATGTAGCATGCGGCAGCACCAAGAGCTGTTAACTCCTTTTATTCACCAAGGTTAGATGACCCATAGTTCCAAGTTAGACAACTCACACTGTTTTGATGGCAGTTTATGGTTGCCAGATGCAGAGTATTGTCATCATTGTTTATCTCATGTATGAGAAACTATAACTCTGGAGTTTGTAATACAAGTCTAACAACAATTTATTTTCCATACATGCGGCGACGGTGAAGGATATTCTGACATTTGCGAATTCTAGACCACCAGGAACGTTCTGCATCAACTTCTGAACGTTCTAGACCACAGTAATAGTACTCCACTAGTCATTTTGGCAGCACGGTTCAGCATTTGCTACAACCATTTTTTTTGGTTTACACTTGGAACCTAGTACCAATGCCATGGTTTCAACGAAAGCGATAACAAAACCAACCAATTATACCTACATGCACAACTCAAACAGAATATGATGAGTATATACCAACTATAAGACAAAACCACAAGGCCTGATAACTTTATTAATACAAAAAACCAAATTCAACACTCAGATCACAAAATTCATAAGCAGCACATCCTAAATAAACATTCTGCAGAACACCATGGCAAAGTAGACTAAAAGTCTGTTTTGCCCCGAAAGAGACGCAAGACTCATACTTAGTTACTAGCTTGACGCAACTCTGGTCTGACAAAATCAGCATCAGCTGGCACTGAGATGTCAACAGTAGGTCTCAACTCTGCACAAACTTTGACAGCTTCATGAACTGGATCTTCAAAGAAATTGCTAATGAGATCCTGGTTAAGTGGGGTCCCGTTGTCCACAGCAACTAAAGCTTGTTGGGTAAGAATATAATCAAAACGTGGAGCCCATTTCCTTGATCCCAACCTTGCAGTTGTTGAACAGTTGTCCACCATAAACGACACACCTCGAGCATGCATGAAGGGGTTCAACGAATCCACTGACTCGATCAAACTTTCATTGATAATCTCAGAGTAAGAATGTCCTTTCTTCCTCAACACCTCAATCTGTCAATTTTTAACAAAATTACATTGCAAGATTCATGTGATTGTCATTCATTACTATTTGATCAGTTCACAATTTATGACTGCACAGCTCACCTGGGCCATCATCAGTGCAACATAGACTCCAGCTGTGAAAGGATATAACGGACCTAAATCACCTGCTGGTCGGGTAGAACGTACTCTCTCACCTACTTTCCACATCCTAGTCTGATCAATCTTACCCATAGGGAAGGCTGGCAGACCCTCCTTTTCCTGGAAAAGAAAATCAAGTTATAACTTTCACATCATTTCTTTCTTATAATGCACTGTTTTACATACTATAAACTAACTTGATAGAAGACTCTCCCTTTCAAAATAAAAAAGAAGAGAATTATGATATAACTTTCACCATCAATTCTTGCTTACAATGAATTACATACTAAACAATTTAACTTAAAGACAAACTTACATAAAATCGTCGACCAGCCAACACAACACTTCTTATCTCGCTGCCACTGGCGACATCCTCATAACACTCGTACAAGATGTCCATACAAGGATAGAAGGAGGCACTATATGCTGTCAAAAACTCTTTCTTGCCTTCTTCTGTTAATGACTCGTATACAGCCTTCATGCCCTGTTTATATAAAAGTACAAGGAAAAACACAATTAGCATACTGATCTGGGATAAATTGGTTACAAAAGAAACTGAAACAAACCTTTGCAGATATTGTCCTTGATATTGTCCCTGTAATGCACTCAACAGTATTTTTGTAAGCCAACTCTTCACTCATACCACCTTCGGTATACCTTCTAAACAGAGACTCGACAATACCATGCACCGCACCAAGTAGAATACCTAGTGATTGCCACAAAGAGAAAACTTAATAATACTGAATAGGTAAAGCCTGTGAAAAGTAATAAAGAGAAAGGATTACCTCGCTCCCCAAATATATCACTCTTGTACTCTTGCTCGAGTGTAGTGGCAAATGTAAAGGGTGAACCAAGAGCAACTGACCATCCAAGTGCAACATCAGTGGCTCTTCCATCAACATCCTGCAGATATATTTGACGATGTAATAGATAATAAAGAAAAACCATATGCATGGCATCTAATAAATACACCAGGGCAACAAACCTGATGGACAGCAAAACTTGCATTGATTCCGGCTCCATTGACCTCCTTTCCTTGCACATACAGCCTTCTCACTGATGGACCCATTCCTTTGGGGCAAACAGCAACCACGCTAATGTTCTTGGGGAAGTCAAGGCCAACTGATTGCAGATGACCAAGAAGGAACCCATGAGAAAGTCCAAGGATGCTGTTTGGCTTCATGTGTGAGAAGATCTTCTCATAATTATCAGCCTGCAACAAAAACAAATCACCTTAGTCATTGCATATTCAAAACCTATAAGTACAGAGATAATGAAAGAACCAACGGTCAAATCCAGCCCAATCGACTAACCTGAGCTGAATCAGAAATTAAGAGCAAGACCAAGTCACTGCCAGATATAGTCTCATAAATATCTCCAAGAGTCCCGGTTTCTTCAGAGAAGCCAGCAGCACGAGCCTCATTGAACGAACTTGAACCCTTCCGTAACCCAATCTATTTAAAAACAATAAACAGCAACATTACATTCTTAGTCCACAACTACCAGTTAAATAAAAAAGAATATCATAATACGAGCTATTCACCTTCACAACAATATCAGATTTTGCTTCAACAAGAGAATCCCTGAGATTCTGTGCTTGAGCAGGACCCTGCAAAACACCCCAAACGTTAAATTTATCAACTTCATATAAAAATAACATCCAACAAGAAATATAATCAACCTTGCAGCTTATTTTACTCTGTGGAAACTTAAGTTACTTAAGGTGCGTTTAGTTCAAGAAAACTCTTCTGTTTTCCATTCTCATTTTCCAAGAAAACATGAAAAACAGAAAACGCGTTCAAATTGTATTTTTCTAGAAAAGTTTTCCATGGAACCAGAAAACATTGTTTTCCACTTTTCTATGGAAAACTAAAAAACACTTTTTTATTGTTTTCTAGTTTTCCTTTTCCATTTTTTAAATTTTGAAAACATCACATTGTTTTCCATTTTCTGGTTTTGAACGCGTTTTTAAAATTTTTATTTGTTTTCTAGAGATGGAAAACTCCTTTCATTTTCTAGAAAATTAAAAATGGAAAACTAAAAAACATTTTCCGCAACTAAACACGCCCTTAATAACTAATAATAATAATTAAAGATTCAATCTTGTATCTATTACTCCAAAGTATTCGCTTCACATTAATCATCCACAATACATATCACAACAATTAAATTAAGATATGAAAAAAAATATATATTCAAAAATAACAAACCTGAGAGCCCCAACCAATAACACCAATCTGCTTGATACCTTTAAAAGCATCAGGTAACAAAGGAAACAAGTCTCTTCCTCCTCTCACAATATACTACATACACATATACAAATCATTAGATACATAAATATATAAACATATAGGATTATTTAGCTCATTCGAGCTTGTGAAAACACCTAAATTACGTATTATATAACGTGAAAAGGTTCCGACGTTCAATCGATATAATCATCATGTATAAAAACTTGAAAGATAAAAAGATTGGAACTTTATTCGCATCTGAATATTCCGGGTCATTAATTGACTTACCAACATATCAAATATAATGTTATTTTATATGTTTTCAGCTACATTTTGTATTATTTTATTTTCATTTGAGCAGTTTTTTCAGCTTTTACATGTAAATGGACTTAATCACAGCACCTAACTTATAACTCTTGGCAAATATATATACACCTATATATATACACACAAATAAAAAAAATAGAAATAAACCTCATCATAACCAGCAAGATTAATCTTTTCTTTATTAAAAACCGAAGTTTCAAAATCAAGAAAAGTTGGCGGTCTAGTAATCGCCGGCGTCGACACCATACGAGCACCAAGGGCAGATCCAGAACCACTTCCATGACACCGAGCTTTCAATGATTTCGATAAGCTTTTTGAAGAAACAAATCCCACATTAAACCCTAGGGTTTTCGGGGCAGCTTTCAGAGACGGTGCCGCCGATGCCGCCGATGAGGTCGTCGGTGCTAAGAAGGAGGTTGGTGTGGCAGCCGCCATTGTTGACTGGAAATATGAAAAGATACGGCGGTGGGAAAATTAAGTGTAGTAGTGTGTGTGTGGCAGTGTATTTGTAACCCTAAATTTATATATATTTGAATTTGGGAGTTAAGTGGAGCGATGACCGTTCGATTGGATATGGTTTGATATTGTGGTCCATAATTTGTGTTTTTTAACGCCGTCCGTATACCGACCAATTATTTTTGGTATCTTGACCAAAAGTATTTGCAGCGATAATCGCTGCAAATACTTTACCACGTCAGCATCCACTAACCACCGCCATTATTGCAAAAAAAAAAAAAAAAAAAAAAAAAAAAAAAAAAAAAAAAAAAAAAAAAAAAAAAAAAAAAAAACAAAAAAAAAAAAAAAAAAAAAAAAAAAAAAAAAAAAAAAAAAAAAAAAAAAAAAAAAAAAAAAAAAAAAAAAAAAAAAAAAAAAAAAAAAAAAAAAAAAAAAAAAAAAAAAAAAAAAAAAAAAAAAAAAAAAAAAAAAAAAAAAAAAAAAAAAAAAAAAAAAAAAAAAAAAAAAAAAAAAAAAAAAAAAAAAAAAAAAAAAAAAAAAAAAAAAAAAAAAAAAAAAAAAAAAAAAAAAAAAAAAAAAAAAAAAAAAAAAAAAAAAAAAAAAAAAAAAAAAAAAAAAAAAAAAAAAAAAAAAAAAAAAAAAAAAAAAAAAAAAAAAAAAAAAAAAAAAAAAAAAAAAAAAAAAAAAAAAAAAAAAAAAAAAAAAAAAAAAAAAAAAAAAAAAAAAAAAAAAAAAAAAAAAAAAAAAAAAAAAAAAAAAAAAAAAAAAAAAAAAAAAAAAAAAAAAAAAAAAAAAAAAAAAAAAAAAAAAAAAAAAAAAAAAAAAAAAAAAAAAAAAAAAAAAAAAAAAAAAAAAAAAAAAAAAAAAAAAAAAAAAAAAAAAAAAAAAAAAAAAAAAAAAAAAAAAAAAAAAAAAAAAAAAAAAAAAAAAAAAAAAAAAAAAAAAAAAAAAAAAAAAAAAAAAAAAAAAAAAAAAAAAAAAAAAAAAAAAAAAAAAAAAAAAAAAAAAAAAAAAAAAAAAAAAAAAAAAAAAAAAAAAAAAAAAAAAAAAAAAAAAAAAAAAAAAAAAAAAAAAAAAAAAAAAAAAAAAAAAAAAAAAAAAAAAAAAAAAAAAAAAAAAAAAAAAAAAAAAAAAAAAAAAAAAAAAAAAAAAAAAAAAAAAAAAAAAAAAAAAAAAAAAAAAAAAAAAAAAAAAAAAAAAAAAAAAAAAAAAAAAAAAAAAAAAAAAAAAAAAAAAAAAAAAAAAAAAAAAAAAAAAAAAAAAAAAAAAAAAAAAAAAAAAAAAAAAAAAAAAAAAAAAAAAAAAAAAAAAAAAAAAAAAAAAAAAAAAAAAAAAAAAAAAAAAAAAAAAAAAAAAAAAAAAAAAAAAAAAAAAAAAAAAAAAAAAAAAAAAAAAAAAAAAAAAAAAAAAAAAAAAAAAAAAAAAAAAAAAAAAAAAAAAAAAAAAAAAAAAAAAAAAAAAAAAAAAAAAAAAAAAAAAAAAAAAAAAAAAAAAAAAAAAAAAAAAAAAAAAAAAAAAAAAAAAAAAAAAAAAAAAAAAAAAAAAAAAAAAAAAAAAAAAAAAAAAAAAACAAAAAAAAAACGCAGGCCCCCTTCTCATATTTAATCCGGCCAAATCTTTTATTTTAGGGATATTAGTTTTGTTTTAGTGATTTGTTAAAATATTTATATTGTTAGATGGAATATTACGTTGATAATCATGTCTCTAGTACAAAATTAAGTGTAAGAAAATATATATATATTTGTAACCCTAAATTTATATATATTTGAATTTGGGAGTTAAGTGGAGCGATGACCGTTCGATTGGATATGGTTTGATATTGTGGTCCATAATTTGTGTTTTTTAACGCCGTCCGTATACCGACCAATTATTTTTGGTATCTTGACCAAAAGTATTTGCAGCGATTAAATACTTTACCACGTCAGCATCCACTAACCATCGCCATTATTGCTTGACCGTTTGACTTTGAAAATTTGCGGCGAAGATCGCTGCAAATACTTATGTGAGGCCCAACTTTTGAATATATACAACCATCTCTCTGTCTCTATCTCTCTTTAGCAACAAAAAAAAAACGCAGGCCCCCTTCTCCATATTTAATCCGGCCAAATCTTTTATTTTTAACCATATTTTTAATTCGGGCAACCAATATTTCGATCATTTTCCCTTCGAAGTATTAGCAGCGACCTATTTGGACTTTCTGGTTTTTTTTCCAGCCACCATCACCGCCGCAGGTCTGATTTTTCCGGCAAGTTTTCCGGCCACTTTTCCGTCGTACTATTAGCAGCGACATCTGGACTTTCAACAGCCCAGTACTTCGGCCATCACATAGCCGGCGCGTTCGTTTTTTGCGGCTCTCGTCCCCCGATTTTTCCGGCCATCTCAAATTTTGGTATGTATTTTCCGGCCATATTATCCCTTTTTGATTGTTATTATATGTACTTTTTATTGTTAATTGATTATATTGATATGTTAGTATTGTTTTTGGTTTTATTAGTTTTATTAGTTTTGTTAGGATTGATAGTTAATTTTTTGATTTTAATAAGTTTGTTTGTATTGTTAGTATTAGTTTTGTTGATAAGTTAGTGATTTGTATTATAGGTTTGTTAGTATTGTTAGTTTAGTTTTGTTGATAAGTTAGTGATTTGTATTATTATATTTGTATGTAATTTGTTTTGTTAGGGAACGATTAGTGTTAGGTGTTTTAGTGATTTGTTAAAATATTTATATTGTTAGATGAAATATTACGTTGATAATCATGTCTCTAGTACAAAATTAAGTGTAAGAAAAAATATATATAAATAAGTGTAAAAAGTAAGTTAAAAAAATTGATTAAAACAAAGTACTTAAAATGTATAAATAGTAAGTGTAACAAAGATATAGATGTAAAAAAATTGATTAAAATAAACTACTTAAAATGTATAAATAATAAGTGTAACAAAAATATAAATGTAAAAAAATTGATTAAAACAAAGTACTTAAAATGTATAAATAGTAAGTGTAACAAAGATATAGATGTAAAAAAATTGATTAAAATAAACTACTTAAAATGTATAAATAATAAGTGTAACAAAAATATAAATGTAAAAAAATTGATTAAAATAAAGTACTTAAAATGTATAAATAATAAGTGTAACAAAAATATAGATGTAAAAAAATTGATTAAAATAAACTACTTAAAATGTATAAATAAGTAAGTGTAACAAAGATATAGATGTAAAAAAATTGATTAAAATAAACTACTTAAAATGTATAAATAGTAAGTGTAACAAAGATATAGATGTAAAAAAATTGATTAAAATAAAGTACTTAAAATGTATAAATAATAAGTGTAACAAAAATATAGATGTAAAAAAATTGATTAAAATAAACTACTTAAAATGTATAAATAATAAGTGTAACAAAAATATAGATAAAACTAAATATAAAAAGTAAGTTAAAAAAGTAGTATATAAGTAATAACAAAAGTTTTAATAAAGATTACGTATTAAAAATTTAGTAAAAAAGAATTAAAGACTTCGTACAAAAATAAGTTAGAAAAAATACATATGTGATAATTTTGGATCTTTCTTAACCTTGATCATTTTGTTGTATGTATTTTAAAAATGTGTATAATTTGTTTTGTATTTTGCAGTATAAATGGCTACATATCACGGCGGTGATGGTGGTAATGAAGACCCTCGTAGACCATGGTGGAGGAAATGATGGGGCTGCAAAGGGAGTGGCGGTAAGAAAAATGGTTGTTTATAGTTCCTTTTTTAATTAATTAGGTTTATTTACTAATTTTGTGTTTTTTTTTGTTTTAGCCCCACGAAAGGGAAAGGGGAGGGGGCCCGGTCAGAACCTGAACTTAGAGGAGGAGTTCGCGAAGAGAGGTCGTCTAAGCATAGACTTTGACACGACTCATTTTAAGACGTGGCAGGCGATCGGTGATAACGCCCCCATGTACAAGAGCCTGATTGGCACCCTGATATGAACCGTCCCGCAGACTTACGACTCATGGGACCATGTTTTTTTTTTTTTTTTTTTTTTTTTTTTTTTTTTTTTTTTTTTTTTTTTTTTTTTTTTTTTTTTTTTTTTTTTTTTTTTTTTTTTTTTTTTTTTTTTTTTTTTTTTTTTTTTTTTTTTTTTTTTTTTTTTTTTTTTTTTTTTTTTTTTTTTTTTTTTTTTTTTTTTTTTTTTTTTTTTTTTTTTTTTTTTTTTTTTTTTTTTTTTTTTTTTTTTTTTTTTTTTTTTTTTTTTTTTTTTTTTTTTTTTTTTTTTTTTTTTTTTTTTTTTTTTTTTTTTTTTTTTTTTTTTTTTTTTTTTTTTTTTTTTTTTTTTTTTTTTTTTTTTTTTTTTTTTTTTTTTTTTTTTTTTTTTTTTTTTTTTTTTTTTTTTTTTTTTTTTTTTTTTTTTTTTTTTTTTTTTTTTTTTTTTTTTTTTTTTTTTTTTTTTTTTTTTTTTTTTTTTTTTTTTTTTTTTTTTTTTTTTTTTTTTTTTTTTTTTTTTTTTTTTTTTTTTTTTTTTTTTTTTTTTTTTTTTTTTTTTTTTTTTTTTTTTTTTTTTTTTTTTTTTTTTTTTTTTTTTTTTTTTTTTTTTTTTTTTTTTTTTTTTTTTTTTTTTTTTTTTTTTTTTTTTTTTTTTTTTTTTTTTTTTTTTTTTTTTTTTTTTTTTTTTTTTTTTTTTTTTTTTTTTTTTTTTTTTTTTTTTTTTTTTTTTTTTTTTTTTTTTTTTTTTTTTTTTTTTTTTTTTTTTTTTTTTTTTTTTTTTTTTTTTTTTTTTTTTTTTTTTTTTTTTTTTTTTTTTTTTTTTTTTTTTTTTTTTTTTTTTTTTTTTTTTTTTTTTTTTTTTTTTTTTTTTTTTTTTTTTTTTTTTTTTTTTTTTTTTTTTTTTTTTTTTTTTTTTTTTTTTTTTTTTTTTTTTTTTTTTTTTTTTTTTTTTTTTTTTTTTTTTTTTTTTTTTTTTTTTTTTTTTTTTTTTTTTTTTTTTTTTTTTTTTAATTTTTTTTTTTTTTTGTTTTTTTTTTGTTTTAGCCCCACGAAAGGGAACTTACGACTCATGGGACCATGTGCCTCAGGAGAGAAAGGCATTTGTTATCCCGACTCTAAACGTACGCCTCATCATAATTTTTAATTTGTTGTATGATGTTTGTATAAATTTTTAAATTCGCTAACTACTAACTTAATGCAGACTAGGTTCAAGTTGGACCACTTCATCGACACCCCTGACCCCCTAGACCCTATCAGGCAGGGGTTCAGGTTGGCTGTCGAGGCCGACAGCAAAGCTGAGTATCGGGGCAGAAAGAGCCAGTTCAAGAGAAAACACTTTGAATCCAAGGGGGGCCTGAAAGCTGCTCCTCCAGAGGATTTGTCGGCGGAGGACTGGAGGGCGTTGTTGAGGTACTACCAGCGGGAAGACCGGGTGAAGTTTTCGGCGACAAACAAGACGAACAGGGGCAAGCAAGTTCTTGCGGGGACCCATGGACGACAATCCTACTCTCAGTACGTCCACCAAGAAAAGGTCTGTTATTGTTATGAAATATATACTTGTGAAATATATATACTTGTGTTTAAAAATATTGGTTAAATAATGTATATTCTTATGATAAATTGATGTGTTTACAGGTTCATAAAAACAGAGACGTAGACTTGGTGGATTTGTACGAAGAAAGGCACAAGAAAAAAGCTGATGGGCGACCTTGGGAACACCCCGTGGCTGAACAAATACATGTAAGTGTCTCTTAATTTTAAGCTTATATATTTGTTAGTATTAAATGTCCATATAATCAACCTTATATATAATGTAACGTGATTCAGGCCAACCTGAAGAAGAAGAAGGAGGAGGCTGAACGGGAACCTAATCCAACTCCGCAGGATCAAATTTTCATGGAGGAACTTGGATCCCGGCCGGGGCATCGCCGCGGCATAGGGCGGGTCATCAGGCAGATAGGTACCCAGGCGTATGACTATACACATCTGACACAGGGACAGGGTGCCCAGCCTCATCAGGCCCATGGGACAGGGCCTGGCCAGCCACGTCCACATCTCGACCTGAACATCGATGCAGATGCTAGCCAATCCTCACTCTTCTCCGACTTATTTAACTATGATAGTTATGCACAGGCTCCTCTTCCTCCTCAGGCGGGTGCGCAGTTGGCCACAGACTCTCATTTCTCTGGTGGATCGTATCATGTCAACTTGGATGATGATGATGATGAGGACGATGTTGATATGTATTAGTATTTTGTGGTTATGAACAATATATTTTGTTTTGTTTAATTATGTTAGTGGTGTGTATGTGTTTATCTTTTTGGATGTGTTGATGATGATATTCATATTAACAAAAAAACGAATTCTCATATATATTATAGCATAAAAGCAAAAAGGAGTTTTGTCCATATCAAACTATTTGCGGCGATAATCGCTGCAAATAGTTGGATATGGACAAAACACACTGTTGACTGTCATAGTCAACAGTGTACGGGTAAGGACACGACTATTTGCAGCGATAATCGCTGCAAATAGTCTGGTCGAGATACCAGATTACTGGTCGGGTCACCACGCGCCTTTTTTAATGTTATTATCATCTGGTGTTACCTACTAACTTATATTAATTTTTAATTAATGAATTGATTATGGTGAAACTTTTGATTTTTTCTACTTTTATTATACTTATATTATTATTGAAAATATAAGACAAAAGGGGGTGAACGGGAAGATATAATAATGGCCTGAAAGCTATATCAAAAGACATTGTAAATGGGAAAATGCCAAATGCGTTTACAATGAAAGGTCGTATGAATGTATGGTGAAGAGTGGACCAGCTCCACTACTTTAATATTAATAATATTAATATTTTTTTTATATTTTAAATGGTTGCATGGTAAGTGGGTTATCTCTACGGGGAAATCGAATATGCAGTAGACTGCACCTGTCATGGCTGCGTCATGTATAAATTTTTAAGTTTTTTTTTCAATTTAAACTTTTTAATTTATACATATACAAAATCCCCCTTTGATTTTCATCTTGCTGCAGCAAAAATTGCCGCAGTCCGCTGCAACGATGTTAAGCCCTATCTCTATATAATCCGAAGATTTTGTAAGGGGTTATAAAAAATTAGTTTTTTAGTTGGTCTTGAGAAATTGTAAGAGTAACAAAATAGTATGGTTATGGTTTTAATTAATGGTAGACCTAGTATCATGTTCAAAACATAATAGTTAGTTTAAAAAGAATAACATGAGGATGTTCAAAACATTACATTATAGTTAGTTTAAAAGAATAACATGATGAATTTTAAATTATACAAAATCGTATAAATGGTGGAGGAATCTTTTTTTTTTTTTTTTTTTTTTTTTTTTTTTTTTTTTTTTTTTTTTTTTTTTTTTTTTTTTTTTTTTTTTTTTTTTTTTTTTTTTTTTTTTTTTTTTTTTTTTTTTTTTTTTTTTTTTTTTTTTTTTTTTTTTTTTTTTTTTTTTTTTTTTTTTTTTTTTTTTTTTTTTTTTTTTTTTTTTTTTTTTTTTTTTTTTTTTTTTTTTTTTTTTTTTTTTTTTTTTTTTTTTTTTTTTTTTTTTTTTTTTTTTTTTTTTTTTTTTTTTTTTTTTTTTTTTTTTTTTTTTTTTTTTTTTTTTTTTTTTTTTTTTTTTTTTTTTTTTTTTTTTTTTTTTTTTTTTTTTTTTTTTTTTTTTTTTTTTTTTTTTTTTTTTTTTTTTTTTTTTTTTTTTTTTTTTTTTTTTTTTTTTTTTTTTTTTTTTTTTTTTTTTTTTTTTTTTTTTTTTTTTTTTTTTTTTTTTTTTTTTTTTTTTTTTTTTTTTTTTTTTTTTTTTTTTTTTTTTTTTTTTTTTTTTTTTTTTTTTTTTTTTTTTTTTTTTTTTTTTTTTTTTTTTTTTTTTTTTTTTTTTTTTTTTTTTTTTTTTTTTTTTTTTTTTTTTTTTTTTTTTTTTTTTTTTTTTTTTTTTTTTTTTTTTTTTTTTTTTTTTTTTTTTTTTTTTTTTTTTTTTTTTTTTTTTTTTTTTTTTTTTTTTTTTTTTTTTTTTTTTTTTTTTTTTTTTTTTTTTTTTTTTTTTTTTTTTTTTTTTTTTTTTTTTTTTTTTTTTTTTTTTTTTTTTTTTTTTTTTTTTTTTTTTTTTTTTTTTTTTTTTTTTTTTTTTTTTTTTTTTTTTTTTTTTTTTTTTTTTTTTTTTTTTTTTTTTTTTTTTTTTTTTTTTTTTTTTTTTTTTTTTTTTTTTTTTTTTTTTTTTTTTTTTTTTTTTTTTTTTTTTTTTTTTTTTTTTTTTTTTTTTTTTTTTTTTTTTTTTTTTTTTTTTTTTTTTTTTTTTTTTTTTTTTTTTTTTTTTTTTTTTTTTTTTTTTTTTTTTTTTTTTTTTTTTTTTTTTTTTTTTTTTTTTTTTTTTTTTTTTTTTTTTTTTTTTTTTTTTTTTTTTTTTTTTTTTTTTTTTTTTTTTTTTTTTTTTTTTTTTTTTTTTTTTTTTTTTTTTTTTTTTTTTTTTTTTTTTTTTTTTTTTTTTTTTTTTTTTTTTTTTTTTTTTTTTTTTTTTTTTTTTTTTTTTTTTTTTTTTTTTTTTTTTTTTTTTTTTTTTTTTTTTTTTTTTTTTTTTTTTTTTTTTTTTTTTTTTTTTTTTTTTTTTTTTTTTTTTTTTTTTTTTTTTTTTTTTTTTTTTTTTTTTTTTTTTTTTTTTTTTTTTTTTTTTTTTTTTTTTTTTTTTTTTTTTTTTTTTTTTTTTTTTTTTTTTTTTTTTTTTTTTTTTTTTTTTTTTTTTTTTTTTTTTTTTTTTTTTTTTTTTTTTTTTTTTTTTTTTTTTTTTTTTTTTTTTTTTTTTTTTTTTTTTTTTTTTTTTTTTTTTTTTTTTTTTTTTTTTTTTTTTTTTTTTTTTTTTTTTTTTTTTTTTTTTTTTTTTTTTTTTTTTTTTTTTTTTTTTTTTTTTTTTTTTTTTTTTTTTTTTTTTTTTTTTTTTTTTTTTTTTTTTTTTTTTTTTTTTTTTTTTTTTTTTTTTTTTTTTTTTTTTTTTTTTTTTTTTTTTTTTTTTTTTTTTTTTTTTTTTTTTTTTTTTTTTTTTTTTTTTTTTTTTTTTTTTTTTTTTTTTTTTTTTTTTTTTTTTTTTTTTTTTTTTTTTTTTTTTTTTTTTTTTTTTTTTTTTTTTTTTTTTTTTTTTTTTTTTTTTTTTTTTTTTTTTTTTTTTTTTTTTTTTTTTTTTTTTTTTTTTTTTTTTTTTTTTTTTTTTTTTTTTTTTTTTTTTTTTTTTTTTTTTTTTTTTTTTTTTTTTTTTTTTTTTTTTTTTTTTTTTTTTTTTTTTTTTTTTTTTTTTTTTTTTTTTTTTTTTTTTTTTTTTTTTTTTTTTTTTTTTTTTTTTTTGTTTCCTTTACATTACCATTTCTTATTAATTTGATTTATAAATTTATAATAACATATTAAAGCTTTGTTTTAATTATTCTTATTTTGTTTTGTCGCTAAAAAATAATTTTATTTGTTTGTCATTAAAATACAATTTTTATTTTGTTTTAAATAATTAATATTATATTAAATTTAGATAGATTATTAACATAAAAGTAAAATTAAAATGTGTTAATTTCGTTCACTCGGTATTTTTAGTTCACAAAATGTTTTTAGAATGAATGAATTTTGTCAAATGAATTAGAATATGAAAGGATGAAATATAAAACACGGTTTTTTTTATATATTTGAAGATTGAGTAACATACATAATAAAAATCTTTCTCATACCTCCAAAGAATGAAGATTTCCGTGATATGTTTACATTGAGCGTGATTTATTCACTTTCAAAAAGCAAACACAAAAATTAAAATTCAATTTTAGTTTTCATCCAATTCTAGCATAATCTATGAACCAAACATGATTTAAAAGTATACAATTCAATTTCAATTTTACCAAATTCCATTAAATTTTATGGACCAAACATGACTTTATAGATTTGATTCAAGAAAATAATGTAATAATTTTACATTGTCTAGACATAAAAAAAAAAAAACCTAAAATAAAACCAGAACAAAAAAGCAAAATATATATATATATATATATACACTGTTTACAAATAAATATATATATACGGTATATATATACATACGGATTATATATATATATATATATATATATATATATATATATATATATATATATATATATATATATATATATATATATATATATATATATATATATATATATATATATATATATATATATATATATATATATATATATATATATATATATATATATATATATATATATATATATATATATATATATATATATATATATATATATATATATATATATATATATATATATATATATATATATATATATATATATATATATATATATATATATATATATATATATATATATATATATATATATATATATATATATATATATATATATATATATATATATATATATATATATATATATATATATATATATATATATATATATATATATATATATATATATATATATATATATATATATATATATATATATATATATATATATATATATATATATATATATATATATATATATATATATATATATATATATATATATATATATATATATATATATATATATATATATATATATATATATATATATATATATATATATATATATATATATATATATATATATATATATATATATATATATATATATATATATATATATATATATATATATATATATATATATATATATATATATATATATATATATATATATATATATATATATATATATATATATATATATATATATATATATATATATATATATATATATATATATATATATATATATATATATATATATATATATATATATATATATATATATATATATATATATATATATATATATATATATATATATATATATATATATATATATATATATATATATATATATATATATATATATATATATATATATATATATATATATATATATATATATATATATATATATATATATATATATATATATATATATATATATATATATATATATATATATATATATATATATATATATATATATATATATATATATATATATATATATATATATATATATATATATATATATATATATATATATATATATATATATATATATATATATATATATATATATATATATATATATATATATATATATATATATATATATATATATATATATATATATATATATATATATATATATATATATATATATATATATATATATATATATATATATATATATATATATATATATATATATATATATATATATATATATATATATATATATATATATATATATATATATATATATATATATATATATATATATATATATATATATATATATATATATATATATATATATATATATATATATATATATATATATATATATATATATATATATATATATATATATATATATATATATATATATATATATATATATATATATATATATATATATATTTTTGCATATATCTATCTATGTATCTATATTTTATATATATATATATATATATATATATATATATATATATATATATATCTATATCTATATAGCTTAATGTATGTTTAGTAATGTATCACCTTGAAGATTTGTTTTAGGGTTTAGGTGTGACTATATATGTGATATGAGGTTTTGAATTGAAGTGGGCTTTAGATCTAGGGTTTTATAGTTGTGGGATTGTTTAGATCTGGGGTTTTGTAATGTTGCATTGTAGTGTAGATTAGTTGGTTTCGGAGATGGGAGTGTTTTCGATTCTATGCCGGGTTTGATACACGGAGCCTGATTTGTTAGGGCTTATTTAATTTTATTTTTTAAAATAATTTTGTAGTGAAGATGTTTTAGTAATTGGATCTGGGCTGGTGGTTAGGTGATCTTTATTTAGCTGGCATTTGATGGGATGGGAGTGAGAATGTCTGCTGTGGGCCGGTTGGGACGTTGGGTGGCGTTGAAATTTACTAACCTGTCTAATTAAAAATCAGTTTATGTAATGATAATGGCACATAGTTTTAAGATTGCATAATCTTTAAACTGCTTATATCTAGAGTTTGCAATGTTGCATCGTAGTATATCCTGGTTTCGGAGGTGTGGGCATTCTTGAAAGTGTCGTAGGTTTAATCATCCTGCAGATTCAATGAGGAATCTGATTTATCAGCATTTTTTCAATTTTTCTTGGATGGATCAGTTGGTTGAGTCATGAGTGGGCCACTAGGTGATCTTGATTTACGTATAATGTGGTGGAACTGGGGAATTCCTGTGCGGTCTCAAAATAAATGCCTGCAGTGATTTAGACACACTGATAATCAGAATGTATAATCGTTGAATTAGATACTTTAGATAACCGTGTTGCCCTTCTTCTGTGCAAACATGTAGTAATCCAGTATTGTGAAAATAAGTTTAAAGAGCAGAATACTAAAAACAATATGTAACTTTTAGATGTGGATACTTATTATGGGACAATTAAAATAGAAGTGTGGACATTTTTGTATTAATTTTGGGCTAAAGAAGTATTGTTCGTGTGTAAGTGACGAGGGGCTGGTTTTCGTACTATATATGGAAATATGAGTTTGAGCTGTGGCGAGGTTGATGTATGGCAACTAGATATCTAAGTTTTTCAATTTATAGCCTGGAAGTTCTTTGATTTACAAATTGCTGTAAATGGTTAACCTTTTTGTATACAAGATAGGTTATGTGTGAGAAAAATTTGGAAAGTGGCTGTTTTTTCAAAACTTTCTCGTATTATTTTCTAGTTTGTTACGTAGTATTTGTTTATTAAAAGCAATGTATGACTCACATAATTTATAACATATTGAACTTCTATTTGCCTTTTCGCTATAATCTCTCTTTTTATTTTTTGATTAAATTTGCTTAAAATACTACCTCTTCTCATTTTATCTAATTTTTCCATTGTAAAAGATACCGTGCCATTACAAGTGCATACTACCGAGGCGCAGTTGGTGCATTGCTTGTCTATGATGTAACAAGACATGTCACCTTTGAGAATGTAGAGAGGTGGTTAAAGGAGCTTCGTGATCATACTGATTCCAACATTGTCATCATGCTTGTGGGAAACAAATCTGATCTGCGCCATTTAAGGGCTGTGACAACCGAGGATGCCAAAACATTTGCCGAAAAAGAAAACACTTACTTTATGGAAACATCTGCACTTGAATCACTCAATGTTGAAAATGCCTTCACAGAAGTTCTAACTCAAATCCATCAAGTGGTCAGCAGAAAAGCTCTTGACATCGGAGATGATTCAGCCGCTTTGCCCAAAGGAGAGACAATTAATGTTGGCAACAAGGATGATGTGTCGGCCCTGAAGAAAGCTGGCTGCTGTTCTACTTAGATGGAGAAACAGTTGCATTCTTTGTAAGTTTAATTTACTATGTGAAATACTGAATATTTCAGTTTAATTTACTCCTTATTAATTTACGGGGTTTTATGAGATTATCGGGAACTACATCATTGAGCTTGAGCCAAAACTGCGACTGAAGAATTGTTTTTATGCTTTGATTTTAATGTTATAGTTGTGAGTAACTTCATAGTGTAGGTGAATATTTGACTATCTAAGTGGTGAATGTGGTTTTTGGCATTCGAAATGTATCAAATATTTAATTTCGATTCAAGTACTTTTGTTTGTTAGACTTGACATCTGTGAACAAAGTGAAGCTTTACCAAATTCTGAAGTATTGTGCTTTGTCTTATGAGTAGGTATATCGTGGAATGACGTTTGAACTTATTGCATAATAAGGAGTAATGCCAAAAAAGTTATTTATGTGTATGATACTTTCAGCTATCATTATTGAAAAATGAACCGGTTTAGGGTAATGAATTAATTTGGCTTTTGTCTTCTGGGCTGATTGGTCAAAGACTCAAAGGTGTGAGACTTGAGAGAATAGATCAAATAACTTGAGGGGTCAAGTTAGAGTAATCTTAACCCTTTGATTAAAATCAAGGGTTGAGATTAAAAGTCATTTTTTAATCTCAACCCTTGATTTTAAATCAAAGGTCAAGATTATCCCAACTTGACTGGTAACTTGAGAGAATCACATCTCAGTAAGGATAGATGAGTTTATATATACAAGCCCCCCCCCCCCCCCCCCCCCCCCCCCCCCCCCCCCCCCCCCCCCCCCCCCCCCCCCCCCCCCCCCCCCCCCCCCCCCCCCCCCCCCCCCCCCCCCCCCCCCCCCCCCCCCCCCCCCCCCCCCCCCCCCCCCCCCCCCCCCCCCCCCCCCCCCCCCCCCCCCCCCCCCCCCCCCCCCCCCCCCCCCCCCCCCCCCCCCCCCCCCCCCCCCCCCCCCCCCCCCCCCCCCCCCCCCCCCCCCCCCCCCCCCCCCCCCCCCCCCCCCCCCCCCCCCCCCCCCCCCCCCCCCCCCCCCCCCCCCCCCCCCCCCCCCCCCCCCCCCCCCCCCCCCCCCCCCCCCCCCCCCCCCCCCCCCCCCCCCCCCCCCCCCCCCCCCCCCCCCCCCCCCCCCCCCCCCCCCCCCCCCCCCCCCCCCCCCCCCCCCCCCCCCCCCCCCCCCCCCCCCCCCCCCCCCCCCCCCCCCCCCCCCCCCCCCCCCCCCCCCCCCCCCCCCCCCCCCCCCCCCCCCCCCCCCCCCCCCCCCCCCCCCCCCCCCCCCCCCCCCCCCCCCCCCCCCCCCCCCCCCCCCCCCCCCCCCCCCCCCCCCCCCCCCCCCCCCCCCCCCCCCCCCCCCCCCCCCCCCCCCCCCCCCCCCCCCCCCCCCCCCCCCCCCCCCCCCCCCCCCCCCCCCCCCCCCCCCCCCCCCCCCCCCCCCCCCCCCCCCCCCCCCCCCCCCCCCCCCCCCCCCCCCCCCCCCCCCCCCCCCCCCCCCCCCCCCCCCCCCCCCCCCCCCCCCCCCCCCCCCCCCCCCCCCCCCCCCCCCCCCCCCCCCCCCCCCCCCCCCCCCCCCCCCCCCCCCCCCCCCCCCCCCCCCCCCCCCCCCCCCCCCCCCCCCCCCCCCCCCCCCCCCCCCCCCCCCCCCCCCCCCCCCCCCCCCCCCCCCCCCCCCCCCCCCCCCCCCCCCCCCCCCCCCCCCCCCCCCCCCCCCCCCCCCCCCCCCCCCCCCCCCCCCCCCCCCCCCCCCCCCCCCCCCCCCCCCCCCCCCCCCCCCCCCCCCCCCCCCCCCCCCCCCCCCCCCCCCCCCCCCCCCCCCCCCCCCCCCCCCCCCCCCCCCCCCCCCCCCCCCCCCCCCCCCCCCCCCCCCCCCCCCCCCCCCCCCCCCCCCCCCCCCCCCCCCCCCCCCCCCCCCCCCCCCCCCCCCCCCCCCCCCCCCCCCCCCCCCCCCCCCCCCCCCCCCCCCCCCCCCCCCCCCCCCCCCCCCCCCCCCCCCCCCCCCCCCCCCCCCCCCCCCCCCCCCCCCCCCCCCCCCCCCCCCCCCCCCCCCCCCCCCCCCCCCCCCCCCCCCCCCCCCCCCCCCCCCCCCCCCCCCCCCCCCCCCCCCCCCCCCCCCCCCCCCCCCCCCCCCCCCCCCCCCCCCCCCCCCCCCCCCCCCCCCCCCCCCCCCCCCCCCCCCCCCCCCCCCCCCCCCCCCCCCCCCCCCCCCCCCCCCCCCCCCCCCCCCCCCCCCCCCCCCCCCCCCCCCCCCCCCCCCCCCCCCCCCCCCCCCCCCCCCCCCCCCCCCCCCCCCCCCCCCCCCCCCCCCCCCCCCCCCCCCCCCCCCCCCCCCCCCCCCCCCCCCCCCCCCCCCCCCCCCCCCCCCCCCCCCCCCCCCCCCCCCCCCCCCCCCCCCCCCCCCCCCCCCCCCCCCCCCCCCCCCCCCCCCCCCCCCCCCCCCCCCCCCCCCCCCCCCCCCCCCCCCCCCCCCCCCCCCCCCCCCCCCCCCCCCCCCCCCCCCCCCCCCCCCCCCCCCCCCCCCCCCCCCCCCCCCCCCCCCCCCCCCCCCCCCCCCCCCCCCCCCCCCCCCCCCCCCCCCCCCCCCCCCCCCCCCCCCCCCCCCCCCCCCCCCCCCCCCCCCCCCCCCCGCCCTGGATCGCCGGGAACACCACCCCCCCTAGGCGATCCCCCCTCCAAGCGATCCATCCGGGTTGCTTCAAAATTGTTGACTTTTGTGGGGACCAAGGATACTTTGTTAAAACTAGTTTATATACATATATATTTGTTACTAACTAGTTTATATATATATTTGTTATAACTAGTTTATATATATATTTTGTTACTAACTAGTTTATATATATTTTTTGTTACTAACTAGTTTATATATATATTTGTTATAACTAGTTTATATATATATATTAAAATATATTTGTTACTAACTAGTTTATATATATTTTATTATTGTTTAACTAGTTTATATATATATTTTGTTACTAACTAGTTTATATATAATATATTATATATATATATTTGTTACTAACTAGTTTATATATATATTTGTTATAACTAGTTTATATATATATTTGTTACTAACTAGTTTATATATATTTTGTTACTAACTAGTTTATATATATATTTGTTACTAACTAGTTTATATATATTTTGTTACTAACTAGTTTATATATATATTTGTTACTAACTAGTTTATATATATATTTGTTACTAACTAGTTTATATATATATTTGTTACTAACTAGTTTATATATATTTTATAATATATAATAATTATATATATATATTTGTTACTAACTAGTTTATATATTTTTATTATTAACTAGTTTATATATACTATTGTTACTAACTAGTTTATATACATATATATTTGTTACTAACTAGTTTATATATATATTTATATAATAGTAGTTTATATATACTATTTGTTACTAACTAGTTTATATATATATTTGTTATAACTAGTTTATATATATATTTGTTACTAACTAGTTTATATATATATTTGTTACTAACTAGTTTATATATATATTTGTTACTAACTAGTTTATATATATATTTGTTACTAACTAGTTTATATATATATTTGTTACTAACTAGTTTATATATATTTTATTAATAACTAGTTTATATATATATATATTTGTTACTAACTAGTTTATATATATTATTAACTAGTTTATATATATTTGTTACTAACTAGTTTATATATATTTTGTTACTAACTAGTTTATATATATATTTGTTATAACTAGTTTATATATATATTTGTTACTAACTAGTTTATATATATTTTTTGTTACTAACTAGTTTATATATATATTTGTTACTAACTAGTTTATATATATTTTGTTACTAACTAGTTTATATATATATTTGTTACTAACTAGTTTATATATATTTTGTTACTAACTAGTTTATATATATATTTGTTACTAACTAGTTTATATATATATTTGTTACTAACTAGTTTATATATATTTTGTTACTAACTAGTTTATATATATTTTGTTACTAACTAGTTTATATATATTTGTATACTAATTTATATAACTAGTTTATATAATATATATTTGTTACTAACTAGTTTATATATATATATATTTGTTATAACTAGTTTATATATATATTTTGTTACTAACTAGTTTATATATATATTTGTTACTAACTAGTTTATATATATATTTGTTACTAACTAGTTTATATATATATTTGTTACTAACTAGTTTATATATATTATATAACTAGTTTATATATATATTTGTTACTAACTAGTTTATATATATATTTGTTATAACTAGTTTATATATATATTTGTTACTAACTAGTTTATATATATTTTGTTACTAACTAGTTTATATATATATTTGTTACTAACTAGTTTATATATATTTTGTTACTAACTAGTTTATATATATTTTGTTAATAACTAGTTTATATACATATATATTTGTTACTAACTAGTTTATATATATATTTGTTATAACTAGTTTATATATATATTTGTTACTAACTAGTTTATATATATATATATATATATATATATTTGTTACTAACTAGTTTATATATATATTTATTATATATTGTTATAACTAGTTTATATATATATTTGTTACTAACTAGTTTATATATATTTTGTTACTAACTAGTTTATATATATATTTTGTTACTAACTAGTTTATATATATTTTGTTATAACTAGTTTATATATATATTTGTTACTAACTAGTTTATATATATATTTTATATATATAAGTATTATATATATATATATTTGTTACTAACTAGTTTATATATATATAT
>CM067167.1:223086534-223166534 GCA_034093135.1 Erigeron breviscapus | reverse complement strand
TATATATATATATATATATATATATATATATATATATATATATATATATATATATATATATATATATATATATATATATATATATATATATATATATATATATATATATATATATATATATATATATATATATATATATATATATATATATATATATATATATATATATATATATATATATATATATATATATATATATATATATATATATATATATATATATATATATATATATATATATATATATATATATATATATATATATATATATATATATATATATATATATATATATATATATATATATATATATATATATATATATATATATATATATATATATATATATATATATATATATATATATATATATATATATATATATATATATATATATATATATATATATATATATATATATATATATATATATATATATATATATATATATATATATATATATATATATATATATATATATATATATATATATATATATATATATATATATATATATATATATATATATATATATATATATATATATATATATATATATATATATATATATATATATATATATATATATATATATATATATATATATATATATATATATATATATATATATATATATATATATATATATATATATATATATATATATATATATATATATATATATATATATATATATATATATATATATATATATATATATATATATATATATATATATATATATATATATATATATATATATATATATATATATATATATATATATATATATATATATATATATATATATATATATATATATATATATATATATATATATATATATATATATATATATATATATATATATATATATATATATATATATATATATATATATATATATATATATATATATATATATATATATATATATATATATATATATATATATATATATATATATATATATATATATATATATATATATATATATATATATATATATATATATATATATATATATATATATATATATATATATATATATATATATATATATATATATATATATATATATATATATATATATATATATATATATATATATATATATATATATATATATATATATATATATATATATATATATATATATATATATATATATATATATATATATATATATATATATATATATATATATATATATATATATATATATATATATATATATATATATATATATATATATATATATATATATATATATATAAAGGGTTAGATTACTCTATTTTTGAATTAAGGGTTTTTTGCTTTAATATTGATTAAAGATAGTATATATATATATGGACTAACTAAAATTTATTTAATAATATAATGTGTGATATATAAAAGTAATTTAAAGTATAAAAAGTTAGACATATTAAAGGGTATCCAAAAAGTTAGACATTAGACATATTAAAGGGTATCCAAAAAGTTAGACATTAGACATATTAAAGGGTATCCAAAAAGTTAGACATTAGACATATTAAAGGGTATCCAAAAAGTTAGACATTAGACATATTAAAGGGTATCCAAAAAGTTAGACACTTAGACATATTAAAGGGTATCCAAAAAGTTAGACATTAGACATATTAAAGGGTATCCAAAAAGTTAGACATTAGACATATTAAAGGGTATCCAAAAAGTTAGACATTAGACATATTAAAGGGTATCCAAAAAGTTAGACATTAGACATATTAAAGGGTATCCAAAAAGTTAGACACTTAGACATATTAAAGGGTATCCAAAAAGTTAGACATTAGACATATTAAAGGGTATCCAAAAAGTTAGACATTAGACATATTAAAGGGTATCCAAAAAGTTAGACATTAGACATATTAAAGGGTATCCAAAAAGTTAGACATTAGACATATTAAAGGGTATCCAAAAAGTTAGACACTTAGACATATTAAAGGGTATCCAAAAAGTTAGACATTAGACATATTAAAGGGTATCCAAAAAGTTAGACATTAGACATATTAAAGGGTATCCAAAAAGTTAGACATGTAAATAAAAAGGGTATCCAAAAAGTTAGACACTTAGACATATTAAAGGGTATCCAAAAAGTTAGACATATTAATTTTGATATGATTAGTAGAATATTAATTGATAATATGTATTGTTGGAACATTTTATCCATAGTTAAAGGACTAAAAGAGTATTTGATTAAATGTTGAGTCAATGATGATGTCATCATCTTGATCTAAGGGTGGAGAAATAAGAAAGAAATTTAATAAAGGGTCCAGATTACTCCATTTTTGAATTAAGGGTTTTTTGCTTTAATATTGATTAAAGATAGTATATATATATATGGACTAACTAAAATTTATTTAATAATATAATGTGTGATATATAAAAGTAATTTAATAAATATAAAAGTAACTAAAATTCGCTGCTTTTGCTATTATTAGATTAACTGTTCCATATAATGGGGTGAGTTTACCCCCTTTCTCCTCCCTTTCTTCCCTTTTGGTATGATTTTATATATTTTTTATTATTATTTTTTGAACTAAAAGCCCATTCTAATAAAACTAATAATTTTTTTGCCCGATTTAATACGGTATATTCGGTATGGGTTTCACGGGTGTAAATATGGGCTAGGTAGTGGGGTAATAGGTCACAGGCTAGATCTACCTAACAGGTTTCGCCTTAGAGGCTACTCCTTTTAAAATTTTAACGAAAAATAAATATAAAAAAGAAGAAAGGAAAATGAATTGGAGGAGGGGACATGAGTGTTTGAGATTTGGTGGACTCCATATTATATATTGAGCAGATGCAAATACACACGCACACTTCAATGTTATGCTAAACTATATCAATTTGAAGTTAACTGTATTGATTAATGTAAATAATTAAGTTTGACGTTTAATTGATGCATGTACGTAGGTGTCTTGAGCGCGGATGTGTATGCTAGGTATTGTCGTTTGAGAGGATACAATGTGATATACATTTGCGGTACTGATGAGTACGGAACGACTACTGAGACAAAAGCTTTGGAGGAAAATTCTACTCCTAAAGAAATTTGTGACAAGTAATATATAGCTACAAATTAGCTTTTCAGGCTTTATTTGATTTTATGAGTTTGTGATAACTGATCAATAGTTTTTTGTTATCATTTTAGGTATCATGCGATTCATAGGGACGTATATAAATGGTTTGATATAAGCTTTGATCACTTTGGAAGAACATCAACACCTGAGCACACTGAAGTTTGCTAAGAAATTTTTGGCAAGCTGCTGGAGAATAACTGGCTTTCTGAGAATACAATACAGCAGGTGGCTATTTGCGGTTATTATTTTAAGTTTTCCAAGTTCATAGTTAGTTACTGATTATCTTAATTAGGCCAATAAATCACTAATCATCATCTTTATGAAATTAATGCAGCTTTACTGTGATAGATGCTGTAAGTTTTTAGTTGACAGGCTAGTTGAGGGCTCCTGCCCTACATGTACTTACGATTCTGCACGAGGTGATCAATGTGAAATGTGTGGCAGGTTGTTAAATCCAACAGAACTTGTTAATCCCAAATGCAGGGTAAGTTTACTTCTCTTGTTTGATGTGAATTTGGACTTATACTTCAGCTAGACACAATTAAACTTATGTTGACAAAAAATAATTAACAAAATTCATACCTGTATCTTATTTAACGACATTTTTTTGCTGCTTCTGAAAATAGGTTTGCAGAACCGTCCCTCGAATTCGTGATACAGAGCACATGTTTCTTGAGCTCCCGTTGTTGGAAGGTAAACTGCGTGAATATATCAGCAGAATGTCGGTGGCTGGCTAGTGGAGTCCAAATGCCATTAGTGCTACCAATGCATGGCTCAAAGAAGGATTGCGACATCGTTGTATATCTAGAGATTTGAAGTGAGGTGTTCCTGTTCCTCTTGAGAAATTCAAAGAGAAGGTAAGGAAGTTGATTGTATTATACTCTGTATATAGTAACATTACTTTTTTATGTGTTAGTTAATGTTAGAGTCCCTAACCAGCGTCGTGGTTCTCTTACCTTGATTAGGTTTTCTACGTATGGTTTGATGCACCTATTGGATACATCTCAATTACTAAATGCTACACGCCTGAGTGGGAGGCGTGGTGGAAGAATCCTGAAAATGTGGAGCTTTATCAGTTTATGGGCAAGGATAATGTTCCATTTCACACTGTAAGTGTATTTATTTTAACTTTTATAAGTTGTATGACTTGTATCCCGTATGTGCGAAAACAATAACCCATTATATATCCTAAATGTCATGTACGGAAATACTGATGTAGTTCTGAAATTTTAATACTGGGACTCATCATCGCTACAAAGTTGCACACGTGTCTACCAGCACATACATCATACGCCATGCCTACTCTACATGTGAATTATCAAATCAGTTCTATAAGTACACTTAACTAAATTAAGTCAACAGAATACCAGTGGAACTTTTGGAAAGTTCTATACTACTAGTTTTATAGTTTATGAAGTTAACTTCCCCTTTCTTAAACAATACCCAATCCCACTAGTGCGTGGAGTATGGGTGAGATATGATGTAGACAATTCATACCCCTACCAATGGGTAGTGAGACTGCTTTGAAAAAGGCCAGCGGTCCTTTTCTATCTTTTAGATAGAACATGGAAGCGGCCTCTCTCCTTAGGCAGGGGTAAGACTGTTTGCATCTCAACCTCCCCCTTACACCGTCGTGGAATTGGGACTCAAAACCCGTGGAAAACGGCATTGGGTGTTACTTACATTTTTACTGCTTTAAGAAAGGCATCCGACTTATAAAGTGCCATGCTATGTTAACTTTCTATTTCACACTCTATATATGTTGATCGAGGTAACCAAAAGTTATTAAGGTGCATGTACAAAATTTCTCTTAATTGTTCTCTCATTTTCTCCAAGTCGCTCAGTAGATTTTTGCATTGTTACAATTGGTATGACTAATCCTGGTTTCAAGTCTAGGTTATGACTCATCTTGGGACTCCTAAATTGGACAATTATCAAAATTCGAAAGGATGTTGTTGATTGAGTAAATCCATTGTCTACCCATGAATGATCAATCTGGCCTAAATTTCGTCTCAAAATTTCCTGGTGGTTTAGATAATCAAAATGCCAAGAAAAAAGTGAAGATTGTTACTGGATAATTTCATGAACCAACCGTCAACTTATAGGTATCAATACAGTTAATAGAGTGTGAGTAACAATCCAAACATCATTCATTCATAGATTATCAATAGAAATACACACATGTAACTCCTTTTAAAGTGTTGGTGGTAGAATGATTGAAATTTAGGCTGTTACTTACGTTGTTTGTGGTTTTATTGATGCTCCATGAGATGACAGGGTCATTGTTCCTATTAATTGTAATTTAGTAAATGAGATGATGTCTATTTTGGAAAAGTTTTCAGACTTAGGGCCTTTTAACAACGATTCCCTGCACAAGTTTTCGTTTTCAGTTCTAGTTTTTTTCTTGAAATCAGGAATGGGCGAGAGAAATCAATTTGGAGTAAGAATAGTTACCACTAAACTTAATTGACATCAACTTTTTGTAGTTTTATTCACTTTGAGTGTCTCAATAGGAGAGTCATCTAATGACATGAAACAATGATTTATCAGATCATGTGTGGTGATTTAGAATGGGCTCTGATACCATGGGATCAGGGGATCAATGGGGGATTGCGCATGATATAAACTTTTAAGTCACAAAGAGAACGAGGGAACAATTGAGAGAGCAAATGTATATTAACAATAAGAACTTCTGGTTACATTAAACATACATAAATACACATGAAGGGAAAGTCAGCTTATATGAAACTTTGCTCATGTCACAACTTAGGCTTGCCATTTGTTTTGGTAGACATATATCTTCAGCTTTGTGTCGATGATGTGCCCCAATCTTCTGGGTAAAATGTATATGAATTTCTTGATGTGGATCATAATTCTTTCCCTGTCAGTTTTGATCATATTATTTGCTAACTGATGAAATATTTTAAAATTCCAGATAATGTTTCCTTCTACACTTATTGGGACTGCAGAGAGTTGGACTATGATGAAGACTATCAGTGTTACAGAATACTTAAATTATGAATCAGGTTTTGTTCAATATCCGTTGGATTTATTTTTGGCTCTAGAAGTGTCCCTCAGATCTTTTGGCTTTTGGCTTCTTAGTTATACATGTGCTTACTAGTATTTACGTCATAGACAAGTTCTCAAAGAGTAGGGGTATAGGAGTCTTTGGAAATGATGCCAAGGAGACAAAGATTCCCGTAGAAGTATGGAGATATTATTTGTTAACCAATAGACCAGAGGTAGAAAATTTGTTTAATATTTGATCAATAATGTGATATATCCTCGTTCTTTGCAATTTCCAAATTGTTTCTGATTTCTTTTCTCCGTTACCTTAATGTTTCTTAATGTCCAGGTATCAGACACGTTATTTACATGGGCAGATTTGCAAAGTAAGCTAAAGAACGAATTGATAAATAATTTAGGCAATTTCATCTACCGTGTCTTGAGCTTTATTGCTAAAGATCCAGGTTAGTAGATGGGATCTGTTGGAATTTAACTTATTTCAACGGTAGTACGATTTATTCTATTGTCAAATGCGTCATTGTCTTCTTCTGGTTTGCATCTTATGTTATCTCAAACTCATTGACAGAGTCAGTAAACGGGAAGGGTTCAGGATACAATTCTGTAATGCCTGATGCTCCCGGTGCAGAGTCACATGCCTTGACAAAAGGATTGGCAGACAAGATTGGTAACTATGTTGACCAGTATGTGGAGGCCATGGAGAAGGCAAGTGATTCTATTGGGATATATAAACATTTTGTTGTACTTCTTTATTTTTTGAGGAAAAAAATAAATGTCTGTTCGGCAATTGGTACAGGTCAAACTAAAGCAAGGATTGAAAATTGCAATGAGTATTTCTGGCGAGGGAAATGCATATCTTTAAGTAAGTCCACTAATTTAGACCATAGTTAATCACCTCACGTCAAAAGGAAAAAGGGTAAATTCATCAACTCTCAACCTTTTCAATCCACAACGAATGCGATTTTGTATTTTTTTTTATGTAGGCCTGCCAATTCTGGAAGCTATACAAGATCTCCCTTCTTGTTCCATAGTCGTGAGAACTTCTGCGGGAGTAGTTTATCTTCTTGCATGCCTTTTAGAACCTTTTATGCCATCGTTTTCACTTCAGGCTAGTAAAGTTTCACTTTCTGTTTTGAAGTTTTTTGTGGCATACGCATGATATTTCTGTAAGAGGTCATCTTTTGGTCCCTTAAACACTCTTTTCAATGTGTTGATACAGATACTCAAGCAGCTTAACATGTCCGTTGATGAACTATCCCTTTCTGAAGATGAAGGGGGTGTTTTAAAGGCCAAAACTCTTTGGGAGATCATTCCTGTTGGTCACAGAATTGGGACCCCTAATAAGGAGTTATTCTCGGAATTGGTAAATTTATTTTCTTCTTGTGTTTTTTGTAGACGTTTCTTTAGCTCGTTTTGTGTGGTCTGGTGACTAGTGGCAGCATTTGCTTGAACATATATCTTAGAATGTGCAGATAGATAAAGACAGAGATGAACTTAGGGAAAAGTTTGCTGGAAGTCAAGCTGACCGTGCTGGCCGGACTGTAAACTGATGAACAGTTTGTTAAATAACATCCAGAATTGAAACCTAAAAACTCAGCGTAGAGCTGTAGTTATTTTACTTTAGGGGTCATCATATTTTAGTTTTGTTTATATATCATTATTAGTTTCTATTGCATATTTTTGGTTTAATCATATATCAAAGTCACATATTATGTAGTAACATCTTTATAATTACCTGTTTTGACCTGTTACCTAACATTCCTCAACCCACCCATTTTAACCCCTGTAGTACAGAATAACCAAACGCATACAATGAGAGAAAACAGAAGAATAAACACATACCTTCTAAACCTATCCAATCTTGTGTGCAAATCAAAGATTGCAAGGTATCTGCAGTTAAGGAGCTTCGATGCTCATCAAGAACTCTACCATCAGTAATATCAAAAACCGAATTTAATGGAACATTCGATTTGGAATTCCTAAAATGTTTCTCGCCATCATAGATAACACAGGATTGCGAGTATGTACTTTCCACCAGTTTAGTACATTAAAATCACAGGAAATAACGTCTCCCCCAAGTACTTATCAAGGTCTGATTTAATATTTTGTCCTTGTGACGTTTCATGGAGGAAACGGTCAAATCCTGTCAAGCGATCTCGAGTATCATTCCCACTGTTACTTCCCCAACTTGGCTGTGCGAAGCTAATGTAGAGTACATATCATGCCCATTGTAGAGTACTCGTCAAATTTAGTTTTCATTAATAACAAGCTTCTTTATTCATCTCGGCTCTTACACCAGTCAATCAAGTTTCAATGGATAGAACAAACCTCTGGGAAATATATATTTGCAGTTGCAGTTGGAATTTTGGTTGCTGCAAAAACTGTAGCAACATAAAAGAAACAGATTTTCTGCTCTAATCAATAAACATTATTTTGATGAGATTTGCTGCAAATCTAACTTCAAATAATTGACCATTACATAAAAGAAACCAATTTTCTGCTCTATCAATAAACATTATTTTGATGAGATTTGCTGCAAATCTAACTTCAAATAATTGACCATTACATAAAAGAAACCAATTTTCTGCTCTACTCAATAAACATTATTTTGATGAGATTTGCTGCAAATCTAACTTCAAATAATTGACCATTACATAAAAGAAACCAATTTTCTGCTCTAATCAATAAACATTATTTTGATGAGATTTGCTGCAAATCTAACTTCAAATAATTGACCATTACATAAAAGAAACAGATTTTCTGCTCTAATCAATAAACATTATTTTGATGAGATTTGCTGCAAATCTAACTTCAAATAATTGACCATTACATAAAAGAAACCAATTTTCTGCTCTACTCTTGCAAACAATATTTTGTCATGGACCGGACAACTATCACAAGTCATTGAAAATAACTTCCGGTCGATGTCCCATTCCATTAATATTGACATTATAGCTTCAGAGACCATGTCGACCATTTACTTTAATTGCGAATACTTACAAAAATTGATTTTATTTTTGAACGGCCAACGAAATATATTTATTAATATCTAGCAAGACGATAGTAATAAGGTACCAGTACAACCAAGATTACAACCAAAGATCTTCATACAAAAAAGCACCATATAATAGACCACATCAAACTAGAAAAAGGATGAGACTTGAAATCTAATCCAGTCCTCCCACCCCAAAGAAGAGATCTTGCCTCTAGTCTTCATCCACAAAAACGTGAGGGCTTGGACCTCACTTATCACCTTACTGGTAGTAATTGGGGCAGCATCAAATATTACACGGTTACGCTCCAACCAGAGAGACCAGATTGTGGAGAGGATAATGGCTTGTAGCATCTTTTTCCATTTAGTTGTTCCCCGAACAAACTTATGCACCTCCAAGAGGTCTTTTATCCCAAAAGGAAAGAAAGATGTCACCTTACACCATTGCATGATAATGTGCCAAACCTGCTGAGCAAATCTACAAAAGAGAATAATATGCTCCACAGTCTCTTCGTGCTCCTGACATATAGGGCAAATGGTTGAATGAACCGGGATGTTTCTATGTTGCAGCGCGAGCAATGTAGGCAGCCTGTTTAACTCTGCCCTCCACGCGAAAATAGAAACTTTTGTAGGCACCCAATTATTCCATGAAAATTGAAAAGGAGGAGGAGAAGTTTGGAGTCGGGACTTTTGCAAATGACTCTTAACACTCGACACTGAAAATTTATTGCTACTATCAACTTCCCATACCCAGCTGTCCACGTTATTTGAAAGTGAGCAGCCACTCATTAGTTGAACGAGAGCTGAAAATTCCCTTAGTTCCTCAGTGTTACTAGGACGTCGTGACCAATGAAAACATAGTCCATTTGTGGGAGAAACACGATCATCTATTACACATTTTTTATTGCGTTCCAATGCAAATAGGGTTGGGAATTGGACTGCCAGAGATGAGTTTCCACACCAAAAATCCAACCAGAATAGAATGGAGCGACCATTGCCCAGAATACCTCTGATTAACATCTCCAAGTTAACCCCCTGTTGTGAGAAAAATCCTTGAATCTTGACAATATTAGTCCACGGCCCAGGCAAGGACAGCCTGGAAGGAAGAAAAGACCACGAATGAGAATTGTGATGGATGGACCATGTAACTGAATGCCACAAACTGCACTTTTCAGTTTTAAACCTCCACCACCATTTTGATAATAACGCCATATTCATCTCACGCAAAGAACCTAATCCAATCCCACCATAAGCTTTTGGTTTGACCACATTTTCCCAAGCAATCCATGGAATCTTTGAATTATCCAAAGATCCACCCCAAAAGAAAGACCTGCGCAATTGTTCCAGCTGATTAATAACCTGCAAAGGTGCTTTATATAGTGAAAAGTAATAGGTTGGGAAGGAATTTAGTACCGACTTAAGTAGTACAACTCTTCCACCAAAGGACAGATGTCTAGCCTTCCAAAGGGAAAGTCTGGAACGGAAGGTGTCAATAACAGTCTTCCAATGCTTTACGTGATTCATGTTTGCCCCAACTTGTAAGCCAAGGTATTTAAATGGGAGAGAACCTAAACGACAGTGAAGTAATTCAGCCATGGAATTCAGATCCTGATGGTCAACTCCAATCCCAAAGAGGCGACTTTTATTAAGGCTAACTTTCAAACCCGAGGCTAAATGGAAACACTGCATTATTCTACGCAGATTGAGAACATTCGATACACTCCATTCTCCAACAAAAATCACATCATCAGCGTATAGAAAATGAGATAGAAGAGGACCATTAGTAGCACACTGAATTCCATGCAACGCACCCGTGTATATTGCTCGATTAAAGGCCGAGGTGAGAGCTTCCATTGAAATGATAAAAATAAACGGGGATAGTGGGTCTCCCTGGCGAAGGCCACGAGAACACATGAATTCTTGTGTTGGTGATCCGTTTACCAGAACAGCTGCACAGGCTGAACTGAGAATCCCAATTATCCATTGCCTCCATTTAACTGGGAATTTCATTTGTAATAGAACTGAATCCAAGAAACTCCAGCTGAGAGAATCAAATGCTTTTTCTATATCCATCTTGAAAATCAAACCCTTATTCTTTGAGCGATTAGCTCATTTAGGATAAGGGGTCCATCAAGAATATTTCGGTTGGTTAAATAAGCAAATTGCTCAGATGAGATGACAGAATGAATGACACGTTTAAGACGCATAACCAACACCGTAGATATAAGATTACTAATATAACCCGTGAGACTGATAGGCCTGAAGCCCGTTAAGTCCACACGGTCAGAAATTTTAGGAATAAGGGCAATAAAAGATGAAGACGTGCCAGGAGAGAAGGTACCTCTGTGGTAGAATTCCTGAAATACATTATGAAAATCATCCTCAAAAAGATGCCAACATCTCTTTAGAAAATAGAAATTGTACCCATCCGGGCCCGGTGCCCGATCTCCATCGCAATCATTTAATGCTTCCTTAATTTCCGACTTAGTAAAAGGGAGCACCAAAGAATCAGCATCATGAAGTGATAGAGTGGGCAAATTGTAACACTTTAGAGATGGTCTTGATTGCATTGACTCCACAAATCTAGATGAGAAATAGTTATAAACTTGTTCTTTGACAGTTGCTGGATGTGACACCCATCTCCCATCAACAAAAAGACCATTTAGTCTATTATTTGTGATGTTAGAATTAATAATACCATGAAAAAAAGCACTATTCTCATCCCCCTCAACTGCCCACCTAGCACGAGATTTTTGCCTGAGATCCTGGATGTCCATAGTTTCAGGATGTAGGATCTGATTCAATAATTGACCGCGACGCTCCACATCCTGCTGCGAGAGCGGCCCCAAACTTGTTTTGAGTTCTATCGCAGCAACCTCTCTCTTGAGTGCATCTATGACCCCAGCTGTTGCTCTTTTGTCTGCTACAATCCAATTCTTAATTCCTTTCTTTAATCTTCTAAGCTTAACCGAGAGCGACAAATCAGCAGGTCCATTGAACGAGAAATTAGAGCACACGGATTGGACCAAATTAATAAAACCAGGCCTCTCGAACCATGAATTATAAACACGAAAGGGAATATGACCGTAATCTGTTGCCACCATAGATAATAATATAGGCCGATGATTAGAGTATTTTTTGTCGAGGACCAAACCAGAAACATTTGGCCTGCTAGTAAGAAATTCCATATCGACCAAAAATCTGTCGAGTTTGCTTGCCTTTTGCCCATTATCACATACATAAGTGAATCTAGCTCCCCCCAGCTGAACGTCAATCAAATCAGCCATGACAATAAAGTTGTTAAAGAAATCTGCTTGGGCAGCCACAAACTCCGAATTCATCCTATCACCCAATGATCGAACCTCGTTGAAATCCCCCATAAAAATCCAACTGCCCGGAAAAGAGTTTTTTATATGAAGAAGTTGTAGCCAAAGATTTTTTCGCAAAACCGGGTCATTTGGAGCATAAACATTCACCACATTGAGTAAGTCCCCCGTAGCGCGTAAAGAGCCCATCACCACCAAATAATTTTTGTGTTTTAGAACCCCAATCTTTGAAAACTGGGTTGGATTCCATAGGGAGATAATACCCCCAGAAGATGGAACCAGTCCATTTCAAATTTACTTCTACCCTAAAAAGAAGCCATTCTAGAATATGAGACAGCTGATGTTTTAGATTCTTGAAAAGAAATAAAGTGGGATACCATGACTGGACCTTAGACCTCTAATCCAATTGGCTTTATGGGAGCCGCCAATTCCCCTAATATTAATTCATTGGGGAATAACTATATCACCTTCACCAATAATCAAATCACTAACCTGGTCCTCAAAACCTTTGAGTTCGAAGCCCGTAATGTTGCCCATTTTAAGAGTTGCGTTAGTTTCCTTCTTGGTTTCCGCAGTCACATCCATTGGTTGGTCATCATTGCAAGTAGATGTAACATCATCATCATGTCCCCATGCAAATTTGAAAAATCTTTAGACCTTTCAACATCATGTCCCGATTCCCGGTGTCCAGAGGAATTTTCCGGGCAAGATCCTCAAGAACACGACGGGAGGAATAGTGAGAGGAGGCTGCCATGTATCAGAATCTTGCACGACCCAAACTTTAGATTTCCCGTCAACCCAATCCAACACGACTTCTTTGTCCAACCTTAATCCTTAATTTGTCATACAGACACCATGGGAGTTATCCCATGAGAACTGGGTCTCCAAAATCTTCAAACCCATATTAGAGGCAATTTTCTCATAGCTAGGTGGATCCATCACGAAGGTGAAATGGAACACCCCAAAACTTCAATCTGAAAGGAATCTCTTGACCAGACCAATAAATTACAACTGATGTAAAATGACTCTTCCAAAAATTATTAGCATCTTTTAGAAAAGTTGCAACAACATTCTTATCCTTAAAAAGTTATCAAAATGTGCAAACCGCCCACATACGAAACAGCAACATATATTATTGAAACTAACCATTGTTTGCCAGCAACTTCAAGATGTCATTAATAGTGTTTAGATTAGCGGCCTCCGATCCCCAAGAACAGCTCTACCCAAACAGTGTTCTGGGTAGAGGTACTCTTTCTTGTTTATATGAATGGTCTGTTGGTTCAAGGAACCCATGAAAGCGTCCTTGTAGGAAAAACCACCGCATGTAGTATAAGCCGCTGAGGCCACCGAGGCTGCTTTTGAGGAGGAAAGGGCTTTTTAGGTAGGACAGAGTAGGAAATACATGGGTTGATGATTTTTGTCGAATCGGGCCAAATTGACTTTGAGAACAGCACCATTCCATTTGATTGAGTTGAGCAACACTTCCATGGCGAAAGGGTTCTCAACATCTTTAAACTTAACGAACCCAAAATAATTTTTCTGCTTGTCCATTCTCTTAGAGACATAAGAATCACAGATCTATCTGACCATATTTATCAAAAAGTCTCCAAAGTTAATTTGTTGTTTGAGCAGATCTCCGGGAGGTTAGAAACGAAGAATGTGGTTATAGAAGATTTATCAAAGAATCGGAAGTCGTTAGTGGAGTTCTTTTTTGCGGTGGGAAACGTAGACCCAATCGTCTTCCCCACCATTCCGGCCTGTGCCGATCTTACGACTATCTTGTAGCACCATCCTAAATATGAATGTTCACTTACGAACCGGTAGTTAAAAATTAAATTAGTTAAAATTGAAGGGTTTTCTCATTAATCTTGAATCTGTCTTACAACTTTTGGTTGATGTATTTATATAGAATTACTTCTAAGTAAATATAGAAACAATAAATAAAATGGTTTTTTTGTTGTCTAAGTTCTCTCATTCTAACACTCCCCCTCAAGTTGAATATTGGGATTACCAAAATTCAACTTGCTTAGACATTTGTGAAACATTGACGTTCCCACTGCTTTAGTTAGAATATCAACAATTTGATCTTCAGATTTAACAAATGGCAGCTTGATAATCCCGTCTTCAAGATTTTCCTTAATGAAATGACGGTCAACTTCCACATGTTTGGTTCTGTCATGTTGTACCGGATTTTCTGAAATTTGAATAGCAGCTTCATTGTCACTCATGATCTGGATACTTTCTCTTGGAGCAAAACCTATTTCAGATACAAGTTTTCTTAACCATAACGCTTCTGCTAAGCCTCTGGCAATACCTCTAAACTCAGCCTCAGCACTTGACAAAGAAACAACCTTTTGCTTCTTACTTTTCCATGTAACAAGATTACCTCCTACCATAGAAAAATATCCTGAAGTTGATCTTCGATTACCTTTATCTCCTGCCCAGTCAGCATCTGTATATATCTGAATTTTAAGATGACCATTAGCCTTAAATAACACCCCATGTCCTGTAGTCCCTTTAAGATATCTGACAATTCGTAGAACTGCATCCATATGATCCACTTGAGGTTGGTGCATAAACTGACTCACTACTCCAACAGCATATGCTATATCTGGACGGGTATGAGCTAAATAAATGAGTTTACCCACTAACCTTTGATATCTATTCTTATCAGCAAGTTCAGCTTCTGTCTTCATAAACAACTTCTGGTTAATAACCATAGGTGTGTCAGCTGGCTTACAGTCAACCATCCCTGTTTCAGCTAAAAGATCCAATATATACTTCTTTTGACAAATGAAGATTCCACGGTTTGACCTTGAAACTTCAATACCAAGAAAATATTTAAGATTTCCCAAATCTTTCATTTCGAATTCTGCAAACAATGCTTTCTTTAGTTTCTCAATCTCTTTTTCATCATTTCCAGTGATAATCATGTCATCAACATAAATTATTAGACATGTCACTAGATTCCCTCTATGACTAAGGAATAATGTGTGATCTGAATTACTCTGCCGATATCCATACTTCTTCATGGCAAGTGTGAACCTTCCAAACCAAGCTCTAGGTGACTGCTTTAATCCGTACAAGGATTTCTTCAATTTACAAACTTCCCCGTTTCCGAAATCATGAGAAAATCCTGGAGGAGCTTCCATATAGACTTCTTCTTTTAGTTCTCCGTGCAAAAAAGCATTCTTCACATCAAACTGATGAAGAGGCCAACCTTGATTTGCTGCTATTGAGAAAAGAACCCTTATAGTATCTAATTTTGCAACTGGGGAAAAAGTCTCTGAATAGTCAATGCCATACGTCTGAGTGTACCCTTTTGCTACCAGTCTTGCTTTATACCTTTCTACATCACCATCTGGCTTATATTTGATTGTATATATCCACCTGCAACCTACCGGCTTCTTTCCTTTTGGCAAAATGCATTTATCCCATGTATCATTCTTTATGAGTGCTTCCATTTCATAATCCATAGCATCCTTCCACTTTTTCAATTTCAAAGCATGCTCTACTTTTGATGGAATTTCTTCTGAATATAACTTTGCTGTAAATGCTTTTGCTTCTTTAGACATATTTCCCTCTGCAATATTGACATAATTGCCTACCGGATATCTGGTCGACCGAGAACTTCTTTCTGGAGAATACCGTTTGGCTGGTATTCCTCTAGTTGACCTTGGAGGAAGAACATACTTTTCTGGAATTGTTTCTGGAACTGTTCCTGGAACTACTTCTTCTACATCTTCTGGTTCTTCATTTACTTCATCATGCTCTAAATTTTCCTGCACTTCATTATCTGGAATACCGGTTTCATTCAAAGTATAACTCGGTGCAGAATTACTTACCTCGAATATCAGGCCTGGACTTATATTCGAATTATCACTTTGAGAGGAGGACTGTAAATCTTTATCTGCATTTGAAGAAACACTCGGAGTAGTCTGTATCTCTGACGAATATCTCAGCCAACTCAGTGTGTCACTCTGTTCCTCCCCCTGACCACTGAGTTCCTGAGAGTAGAAATACTTGGTTTCCAAAAAATCACAATTCATCGTAGTAAACATACGACGAGTTTTTGGATTGTAACACCTATATCCTTTTTGAGTAACCCCATATCCCACAAATACACATTTTTCAGCACAAGGTTCAAGTTTATTACGATACGACTTTGGAGTATGAACAAAAACTGTACATCCAAACACTTTAGGTTGTAGAGTAAGAACCGGTGGAAGCTTATGATATTCATTGAGAACTTTCAAAGGGGTTTTCATATTTAGAATCTTTGTAGGAAGTCGGTTAATCAGAAAAGTAGCGGTAGCTAAAGCTTCTAGCCAAAAACTTTTTGGAACTAAGGACTCAATAATAAGTGCCCTATTCATTTCTAATAGAAGCCTATTTTTCCTTTCGGCCACCCCATTTTGCTCTGGAGTATGAGGACAAGAGGTTTGATGAACTATTCCCTTGGATTGAAAAAATAAGTTCATTTGTGAGTTTACATATGTTGAGTCCCAATGTTAATTGTAAATATAATGATGACAAATCTGACCTATAAACACTTAGTAATCTTTTGGTTCTTGTAATCTGATCTGGGTCAGACTAAGCTGACACAGCTTACGATCTATCTCTGACCCAGATCACGCTTCATACTTTGTAATTGTAAAATCTTATGGAAGCTAGTGTTATTCAAGCTGCATCAACAATGTGATAGCATTCAATCCAAGTCGAAGAGGAAGATTGAAGATAGAAGACCAAGCTGTTAGTGGAAGACTACTTGGGATTAGCAATCAGCTTGGAAACACTTAGGCAGATTGGTGCTTTGACAAACGGCCCAATCTGTGTCTGACAATCAAGTGAATATAACAACCTGGATTGAAGATAAAGACAAATGACGTGACTAGGAAGAATCCTAGAATCCAGGTTGGTGGTTGGTTTTACATATGCGTGTCCATACTCTTATTGATTGATGAAGAATGTGCGTCAGTACGTGGGGGACCACAAGTACTATGAAAGGCACGATTGATTATTCCTTCATCATCCACTGAATGAAGAATACGTGGTTGCAACGGACACCAAGTGAAGGAGCGCTTTCGCCTATAAAAGCCTCATTCATGGATTGCATATGTGTGGCATTTCCTGAGAATCATTCTTTACACAAGTTTCTCTGCTCTTATACACAGCTTAGTCTGTACGAGATCAGCTTGGGCTGATTCTCTTGAGCTGAAACTTACTGACTGTTGTTTGTCATTTCATAGGGTTGTTTAGATATCTATAGGCTATCTTTATTCTCAACAACCCTGTAATTCTTTGTATAGATTATTTCTTAATAAAGGATTACATTTGAAAACCACAATCTGTGTTCAAGAATGTCTTTATCACTTTACTGCTTTACTGTTTTAATGATTCCTGCTCTTTACTTACTTGCTTGATATATTTAAACTGAATCTTAAAACGATTTTACTCAAAAGTTTGTAAAGATTAAGGAAAGTTGTATTCACCCCCCCCTCTACAACTGTTCTGTGTATAATATACTTTGGTATATTGATACACCTTGGGACGTATCAATTGGTATCAGAGCAGGGGTTAAGAATTAACTTGACTTGATCCTTGCATATTTCCCTTTATTGTAAAGCATTATGTCATCATATATTGATAATGGTTCTTCAACCCGACCACCCATGTTTGATAAAGATGATTTCAGTAGGTGGAAAGGTCGAATGTCTTTGTTCCTTGAATCCATCGATAACAATATGCCTGACATCCTTACGGATGGTCCTTATGTTCCTACACAAACTGTTGTGGTAGAAGCTGTGGTCAGGGAAGGTCAACCAACCATTCCTGCCACAGTCAAGTCTATTGTTAAGGACAAGGCAGATTGGGGGGATGAGGATAGGAGATTGGCAAACTTGGATGTGAAGGCTAGAAATTTCATTGTCCAAGTTGTGCCCAAAGACCTTTACCATTCTATTAAAATGTGTTCTACAGCTAAGAAAATGTGGGGTACATTGACTGTCATGTTTGAGGGTTGCTCTACTTCCATGGAATCCACAATTACTACATTGACCAGGAGGTATGAGAGATTTTTCTCTTTGAGAAATGAATCCTTGACTGACACTCATACCCGCTTTAATGCTTTGGTAAATGATTTAGCTGCTGTTAGAATTGTTAAGAAAAATGAGGTTTTAAAGAGTAAATTTCTTAATTCATTACCACCTAAATGGAACAACTATATTTCTTCTGTTAAATTAAGTTCTGTTTATCATGATCTTGATCTCCCTGGACTTTTGGTTTGCTTCATAACCAAGAATGTTCAGAGGCTGAAAAGTTAATTGCTATGGGTGATTCTTATAGTCAGCCTGCTGCTGCACTTGTTGCTTCTATGACTGAACACCCTAGTTCAATTAGTAATGAGATCATTCCTTGTGTTAATGATGATATTCCTGTTATGTCTAATCCTAACTCTGTTTGTGCTGAATCTGAATGTGATGAATCTGATGGTGATGAACTAGCTAATGAAGTAGCTATGTTAGCTGAAAGGATCAGAAGGAGATCCTTTAATAAGTTCAAAGGAAAAGGAAAAGGTGGCCAAGCTGACAAGACCAAGAAGCCATTTGACATGTCCAAAGTCACTTGTTACAAGTGTGGCAAAACTGGACATATGGCTGGAGATTGTAGATCTAAAGAATCTACTCAAGCTGTGCCAGCCAAAGGTGGAAGAGGTGAAAAATACTCAAAGCTCAAGACTAAGTACAAAGCCTTGAAAGCACAAGTAGCTGAGCTGAGTGAGAAGGTGAACAAAAGTGAAAAGAGTCTGGTAGCCAAAGACTGGGCTGAAAGTGCCACATCATCTGATGATGAGCTGTATAAAGATGCCAAGTGTTTCATGGCTAAAGAAGTTACTCAAAGATTTGCTGAAGATCTGGTGAAAATACAACAGCAATCTGAGTCAGCTCACCAGGCATCTACCAGTCAGACTGCTCCACCTGAGGTAACTTCTTTTTCCAATCTGTCTGATAATGAGAAACTGTCCAGACTGAATAAACTTGGTGATGAGGTTCTGCTACAAAAACACTTTAATCAAGAACTCAAAAAGGAAATACATGTTTTGAAACTTGATAACAGCTCTAAGAGTCACCCCATTGAAAAACTAGAATCTGAAGTTAAAGCTCAAAAACAATTAAACTCCATTTTGGTTAAAGAAGCTAAAACTGCAGAAGAAAAGTTTTTAAAGGTTAAACAAATTACTGAAACATGGTGTATAAGTTCCAAAAGAGTTGCTTAGTGTGTGAATGACCAAATACCTCATCAGATCCAAGCTATTTTTGATGGTGATTATGATAGGGCCATAGCCATTGCTGAAGTATGTGCTATGGAGCCTTGTTATCAGCCTCCTTCACCACCCAAAGTCCAAACAAAGAGAATGAATTCTAAACCAATTAAGATGGTTCAGAAATCGGGTATTGGGTTTAAAGATCATGAAACCATTGGTCAGACCATTGTTGAAGCTGTGTCTGAAGCTGATAAGGTTGTTGAGTTAAAACCTGAAGAAAGTCTTGACTTGTCCAAGCTGACCATCACCCAATCTGAATCAGATTCAAAGACTAAAACAAACAAGAGTAGTTTAAAGAAAAATAAAAGAAAGGTTAGAGATCATAGTGTTCCTAAAGTGAAAATTAAGCTTTTAAAGAGTAAGAAGTATGGTTCTCTAGGAAATGAGTCACAAACAAAATCTGAGTCTGTTTCAAGTAACACCAAGTCTGACTCTGACAAAATGATTTTAAAATATGTTGAGTCAAACTGATAAGGTGTCAATGGAAGCAAATTTTCTTAAGAAAGTGTCTGATCCAAAAACTGTTGATCAAAGAAAATTGAGAGCTGAATGTAAGAAATCTGGAATAGGCAAAGGTTTTGTTCAAAAGGAAACTCTAAATGTTGCTAGAAAGAACTTTGAATCTAGTAAAGGACAGACCAAGCAACAATGGGTGTCAAAATGTGATAAGAGTCTAAGTTCAGTTACCCAATCTGAGTCAGACCAGAAGGTCAGCTCTGGTGAACCCATCTTTGGATGGGTTCCCAAAAAGAACTAATCTCTTATCATAATTGCAGGGCAGTCATGACGATAATACCTGGCACTTGTACAGTGGATGTTCCAAGCATATGACCGGATGTAAGTCCCTGCTATGTAGCTTTAGGATTCGCGCTGGTCTTAATGTTACTTTTGGAGATGACTCTCAAGGAAAGACTGAAGGTTTTGGTATACTTTCAAATGGTCCTCTTACTTTCAGAAGAGTCTCATATGTAAATGGTTTGAAGCATAATCTGATCAGTGTGAGTCAGTTGTGTGATGCTGGTTATGAAGTGAGATTCAGGTCTGATAAAGGTATTGTTCTTGATTTAGAAGGCAATGTGGTTCTTATTGCAAAGAGGGATGAGTCTTTGTATTCTTTTGACATGAGAAATCCAACTATCACAAGAGAAGTCTGTTTCATGTCAAAGACTCAAGATGAGCTGAATTGGTTGTGGCATAAAAGGCTGTCTCATATGAATTTCAAAGACATCAACAAGCTGTGTAAGAAAGAGTTGGTGTCTGGTCTTCCAGTGATAAATTATGAGAAAGACAAGCTGTGTGGTGCTTGTGAGAAAGCAAGCAACACAAAGCCTCTTTTAAGTCTAAAACATGCTCAACCATTGATAATTGTTTGGATCTGCTTCATATGGACTTATTTGGACCAATTAGTACTCCATCATTCACTGGAATGAGGTACTCCTTGGTAATTGTTGATGAGTATTCAAGATACACCTGGGTTTTCTTTCTAAAACACAAGAGTGAAGCTAGCATTATTCATTTCATCAAGCAAGCTGAAATTCTCTACAAAAGACCTGTTAGGCAATTAAGGAGTGATAATGGTACTGAATTTAAGAATATTACTCTTAATTCTTTTTGCAGTGAAAAAGGAATTTCACAAGTCTACTCAGCTGCCAGAACTCTTCAACAAAATGGTGTTGCAGAAAGAAGAAACAGAACTCTTATTGAAGCTGCCAGATCCATGATGGCTCAAAACAATGTCAAGTCTCATTTTTGGGCTGAAGCAGTACACACAACTTGCTTTACCCAAAACAGATCCCTCATTGTGAAAAGACACCAGAAGACTGCATATGAACTTCTTAGGGGGAGAAAACCTGAGATTGGTTTCCTAAGAATGTTTGGGAGTCCTTGTTACATTCTGAATCAGAAAGACCATCTTGGAAAATTTGATGAGAAATCAGATGAAGGTATCCTACTTGGATATGCAACAATGATGAAGGCCTACAGAGTTTACAACAAGAGAACTAAAACAATTGAGAACTCTATTAATGTAAGCATAGATGAAGGTTGTTCTAAGCCAGATTGCTCTCCTCCCGAAGATGAAGATTTCATTTTTGAAGAACTGGATGTGCCTGAGAATGAGCCTCCAACTAATCCTCCAATTGGAGTTGATAATGCTCAAACTCAGGGGGAGCAACTTTTAGAAGAAGAAGAAAGCGTTCCAATCTTTGAAAATGCCCAAGCTGATCCTACTCCCTCTGAAGAAATTATTCAGAATCCATTAAATGACTCTCCAACTGGTTCAGATTCTTCCATTCCAGTCCAAGCTGATCAGCCTCTTCCTCAAGCTGATCATGCTAAACCATCTAATCTGAATCAGTCCATTGTCCCAGTTACCAGATGGACAAAGAGTCATCCAATTAACCAAATCATTGGTGATCCTCTCTCTGGTGTTAAAACAAGAAGAAAGGCAACAGGCAATTTCTGCATGTTTGTCAATTTTGTAAGCAAGGTGGAACCAACTGAGGTTGATGAAGCACTGGCAGATCCTTCTTGGGTAAATGCAATGCAAGATGAGTTAACACAGTTTGAAAGAAACAAGGTTTGGGAACTTGTTCCAAGACCTCATCACAAGACTGTGATTGGAACCAAGTGGGTCTATAGAAACAAAATGGATGAAAGGGGAGTTGTGACCAGAAATAAAGCAAGATTGGTAGCTCTTGGTTACAGACAAGAGGATGGAATTGATTATGATGAGACTTTTGCACCAGTGGCAAGATTAGAGGCAATCAGAATGTTCTTGGCCTTCTCTGCTCATAAAGGTTTCAAAGTCTATCAAATGGATGTGAAGAGTGCATTTCTAAATGGAAAATTGGAAGAAGAAGTCTATGTTGAACAGCCTCCTGGTTTTGAAAATTCAAAGTTTCCTGACCATGTGTTCAAGCTTGACAAGGCTCTCTATGGGTTGAAGCAAGCTCCAAGGGCATGGTATGACACTCTGTCTAAATTCTTATTGGCTAACAACTTCAAAAGAGGTAATGTTGACAAGACTTTGTTTGTGAGAAAGTATAATGGTGATATCCTGTTTGTACAAATCTATGTAGATGATATAATATTTGGGTCTAGCAGTGAAAGACTTTGCAAAAAGTTTTCTGAATTAATGTCTAAAAAGTATGAAATGAGCATGATGGGAGAACTAAACTATTTTCTGGGTTTACAAGTTAAACAGACTAAAAATGGAATTTTCATAAACCAAGGAAAGTATGTTAAAGATCTCTTAAACAAGTTTGGTTTTAGTGATTGCTCACCTATGAAAACTCCTATGGGAACTGGTGATAAGCTGGGTGAAGATAAAAACGGCAAATCTGTTGACACCACAGCTTATAGGGGTATGATAGGATCATTACTTTACTTGACTACTAGTAGACCAGATATTATGTTTGCTACATGTCTTTGTGCAAGATATCAAGCTAGTCCTAAGGAATCTCATCTTAAGGCTATGAAAAGAATCTTTAGATACCTTAAAGGTAGTCCCAATCTGGGTCTTTGGTATCCCAAAGACTCAGGATTTCATCTAATTGGCTATTCAGATTCTGACTTTGCAGGCTGTAAGATTGACAGAAAAGTACTTCAGGAGCTTGTCAATTGCTTGGCAATAGACTTGTAAGCTGGTCCAGCAAGAAGCAGCATTCAGTTTCTATATCCACTGCAGAAGCTGAATATGTTGCTGCATGAAGTTATTGCTCTCAAATTCTTTGGATGCAATATCAGCTTCAAGACTATGGTGTCACAGCATCAAAAACTCCAATCTTTTGTGACAGTACTAGTGCCATAGCAATTTCAAACAATCCTGTACTTCATTCAAGGACCAAGCACATTGATATAAGATATCATTTCATCAGGGATCATGTAATGAAAGAAGATGTTGAACTCCACTTCATTCCAACAGATAATCAGCTTGCTGACTTGTTCACAAAGCCATTGGATGAATCAAGGTTCAACTATCTCATAAGTAAGCTAGGTATGCTTAATTTGTAAAATGTAGTGAGCTAAGTAATAACAAATCTGACCCCTTAGAGTTATTCTAAATTTTTGAGGGTAAGCCGTGTCTAACCCAGACTACCCTTTCATACTTGGTGCATTTCCAAGTAAAAGAGGGTAAGCTGAGTCTGACACAGATTCGTGGTTATTTTTGTTATTAAAAATCTCAGTGCGTTTTATTATTTTCATTATTTTATTTAAGTGTACTTGTTGATCCTATTGGAGTGTGACACGTGTAGTGGTAACAACCGGTTACTGAAAAAGTACCTCCACTACTTGTTGATCCTCCAATCAAAATCTTTCTCTCTCCAACTTTTTCAAACGGGATATTTTGAATCATGTATATAATATCGATTTAACCTAAATCCAAATCACTTGTTCATATTTTCTCAAATCAATTTTCTTTCTCTTAATCTGATTACTGTTTTGTTATTAAATTTTTTATAAAAAAAAAATTTGTTTTCAAATGGCATCATCATCTGTTTCTCTTCATACTAATGATTCTAAATCTAGTTCTTCATCTGAAGCTGAAAGTCTATACCCAGCTCCAATAAGCGCTAATAAGCTTTCACCTTATGTGGTGGGAAGTAATGTAGTAGTGGTTCCGGCTGATCTTGATACTGGTAAAATCAAGATTGGCAGTCTGGTTCATGCCAATATTCATCCTCCTTCATGGGCAAAAGGATATGATGAGATTGTGGCTTTCTTATGGTATCATCCATTCGGCAAGGTGATGATTGAGAAGCCAGACTGGGTGTTTCAAGATCTCCTTTGTGAATTTTGGGCGAGCTGTTTTGTGGGACAGAACAAGAAAGGAGATGCTGCAATCTATGGCACAATCCTCAATGGTAAGAAAAAGGTATATATTTCTTATGAGAGGATTAGGTCTGCATTTGAGCTGTCTTATATGCCTGAAGATGATTATGAAAATGTTGTGTCTCATACTGAAGCCAAAAATATTTTACAAGAAGTTGGATATACTGGTCCATTGGCTTCAGTGGTTAAAATGAAATATTTAACTGGCATTTGGAACTATTTACTGAGCACAATTTCTAAAACTTTACAAGTAAAGGCAGGCAGCTTTGATCAACCTAATGTTTTAGAATTGCAGATTTTTCATGCAATGGTCACTATGACAAGAATAGATTTTGCTGGCTTAATTTTTAAGGACTTAGTTGATCGTGTTCATAAGAAGAGCCTTACCATACCTTATGGTAGGATTCTTGCTCTTATCATTGAAGCAATACTTGACAATGATTACAGTCTGGCAACTGGTCAGACTGTGGAATGCAAGTCTATCAACAATAACATTTTCAATAGTCCCAAGGTATCTGTGCAGGGTCTGACCCGAGCAATGCAGATCTACCTTGATTTTTGCAGGCAAAGAGAAAGGGAACAAGAAGCACTTAAGGAAGTTGTCCCTTCTTCGACGCGATCTGAGTCTGACACTCAATCTTGCCAATCAGGGGGACCCAGGTACACATGCTTCTGAACCCTCAAACTCTTCTCAATCTATTCAATATTCTTCTCCTTCAAAAGAGGGTGAAGGGTTGGCCAAAACATCAGCCACCCTAGCCACACCCTCATCCACTCTGTCAAAATCCGCTTCTAAAAGACCCATTGTTGAGGACTTAGTGCCTCACAATGCTAAAAAGAAAAGATCGCAAAGGAAATCTGTGCCAGCTTCTGGGGTTGACATTGCAACATCAAATCTTGAGATCCCCCAAGGTGCAGTGGAAGCTAAGGAACGTTCCAAAGTTGTCCCTGCCACCCAAGCTGACAAGCCGAAATTGCCACACCCATCTGCACTCTCCCAAAAGAGTGTAGACGAGTTAAAGGGAACGCCTACTGCTACCCAACCCTCCAAACAGGGTGAAGGTATTGAAAGAAAGACCTCCTCCCAAGGTCACACTGTGTCTGCACCTATATCGCCATCATCAGCCTCCCAAAAGGTTGATGATATCATTAAAGGGATAACAAAGGATCTAGCCCAGATCCAAAATGAGTCAGAGTCTATGCACATCATCTCTGACGATGGTCAGCCAAAGGAAAGAAGTATCGAACGCATTGGTGACACTGCTTCTCCTCCCCAAGCTGATCAGACTCCTTCTCTCTTACACTCTGAGTCTGCACAGGCTGTCAATGCCCCTTCTATGTCACAAGGAGGGGTACATGCCTCAATTCTCCCTAAGGATACTTTGGTGCAACAACACACCTCTGTTGAAGGGCAATCAATTACACAAAACATTACACCTGCAGAGTCTGTGTCTGCATCTGTCCTTGGACAGAGGGATTCTGTAGGTTACATGGCTGTCTTTAAGGCAGTTATGTTAGCCCCTTGTGCAGCAAAGGGAACCATTGATGGTCCTCACGATGTCAATGAGAATATGATCACTATCTCCGGAAGTGATTCTTCATTCGATGATGAGTTTGCCCATCCATCCTCAAGGGATGCTCTGATGGAAGATGCTAGTGGAGGAGTTGATCAAAATCAAGATCAACACATTCCCACTGGCCCTCAGCCTGAACCAAACGTTAATCTTTCTCAGGCTGACCAACTCATCATCAATTCTGACAAATCTACTCATGAGACTCACTCTCATGAGCAAATTCACCAAAACTCCTTAAGCCTCCACCCCCTTCTATATGAGCCCAATGACCCTGATATTAAGGATTGCAGGCTGCTCTTTCCAGAGTCAGTGGCTTTTAAGCCAACTGCAAGTTCTTCCCAAGCTGCCACTATCTCATTTTCAGATGTGGTGGGTCAGCTCACTGAGTTCATTTCAACCTCTAAGGTTGAGAGCTTACAGCTGACCAAATGCTTGGAAAAGATCCAAAAGGATCAGGAAATTGACGGACAAGAAGGTGGATAAGCTGAGTCAAGATCAGACTGCATTGAAAGAAAATGTGTTAAAAGCAGTTGATTTGATGCAGCAGAACCAGAGCAAGCTGACAGAGTCTCTTGATGGTCTTACAAAGGCAATCAATGAAAAGAATGAAAGAAACAAGAGTACTCTGAGTCAGATTGAGAATGCAGCAACAAAGTTTACAAGGGAAGTCACCATAGAACTTCGATCTGCAAACAAGTCACAAGCAGATTTCAAGAATGATCTGATTGAAGTTTCTAAGGGTGTTAAATCTAAAATTGAACTCCTCCATGATGATTATGTTGAGCTAAGAAGAGCCTGCTGTCTCACTAATATCAAGATTGACTTAATCAACCAGGATCTCAAAGGCCTCTTTGCCACTCCAGTGAGCTCTTTCCCTGCTGATGATGACAAGAAGGGGGAGAAGAATGTTACTAAGAAAAAGAGTGCTATGAGTGATGCTGAAATGGAGCTAGAAAGAGAAAGACAACAAGCTCAGGTTGACAAGGAAATTGAAGAATATTTTGAAAAACTGAAAGAAAGACGGAATAAGGCCAGAGCTGAGGAGGCAGTCAATGATAGAAGAATGGTTGTGCATGGTTCTAAGGTGGAAGGTGAGAAAGAAACTGTAGAAGAGATAAAAATACCAGAATCTGAGTCTGGTGGTGAAAATGTTGGAAAAATGAATGAAGAGGCTGAAAAGGAGAGTGATACAACTAAGGGGGAGACTGTTGATGTGGAAATGGGAGATATAAGGAAGGATGTTGGAGTTGAAAAAGTTAAGAAAGCTGAAAAGAAAAGGAAGTCCTCTCAAGTTGTTCCTGTACAAGCTGTGCCAACTCAAGCTGACCGAGCTCCCATAGAACAAATTGATGAATCTTCATCTAGTGAAGACACAGCCACTCTATCCCAGTTCATGCTCAAGAAAAGGACAACAGAAGGTGGGTCAAGTGGTGTGAAGATCTTAACTGACAAAGAAAAGGATTGGGAGCTTGCAATTGAAAAAGCTCCACAGCTTGGGGTAACAGTTGAGGTGGCATACAAAATGATTAAGGAGGATAGATTACAAAGAGAAAGAATTGTTGCAACTGTAACATCTCAATCTTTTTATTTAACGGTTGACTAGAGTCGTTAAGTCAACATAACGTGTCGTTAAGTCGTCGATAGATTTGTATGCTTATATGTAGTTAATGTGTTATACGTGCGAGACTTGAATGTCTTATTAATTGATGTAGTAATGTGGTTAAGATGTAGTTAAATGCCTTTTTGAGGTGTTCAAAGTGTTTAATGAGTTGTATGTAGTCCATAGAGGTGTTTTGGGCAAGAAATATGACTTTATGAAGCTTAGGGACCAATTTTGACATGGTGTGAAAGTCAAAAACGGGATTAGGGTCTTTGAGGGAGTCATTAGTTCATCATTTGCAGAAATATTACTTTCTCTATAGCCCTAGCCACCCCTTTGATCCCCTATCAAAATTCTAAGCCGCAAATCCTTTAAACATGTGATTTAGGAGTGATTGATCGAGTAGTTTGCATCTCCTTTGTGATCTTCAGGTAATAGAGGTATATTGATTTTGATTTTATGTCTTTTTGATCATATGAGTCATTAGAAATCAGATCTATACCATTGGAGGGTCAATTGATGTCGAAATAACGTTTGTTTTAATGATGCAAATCATGAGTGGTTTAATAAAGGAGTTACTTGCATTATAATGGTTTGAAAATGAAGGATTTTGATGTATGAAAGTCATGTAATTGATTTGGAGTCATTTGGATCTGGTTTGGGGTGTAATCGATCGAACTTGTGCAGAATCGGGGCTAGTTGCGGCGCAACTGGTTTTCAGAAACATAAGTTGTGGCGCAACATAGTATGTTGCGGCGCAACTGAAGGTTTGAACTGCGGTGCAACGCATGGTTGCGGCGCAACTCTATTACAGACAAATAAGTTGCGGCGCAACTGGTTTTCAGAAACATAAGTTGTGGCGCAACATAGTATGTTGCGGCGCAACTGAAGGTTTGAACTTGCGGCGCAACATAGTATGTTGCGGCGCAACTGTTTGAACGTTGCGGCGCAACATAGTAGTTGCGGCGCAACTGGTTTTCAGAAACATAAGTTGTGGCGCAACATAGTATGTTGCGGCGCAACTGAAGGTTTGAACTGCGGTGCAACGCATGGTTGCGGCGCAACTCTATTACAGACAAATAAGTTGCGGCGCAACTGGTTTTCAGAAACATAAGTTGTGGCGCAACATAGTATGTTGCGGCGCAACTGGTTTGAACTTGCGGCGCAACATAGTATGTTGCGGCGCAACTGTTTAGAAACATAAGTTGCGGCGCAACATAGTATGTTGCGGCGCAACTGGTTTGAACAAGTTGCGGCGCAACATAGTATGTTGCGGCGCAACTGTTTAGAAACATAAGTTGCGGCGCAACATAGTATGTTGCGGCGCAACTGTTTTAGAAAATAAGTTGCGGCGCAACATAGTATGTTGCGGCGCAACATGGTATGTGCGACGCAACAGTGTCAGATTTGATGTAAGTTTAACTTTTGGACCTCCAATGTGTAGTCGTTGTCGTGGGTCTTGTTTGTAGGTGTTGAGGTCTGAAATATGACTTTATGAAGCTTAGGGAACAAATTTGACATGGTGTGAAAGTCAAAAACGGGATTAGGGTCTTTGAGGGAGTCATTAGTTCATCATTTGCAGAAATATTACTTTCTCTATAGCCCTAGCCACCCCTTTGATCCCCTATCAAAATTCTAAGCCGCAAATCCTTTAAACATGTGATTTAGGAGTGATTGATCGAGTAGTTTGCATCTCCTTTGTGATCTTCAGGTAATAGAGGTATATTGATTTTGATTTTATGTCTTTTTGATCATATGAGTCATTAGAAATCAGATCTATACCATTGGAGGGTCAATTGATGTCGAAATAACGTTTGTTTTAATGATGCAAATCATGAGTGGTTTAATAAAGGAGTTACTTGCATTATAATGGTTTGAAAATGAAGGATTTTGATGTATGAAAGTCATGTAATTGATTTGGAGTCATTTGGATCTGGTTTGGGGTGTAATCGATCGAACTTGTGCAGAATCGGGGCTAGTTGCGGCGCAACTGGTTTTCAGAAACATAAGTTGTGGCGCAACATAGTATGTTGCGGCGCAACTGAAGGTTTGAACTGCGGCGCAACGCATGGTTGCGGCGCAACTCTATTACAGACAAATAAGTTGCGGCGCAACATGGTATGTGGCGACGCAACAGTGTCAGATTTGATGTAAGTTTAACTTTTGGACCTCCAATGTGTAGTCGTTGTCGTGGGTCTTGTTTGTAGGTGTTGAGGTCTGAGATATGACTTTAATAACGTGAGTATTAGCGTGTCTAATGGTCGTTTACTATATATAGGTAGACGAGACTAATTGCTTTGCACGTTAACGTAGTTGCCTTTTATCGTGCGCTTCTTTGAGGTAAGATACACTACTTTTGTCACGCTGAGGGTTCAACAAACGATGGTTTCATAATTATAACTTCCCAATCGGTAACGTATGTTGTTTATGGGTATATGGGTTACACGGGTGGTAATATGGGTTATGTAGTTGACCTTTGAGACTTGAAATGCAGTCCCTCATGATATGTATTGTAGTGCATGTTATGATATGACGTAGGATGTAGTGCTATGTATGAAGTATAATGTAGTGTTATGATATGCAGTAACTTGTGATGTTATGAGATGCAGTATATGTTGTTATTGATTGATGTTGTGCATGTTTGTATGGCTTGCTCATCTAGTTCACTAGACTTGCTAAGTTGCCATGTCACGTGCACGTTTAAGGGCCCAAAACGCAAAAGCAGTAAACGTAGTAATTGTTTAGGTAATGCAGTCACCTAAACTAAATAATGCAGTGTCGAACTCGTTAAACTTTGATGCAGGAAAGTGTTAAGCTTAACCCGTACTTTCCCTAGCCCGGCTAAGTGCGTTGACGTAGGTTGCTTGGGTGGCTCCTTGCAACATGGTCATTGAGATGCAGTTGAGTAATACGAGGGGTCTGACCCGCCCTCATTTGTCTTGTACATACGGATTACTCGGGGATTGGCTTGCCATTCGTTAACGACGTTCGATGTTCAACTGATTGGTTGTCATCTAGTCGGGTGTAACTTATGTTGCACAGTGACGCAGTTAGTATGTAGTAAAGCAGTTAAAACGTAGTAAAGCAGTTAAACGTAGTAAAGCAGTTAAACCGTAGTAAAGTAGTTAAAACGTAGTAAAGTAGTTAAAACGTAGTAAAGCAGTTAAAACGTAGTAAAGCAGTTAAAACGTAGTAAAGCAGTTAAACCGTAGTAAAGCAGTTAAAACGTAGTAAAGCAGTTAAAACGTAGTAAAGCAGTTAAAACGTAGTAAAGCAGTTAAAAACGTAGTAAAGCAGTTAATGTAGAAAGCAGTTATGTGGTTACGTGTGTAATGAAGTAAAGCAGGATAGGCACATTTAGGGTGGTTCATCCTAATATGAAGTATTGTGGGTGCCTTAATGAAGTGTCGAAATCCATAATGTTTGAAATGGACAATTATTTTATAACTTGAGTGTTATCTTACTTAGCTAATTCGTTAGCTAACACTTGTCTTTTGAAATGTGTTGCTCCCTCAGGTTTAGCGTAGCTGAGGTTGTTGATGAAGATGAGTGAGGAATGGGTAGATTGCTTGATGAAGTCCTTAGCTACCCATAGATGCTGAACTTCTATAGACATTTGTTTATGTTTGTCTTTATTGGAGTTGGATTATTATGTAGTCGGTTGTTTTGTGTTGGGCAACCGATGGGTTTCTATTAAACTTGTTTTGATGATGCGATTAGTAACACCATTGAATAAGTAAACCAAACAGATTTTAATTGGTTTGGACTTTTAATGTTTCTTCCGCTTTATTTTAACGCCGTTAGGCGAAAATTTTTGGAAACCCGCATTTTCAAATGAAGGGTGTTACAGCAACTGAGTCTGATCCTGAAATTGCCAAGGCTGTTCAAGAACAATTAAATAAGGAAGATGAAGAAGATCTTACAGCCATTGGTTCCAAAAAGAAAGTTGTGGCCAAAGGAAAAGAAAAGAAGAAGGTGGTGGTTCACTCTAAACCATCACAGAAGGTTAAAGATGTGAAGAATAGTGGTGAAGCCCATGATTGGTTAGAGGCTCTGAAGAAAAGAAAAGTAACAGAAAAGATCAACTATAGAAAGCATCCAGAGCCAATCCTCCAGGTTTTACTCAAAAGGAGAAAAGGAAAGAACATTCCCAGCATCAGGTTTACAAGAAAGGTTATGAAACAAGCTGGGAAACCCATGATAGGGCAAACCCGGGAGCACAGCCCACAAGGTCGGAAATTGATAGGGCAAACCCGGTGATTAAACAGGTTCCCAATCAGGCAGAATTACATGAAGAGTTGAGAGCTATCCGAGCTCTTTTGATGAGAAATGAAGAGGAGTTAGCACAGTTGAGGGCAGAAAGGGATGCCAGTTTGCACCGGAATGAGCATACCGATGGAAACTATTCGAACCGCTCAAACCGTGCTGAGCCATCGAATGTAAGGTCATTGGTTGCTCCTGAGGATGTAGTTGCTGAGGTGAATGGTGTAGAGAATGTGGTGGAACCTCGAGTCGTGGTTGCCCCTCGTGTTAATAACTTTAAGTATGAGAGTTTTCAGAAATGTGGTGCTAAAGACTTTGATGGTACTCAGAATGCAGTGGGTGCCATGGAGCGGTTAGAAGACATTGAGGTAGTCTTTGCTTCATGTTATTGTCCTGATGACATGAAAGTTTTGTGTGCAACTCGTATGCTGAAAAAGAATGCCCGTAATTGGTGGAGGGCTACTACAGTTTCCATAGCTCCCGAGGTGCTAGCTGTGATGCCTTGGGGTACTTTTAAGGAGAAGTTTTTGGAGGAGTATGTTGGAACTCGGGAGTTGAGGTTGATTGAGAAGGAGTTTAGGGCTTTGACTGCTAAGCCCGGTGCTATAACGGAGTATGCCCATTCGTTCATGGAGAAACTCAAGTTTGTGGGATATATGGTTCGTAGGGAGGTGGACCAGATTGAGGCATATTGTGATGGTCTCCCGGTTAGTTATCGTGGTCTATGTAGGCAGCACACTACCTTGTCTGCAGCTATTAAGGAGTCTAAGAGGTTAGATGATGACCTCAAATCTGAAAAAGTTGTTGAGAAAGTCGATGATAAGAAGTCGGGATTCAAGAAAAGATCTAATTGGTCTTCGGGTTCTAATAAGAAGTTCAAAAGTGGTTCTACCTCGAATGGAGGTAAAGACAAGAAGAAGAGTGGCACGTGGTGCCCCACTTGCAAGACTACTCATGATGGTCAATGTTCAGACAAGACCAAAAGGTGCCATAAGTGTGGTTCATCGGGGCATATTGCAGCTGATTGTAGGGATAGGATGCGTTGCTACAAGTGTCAAGAAACAGGTCATCTCATTGCAAATTGTCCACAGATGAAGAATGATGGAAAGAAGGCAGCCACTCCAAAGACAAGAGTTCAAGCACTTCAAATGACGGTGGAAGCTGCTAAGGACAACGATGATGTGGTAAGCGGTACTTTCCTTGTTAATTCAAAACCTGCTTTTGTTCTTTTTGATTCGGGTGCAAATAGGTCCTTTGTGTCTACTTTGTTTGCTCCTAAGCTTGAAAGAGTCACTACTCCCTTAGATTGTTCCGTAGAGGTAGAGATTGCCAATGGTACTATTAGTGACATACGTGTGGGCTATGATGATTGTGACATTGAGATTGAAGGTCGCTCTTTTCCGGTCCAGTTATTACCTACTACTCTTGCTGGTTTTGATATAGTGATAGGTATGGATTGGTTGTCTCAAAATGATGCCACAATTATATGTTCTCAAAAGATTGTTCGATTTACTACTCCGGACGGTGTAGTTATTTCTGTCTATGGAGATAAGAGGAAAGGGAACATAAAGATCATTAATTTGATGAAGGCTCTTAATTGCATTCGACATAACAAGAATCACTTCCTCGCTTATGTGATTGATACACGAAAGGAGAAGTCTTCTATTACTAATGTTGATGTAGTTTCTGAATTTTCGGATGTCTTTCCGGATGATCTTCCCGGTATTCCTCCCGATCGTGAGGTTACTTTTCAGATTGATCTTGTTCCGGGTGCTACTCCAGTTGCAAAGGCGCCATATCGTTTGGCTCCTACTGAAATGAAAGAGTTGATGACGCAACTTCAAGAGTTACTTGACAAGGGTTTTATACAACCTAGTTCCTCGCCTTGGGGAGCTCCGGTTTTATTCGTAAAGAAGAAGGATGGTTCTATGCGCATGTGCATAGACTACCGTGAGCTGAATAAGCGAACAGTGAAGAATAAATATCCTCTTCCGCGTATCGATGATCTTTTTGATCAACTTCATGGTGCTTCATATTTTTCTAAGATTGATTTGCGGTCCGGTTATCATCAATTGAAGGTCAAGAAGGAGGATGTTGCAAAAACAGCTTTTCGTACACGATATGGACATTATGAGTTCTTAGTCATGCCTTTTGGTTTAACAAATGCTCCAGCAGCTTTTATGGATCTTATGAATCGTGTTTGTCGTCCATTTCTGGATCATTTTGTGATTGTTTTCATAGATGATATTCTGATTTATTCCAACTCTGAAGCCGAACATCGTGAGCACTTAAGGGCGGTTCTTGAGGTCCTTAGGGAAAAGAAGTTATATGCGAAGTTCTCTAAGTGTGGATTTTGGCTTAGAGAAGTTCAGTTTCTTGAGCATGTCATCTCTCATGAAGGTATTAAAGTAGATCCTGCGAAGATTGAAGCTGTTTCAAAGTGGGAGCAGCCAAAGACTCCCACGGAGATCAAGAGTTTTCTTGGTTTAGCTGGCTATTATTGAAGGTTTATACAAGATTTCTCTCGTATAGCTAAGCCAATGACCGAATTGACGAAGAAAGGAGTGAAGTTTGTGTGGTCTGAAGCTCAAGAGAGGGCTTTTCAAACGTTGAAAACAAAGTTATGTGAAGCTCCTATCCTTGCCTTACCCGAAGGTACGGATGATCTTGTTGTGTATAGTGATGCTTCTAATACAAGTTTGGGTTGTGTTCTTATGCAGAGGGATAAGGTTATTGCCTATGCTTCACGCCAATTGAAGCCACATGAAAAGAACTACCCGACCCATGATCTTGAGTTAGCGGTGGTGGTGTTTTCTCTGAAGTTATGGAGACACTACCTATATGGCACTAAGTGTACCTTGTACACCGACCATAAGAGTTTACAATATGTTTTTACTCAGAAAAAAATGAATGTGAGACAAAGGAGATGGATGGAATTGTTGAAAGACTATGATTGTGAAATCAAATACCATCCCGGTAAAGCCAATGTAGTGGCTGATGCATTAAGTAGGAAAGTGCAGAATTTTTCATGTAGATTGATGAGCATGGTGGTACAAGCGAAGTCAGGATTACTTGATCGTATCAAAGAGGCTCAAGTTAAAGCGTTATTGAAGGATAACATTGACAATGAAAGTATTGGAAAGAAGAAAAGATTAGTGATGGAGACGAATAGCCGTGGATTTCGGACTTATAAGGGTCGAATTTGGGTGCCATTACTTGAAGGTAACCGGAACTGATACTTGAAGAAGCTCATAGGTCAAGGTATTCAGTTCATCCCGGTGCTACAAAGATGTATGCAGATTTGAAGCCCATCTATTGGTGGCCTAATATTAAAGGAGAGGTAGCACATTTTGTGGAAAGATGTTTGACTTGCGCGCGGGTTAAAGCAGATCACAAAAAGCCATATGGAATGTTGCATCAATTAGAGATTCCCGAATGGAAATGGGATCATATAACTATGGATTTTGTGACCAAGTTACCTAGAACTCCTAAGGGTAATGATATGGTTTGGGTTATTGTGGATAGATTGACGAAGAGTGCTCATTTCTTGGCAACACGCCAAGATGTGCCATTGACTAAGATGGCGATGATGTACATAGATGAAGTTGTCTCGAAGCATGGTGTTCCTTTATCTATTGTTTCAGATCGAGACACGAGATTTGTATCTAGTTTTTGGAAGGGTCTTCAGAAAGCCCTTGGTACGAGAGTGAATTTGAGCACCGCCTATCATCCTCAAACCGATGGGCAAAGTGAGAGGACGATACAAACATTGGAGGATATGTTGAGGGCTTGTGTATTGGAGTATGGTAGGGCATGAGACGATCATTTGAAGATGATTGAGTTTGCTTATAATAATAGCTACCACGCAAGCATTGGAATGCCGCCATTTGAAATGCTTTATGGTAGAAAGTGTAGGACTCCAAGTTGTTGGATGGAGCCCGGTGAAAAGCAAATTACGGGTCCTGAAATTATAGAACTCACAGCGGAGAAAGTTAATATTGCTAAAGAAGCTCTTCGTGTGGCAAGAGAAAGACAGAAAACTTATGCCGACAAGAAAAGAAGGCCGGTTGAGTTCGAAGTTGGTGACATGGTGATGCTGAAAGTATCCCCATGGAAAGGAGTCATTCATTTTGGAAAGAAAGGTAAGTTGAGTCCAAGGTTTATTGGACCATTTAAGGTTTTGAAGCGTATTAAAGATGTGGCATATCAGTTGGAATTACCTCCAGAATTGGATGGAATTCACACCACATTTCATGTATCCTATTTGAGGAAATGTTTAGCCGAGGAGTCAAGTGTGATTCCTATCGAAGATGTGAGCATTGATCCAAGTAAAAGGATGATTGAGAAACCAATAGCGGTACTTGGAAGGAAGCAAAAGAAGCTACACAGGAAGATGATTGACCTTGTGTTGATCAAGTGGAAGCACAACCATGGAGAAAGTCTCACTTGGGAAACCGAGTCGGTGATGAAAGAGAAGTATCCAGAGTTGTTCCTTTCTGATGAGATTCCGGGGACGGAATCCTCTTAAGGGGGAGGTAATTGTAACATCTCAATATTTTTATTTAACGGTTGACTAGAGTCGTTAAGTCAACATAACGTGTCGTTAAGTCGTCGATAGATTATTATGCTTATATGTAGTTAATGTGTTATACGTGCGAGACTTGAATGTCTTATTAATTGATGTAGTAATGTGGTTAAGATGTAGTTAAATGCCTTTTTGAGGTGTTCAAAGTGTTTAATGAGTTGTATGTAGTCCATAGAGGTGTTTTGGGCAAGAAATATGACTTTATGAAGCTTAGGGACCAATTTTGACATGGTGTGAAAGTCAAAAACGGGATTAGGGTCTTTGAGGGAGTCATTAGTTCATCATTTGCAGAAATATTACTTTTCTCTCAAGCCCTAGCCACCCCTTTGATCCCCTATCAAAATTCTAAGCCGAAAACCTTCAAACGTGTGATTTAGGAGTGATTGATCGAGTAGTTTGCATCTCCTTTGTGATCTTCAGGTAATAGAGGTATATTGATTTTGATTTTATGTCTTTTTGATCATATGAGTCATTAGAAATCAGATCAAGACCATTGGAGGGTCAATTGATGTCGAAATAACGTTTGTTTTAATGATGCAAATCATGAGTGGTTTAATAAAGGAGTTACTTGCATTATAATGGTTTGAAAATGAAGGATTTTGATGTATGAAAGTCATGTAATTGATTTGGAGTCGTTTGGATCTGGTTTGGGGTGTAATCGATCGAACTTGTGCAGAATCAGGGCTAGTTGCGGCGCAACTGGTTTCCAGAAACATAAGTTGCGGCGCAACGCATGGTTGCGGCGCAACTCTATTACAGACAAATAAGTTGCGGCGCAACATGGTATGTTGCGGCGCAACAGTGTCAGATTTGATGTAAGTTTAACTTTTGGACCTCCAATGCGTAGTCGTTGTCGTGGGTCTTGTTTGTAGGTGTTGAGGTCTGAGATATGACTTTAATAACGTGAGTATTAGCGTGTCTAATGGTCGTTTACTATATATAGGTAGATGAGACTAATTGCTTTGCACGTTATCATAGTTGCCTTTTATCGTGCGCTTCTTTGAGGTAAGATACACTACTTTTGTCACGCTGAGGGTTCAACGAACGATGGTTTCATAATTATAACTTCCCAATCGGTAACGTATGTTGTTTATGGGTATATGGGTTACACGGGAGGTAATATGGGTTATGTAGTTGACCTTTGAGACCTGAAATGCAGTCCCTCATGATATGTATTGTAGTGCATGTTATGATATGACGTAGGATGTAGTGCTATGTATGAAGTATAATGTAGTGTTATGATATGCAGTAACTTTTGATGTTATGAGATGCAGTATATGTTGTTATTGATTGATGTTGTGCATGTTTGTATGGCTTGTTCATCTAGTTCACTAGACTTGCTAAGTTGCCATGTCACGTGCACGTTTAAGGGCCCAAAACGCAAAAGCAGTAAACGTAGTAATTGTTTAGGTAATGCAGTCACCTAAACTAAATAATGCAGTGTTGAGCTCGTTAAACTTTGATGCAGGGAAGTGTTAAGCTTAACCCGTACTTGCCCTAGCCCGGCTAAGTGTGTTGACGTAGGTTGCTTGGGTGGCTCCTTGCAACATGGTCATTGAGATGCAGTTGAGTAATACGAGGGGTCTGACCCGCCCTCATTTGTCTTGTACATACGGATTACTCGGGGATTGGCTTGCCATTCCTTAACGACGTTCGATGTTCAACTGATTGGTTGTCATCTAGTCGGGTGTAACTTATGTTGCACATTGACGCAGTTAATATGTTGTAAAGCAGTTAAAACGTAGTAAAACAGTTAATGTAGAAAGCAGTTATATGGTTACGTGTGTAATGAAGTAAAGCAGGATAGGCACATTTAGGGTGGTTCATCCTAATATGAAGTATTGTGTGTTTGATATGCGTTGTGCCTTAATGAAGTGTTTAAATCCATAATGTTTGAAATGGACAATTGTTTTATAACTTGAGTGTTATCTTACTTAGCTAATTCGTTAGCTAACACTTGTCTTTTGAAATGTGTTGCTCCCTCAGGTTTAGCGTAGCTGAGGTTTTTGATGAAGATGAGTGAGGAATGGGTAGATTGCTTGATGAAGTCCTTAGCTACCCATAGATGCTGAACTTCTATAGACATTTGTTTATGTTTGTCTTTATTGGAGTTGGATTATTATGTAGTTGGTTGTTTTGTGTTGGGCAACCGACGGGTTTCTATTAAACTTGTTTTGATGATGCGATTAGTAACACCATTGAATAAGTAAACCAAACAGATTTTAATTGGTTTGGACTTTTAATGTTTCTTCCGCTTTATTTTAACGCCGTTAGGCGAAAATTTTTGGAAACCCGTATTTTCAAATGAAGGGTGTTACAGCAATTGAGTCTGATCCTGAAATTGCCAAGGCTGTTCAAGAACAATTAAATAAGGAAGATGAAGAAGATCTTACAGCCATTGGTTCCAAAAAGAAAGTTGTGGCCAAAGGAAAAGAAAAGAAGAAGGTGGTGGTTCACTCTAAACCATCATAGAAGGTTAAAGATGTGAAGAATATTGGTGAAGCCCATGATTGGTTAGAGGCTCTGGAGAAAAGAAAAGTAACAGAAAAGATCAACTATAGAAAGCATCCAGAGCCAATCCTCCAGGTTCTACTCAAAAGGAGAAAAGGAAAGAACATTCCCAGCATCAGGTTTACAAGGAAAGGTTATGAAACAAGCTGGGAAACCCATGATCTTGACAATCTGCTTGAACTAGGATACACTGAGTGGGTGGAGTTACATAATATCATAACTGGTATTTCTGGAATCCACAAAGAGACAGTCTTGGAAGCCATTGAGAAGAAGTTAGCTGCAATTGTAAAGTACAAGATTGATATCACTGGCCTTCCAAGACCAAAAGCATATGATATGGTTGATGAAGATGAGTCAACTGAGCCACTCAAGAAGAAAAGAAGAAGGTTTGAAAGGATTGATGCTCCTGGAGGTGATCATACAGTTTTTCTCAAAAGCTTGTCTCCTTCAGAGTTGCTTGCACAATTATCTTCTAGTGCTGTTGACAAGATTCTGAATAATCTCAATCTGTCTCTACCTGCTGGTGTTGAAAATACAAGATGTGGGATGTTCATCACTGAACCTGAACATGGGATGTATTTTGTGGATGCAAGAGGGAAATTGGTTTTCCAAAGGACTGCTGAACTAAAACAGGTACCAGCTATGCACCTTTTTACCTTATACAGATTCTGCAGAAATTTTAGTGAAGAAGGTAACGGGTATGAGCAGTTCCTTATTGATGAGGGGTTAGATAGGCAGTTAGATGTGAAAGTTGCCCCATCATTTGAAGTTAAGCAAGAAGCTATAGAAATGCTTGGAGAATAGTTATATCATGTAATTTCATTACTTTATTCTCTATATATGCAAAGGCAGTTGTACAAATCTAGTTTCTTTGTTAAAACTTCATTTCAGTTCAAAAGAACCCAAAAGATTCAAAGGGGTCACAATCTGTTAGTTTCATTTTACTTTGATTCTTTGTAAGCTGGTAATTAGAAGTGTTGTTGGGTTTTGTCATCATCAAATAGGGGGAGATTGTTGAGTCCCAATGTTAATTGTAAATTTAATGATGTCAAATCTGATCTATAAACACTTAGTAATCTTTTGGTTCTTGTAATCTGATCTGGGTCAGACTAAGCTGACACAGCTTACGATCTGTCTCTGACCTGCTGGTGTTGAAAATACAAGATGTGGGATGTTCATCACTGAACCTGAACATGGGATGTATTTTGTGGATGCAAGAGGGAAATTGGTTTTCCAAAGGACTGCTGAACTAAAACAGGTACCAGCTATGCACCTTTTTACCTTATACAGATTCTGCAGAAATTTTAGTGAAGAAGGTAACGGGTATGAGCAGTTCCTTATTGATGAGGGGTTAGATAGGCAGTTAGATGTGAAAGTTGCCCCATCATTTGAAGTTAAGCAAGAAGCTATAGAAATGCTTGGAGAATAGTTATATCATGTAATTTCATTACTTTATTCTCTATATATGCAAAGGCAGTTGTACAAATCTAGTTTCTTTGTTAAAACTTCATTTCAGTTCAAAAGAACCCAAAAGATTCAAAGGGGCACAATCTGTTAGTTTCATTTTACTTTGATTCTTTGTAAGCTGGTAATTAGAAGTGTTGTTGGGTTTTGTCATCATCAAATAGGGGGAGATTGTTGAGTCCCAATGTTAATTGTAAATTTAATGATGACAAATCTGATCTATAAACACTTAGTAATCTTTTGGTTCTTGTAATCTGATCTGGGTCAGACTAAGCTGACACAGCTTACGATCTGTCTCTGACCCAGATCACGCTTCATACTTTGTAATTGTAAAATCTTATGGAAGCCAGTGTTATTCAAGCTGCATCAACAATGTGATAGCATTCAATCCAAGTCGAAGAGGAGGATTGAAGATAGAAGACCAAGCTGTTAGTGGAAGACTGCTTGGGATTAGCAGTCAGCTTGGAAACACTTAGGCAGATTGGTGCTTTGACAAATGGCCCAATCTGCGTCTGACAATCAAGTGAAGATAACAACCTGGATTGAAGATAAAGACAAATGACGTGACTAGGAAGAATCCTAGGATCCAGGTTGGTGGTTGGTTTTACATATGCGTGTCCATACTCTTATTGGTTGATGAAGAATGTGCGTCAGTACGTGGGGGACCACAAGTACTATGAAAGGCACGATTGATTATTCCTTCATCATCCATTGAATGAAGAATACGTGGTTGCAACGGACACCAAGTGAAGGAGCACTTTCGCCTATAAAAGCCTCATTCATGGATTGCATATGTGTGGCATTTCCTGAGAATCATTCTTCACACAAGTTTCTCTGCTCTTATACACAACTTAGTCTGTACGAGATCAGCTTGGGCTGATTCTCTTGAGCTGAAACTTACTGATTGTTGTTGTCATTTCATAAGGTTGTTTAGATATCTATAGGCTATCTTTATTCCGCAACAACCCTGTAATTCTTTGTATAGATTATTTCTTAATAAAGGATTACATTTGAAAACCACAATCTGTGTTCAAGAATGTCTTTATCACTTTACTGCTTTACTGTTTTAATGATTCCTGCTCTTTACTTACTTGCTTGATATATTTAAACTGAATCTTAAAACGATTTTACTCAAAAGTTTGTAAAGATTAAGGAAAGTTGTATTCACCCCCCCCTCTACAACTGTTCTGTGTACAATATACTTTGGTATATTGATACACCTTGGGACGTATCAACATATTCTCCACCATTATCTGTTCTCATAACTTGGATAGATTTTTGAAACTGAGTTTGAACCATATTATAAAAAACAGTGAATCTATCATAAACTTCATCTTTGTTTTTCAAAAAATAAATCCAAGTCATTCTGGTGCAATCATCAACGAATATCACAAAATACTTGAAACTATGACCTCCAACAACTGGTGCAGGACCCCACACATCTGAATGAACTAATGAAAAGGGAGTTTGAACTCTAGTATTACGAGGTTTAAAGGTTTGCCTATGACTTTTAGCTAAAATGCAAGTCTCACAAATAATTGGCTTATTTAAAGGAAAAAGTTTTGGAAACAAAGCATGCATATAACTCACTGAAGGATGTCCCAATCTTCTATGCCACAACCATGCTTCTCTTTCACTTGATCCATGAGCAAGCATCACATTTCCACTTTCAGTAACTTCATCAACATAATACAGTCCCTCTCTCTCAGTGCCACGCCCAATAATCTGTCCCGTCCTGATATCCTGTAAAAGACAAAAAGTTGGATGCATGAGAACTGAGCAATTAAGTTCCTTTGTCACATGACTTATTGATAAAAGTTTATGTGACAACGAAGGAACATAAAGACAATTGGTTAAATTGATGTTTGGAGAAATTTTAACGGTTCCTCCATTTTTAACATCCATTTTCCCCCGATTAGCAGCTTGGATATGAGTTTTCCTAGGTTTTGAAAAACCTGAAAAATCAGATAACTCATATGTCATAGTATCGGTAGCACCACAATCGAAAATCCATGACCCACTTGGTTTAGTAGAAGCAGATTGGGCCATATGTACTTCTCCTTTACCACTACTATAAGTGGTAACCAATGCGTCCCATAGTTCTTTGGATGTGGAAAATTCGGTCAGATTTCCGGCAAGGTTTGGCTCGATATTCTGGATGAGCCACGAGAACACAATAAGGTCATCATGCTCCCAAATTTCATATTTTTCGGTTGTTGTTTTTTCTGGTGGGATTTCGGTTAGATGGTTTAACAGTGTTTTTGATTTTCAGCTTATGGCGACTCGGATCATTCGAGACCATAATGCGTAGTTTTGGCTATTTAACTTCAGATTTATCTGAAGATTATCGGAGAGTTGCGGAATTTGTGGTTGTTGATTAACATTGTTTTGCAGAAAATTGGCTAACTGTAAAGCCAATTTTGAAACAGAACCGCCGGGTTTATCGCCCATGGTGGCTTAGGTTTTGTTTTGGTGATTCTAATAAGTAGATGATGGTGTCGAATTGAAGCTGCTCGTTCTCCTTCTCCTTTTCTTTATTCGGCCGCAAAAGTCAAACACCACTAGCCACGTAATATGACCTCCAAATTAATTGTGATCCCTAATTAATTTGAGCTGCTTCCTAAATAATTTGAGCTGCCTTCGACAAAAAACCGAGAAGCCACGTGAGATTTCTTTTGCTACGGTGTAATTAATGCTCTTCAATTCTTGTATTTATGATACGATTAGTTTTGTTTTTTTGCTTTTGATTGTGGGTTTCGACTTCGACCGTTCGACGGATGTCGAATCTTTTTTTTTGGGATAATGTTTTAGGATTTGCGTTTTAGCTCTCATACCAAGTTAAAATTGAAGGGTTTTCTTATTAATCTTGAATCTTCTTACAACTTTTGGTTCATCTATTTATATAGAATTACTTATAAGTAAATATGGAAACAATAAATAAAAGGGTTTTTTTGTTGCCTAAGTTCTCTCATTCTAACAAAAATTGATTATACTCGCTCATGTTTTCGTATACGTATTCAGCAAATGGAAAGTAATAAAAAAAACATTTTAATTCCCACATGTTTTATCTTTATTTACTCTAACTCGAAGACAAAGAAGTCGGTACTCTAGGAGACAAGGATATATTGTGAAAATTCAATTTCAAGATTATTGTCATCTGAAATTTTGAGATTGGGATCCTCTAAAGTTGATCCAACTTTATAGGTAAAGTTGGATCAACTTTAACCATTAGATTAAATCCAATGATCAAGATTTAAACATCAAATTTTAATTCTAATCATTGGATTTAATCCAATGGAAAGTTGAATCGACATTAGAAAATTCTCACGTGTATACTTATATATTGGGTTATTTTCTCACGTAATATGCAAACTATACATAATAAGTTTTAAGATGATATAACTAATAGTTATAAAATAATTTATTTTATTAGTAAAATATGTATTCTAAATCTTTGTATAATGATGATGTAGTGTTAATTAATTAAATACAGCTAATAATTCAATACAATTTATTTGCAAATCTAAAGTTTATAAAAGAATATAATAATTCAAAATATGATTTTAATGGTCCAAATTTGATGTTTTTAATTAATTAAGTATATGGAATTACAATAATAATCATGAATTTACAAAAATAATTTATGCATTGATATAACTGTAAATCTAGTATGGTATTTAATATAAGTTTTACATTAGAATGGCCGGGATCACTAAGTATTACCCTCATTGTCACAAAATGAGTGTTAACAAAAAAAATATGCCCGGATATTTGTAAATTAATAGACATTTGCTATGTATACAAAATATCGATTTATTATCAGGATAACTATCCTCACTTAATTATATAAACTAGTCCTAATACCCGTATGATGTACGATAGTTATATAGATTGTATCATAAAAAAATTCAAATATGTCTTATACATGATACGTGAGTATAATAATTGGGGTTAATGTAAACCGATGATTGAAGCTAAGTTATAATAAAAGTGTAAAACAATGAAATTCATGATCGATATGTTTATATATGGATTAATATATGTATATAAGTGAACCTTTGTATATATGTGTGTGTTTTAGAGAGAGAATGGATAAGTTGGATGATTGGTATTAAAGAGTGACAAAGGTTTACAAGGCTTGAAAGGTTAAAAATGGGATGAAGGGAGAGGGTTTTTATAGGGGAACTAATGTTCATTAAACCCCCTCTTCTATTACAAGATGTCATATAGACACAAAGTATTAATATCAAATCTAACACTATTTTAATATCTAACAATCTCCCCCTTAGTGTTTGATTTGATGAATCAAGGTTGTCGATTCAGCCAGTAGCTCTGCATTCTTCCTCTTGTTGTTGAATTGTAAATGTTGCACCGTCTTCAGTCTTTAAATCTTGGTGGGCCCTTATTTTGTTGAGGATCATTGCTGATGAGTGACTTTGAAGCTTTCTCTTTGTCTTCATAGTCATCCTCAAACATTCTCTGAAGGCGAAGACTTGGGTTTCTTGTGAAATGTGGAAGCTTGGTATAAAGTGCGGAAGCTTGGCTTGGTGTAAAGTGCGGAAGCTTGGCTTGGATTTGAGTGTAAAATTGGTATGAAAATGATTTGTCATTTTAGCTCCCCCTCAACTTGGGCATAATCTTCGGAGCAAAGAAACAAATTATGCATTGTGCTCCCTCAGATGGCAATCCATTGTGCTCTCCCTCAAAAGGGCAATCAAACTTTTAAATTTTTCTCCCCCTCATGATGAACATGTGTAATGTGTTCATCATGTAATTATGGTTGATAGCACAAATGGTGAATAAAAGGTACAATTATGAAGAAACGTCTCAATTAAACAGGTTTTGAATGGGTTGTACACAGAAATATGTACAAGCCATTTCACAACTACCTACTTGAATCCAGACGTTGGAACCCATGTGAGGGTGGGTCCAACTGGATATTTGAAAAGGGAAGTAGGAGGTTGTGCATAGTCAAGCACTTTTTGCACACGAGGGTGAACGACTCGTGGTGCAAACTTAAACAACTCAGAGAGAGAGTATTTAATGGGAGTGCTTTTATGGTTTTGGTTTGGGTTTCATTGACCTCAAGATTTCCTTATCCTTTTCATTGACCTCAAGATTTCCTTATCCTTTTCATTGACCTCAAGATTTCCTTATCCTTTTCATTGACCTCAAGATTTCCTTATCCTTTTCATTGACCTCAAGATTTCCTTATCCTTTTCATTGACCTCAAGATTTCCTTATCCTTTTCATTGACCTCAAGATTTCCTTATCCTTTTCATTGACCTCAAGATTTCCTTATCCTTTTCATTGACCTCAAGATTTCCTTATCCTTTTCATTGACCTCAAGATTTCCTTATCCTTTTCATTGACCTCAAGATTTCCTTATCCTTTTCATTGACCTCAAGATTTCCTTATCCTTTTCATTGACCTCAAGATTTCCTTATCCTTTTCATTGACCTCAAGATTTCCTTATCCTTTTCATTGACCTCAAGATTTCCTTATCCTTTTCATTGACCTCAAGATTTCCTTATCCTTTTCATTGACCTCAAGATTTCCTTATCCTTTTCATTGACCTCAAGATTTCCTTATCCTTTTCATTGACCTCAAGATTTCCTTATCCTTTTCATTGACCTCAAGATTTCCTTATCCTTTTCATTGACCTCAAGATTTCCTTATCCTTTTCATTGACCTCAAGATTTCCTTATCCTTTTCATTGACCTCAAGATTTCCTTATCCTTTTCATTGACCTCAAGATTTCCTTATCCTTTTCATTGACCTCAAGATTTCCTTATCCTTTTCATTGACCTCAAGATTTCCTTATCCTTTTCATTGACCTCAAGATTTCCTTATCCTTTTCATTGACCTCAAGATTTCCTTATCCTTTTCATTGACCTCAAGATTTCCTTATCCTTTTCATTGACCTCAAGATTTCCTTATCCTTTTCATTGACCTCAAGATTTCCTTATCCTTTTCATTGACCTCAAGATTTCCTTATCCTTTTCATTGACCTCAAGATTTCCTTATCCTTTTCATTGACCTCAAGATTTCCTTATCCTTTTCATTGACCTCAAGATTTCCTTATCCTTTTCATTGACCTCAAGATTTCCTTATCCTTTTCATTGACCTCAAGATTTCCTTATCCTTTTCATTGACCTCAAGATTTCCTTATCCTTTTCATTGACCTCAAGATTTCCTTATCCTTTTCATTGACCTCAAGATTTCCTTATCCTTTTCATTGACCTCAAGATTTCCTTATCCTTTTCATTGACCTCAAGATTTCCTTATCCTTTTCATTGACCTCAAGATTTCCTTATCCTTTTCATTGACCTCAAGATTTCCTTATCCTTTTCATTGACCTCAAGATTTCCTTATCCTTTTCATTGACCTCAAGATTTCCTTATCCTTTTCATTGACCTCAAGATTTCCTTATCCTTTTCATTGACCTCAAGATTTCCTTATCCTTTTCATTGACCTCAAGATTTCCTTATCCTTTTCATTGACCTCAAGATTTCCTTATCCTTTTCATTGACCTCAAGATTTCCTTATCCTTTTCATTGACCTCAAGATTTCCTTATCCTTTTCATTGACCTCAAGATTTCCTTATCCTTTTCATTGACCTCAAGATTTCCTTATCCTTTTCATTGACCTCAAGATTTCCTTATCCTTTTCATTGACCTCAAGATTTCCTTATCCTTTTCATTGACCTCAAGATTTCCTTATCCTTTTCATTGACCTCAAGATTTCCTTATCCTTTTCATTGACCTCAAGATTTCCTTATCCTTTTCATTGACCTCAAGATTTCCTTATCCTTTTCATTGACCTCAAGATTTCCTTATCCTTTTCATTGACCTCAAGATTTCCTTATCCTTTTCATTGACCTCAAGATTTCCTTATCCTTTTCATTGACCTCAAGATTTCCTTATCCTTTTCATTGACCTCAAGATTTCCTTATCCTTTTCATTGACCTCAAGATTTCCTTATCCTTTTCATTGACCTCAAGATTTCCTTATCCTTTTCATTGACCTCAAGATTTCCTTATCCTTTTCATTGACCTCAAGATTTCCTTATCCTTTTCATTGACCTCAAGATTTCCTTATCCTTTTCATTGACCTCAAGATTTCCTTATCCTTTTCATTGACCTCAAGATTTCCTTATCCTTTTCATTGACCTCAAGATTTCCTTATCCTTTTCATTGACCTCAAGATTTCCTTATCCTTTTCATTGACCTCAAGATTTCCTTATCCTTTTCATTGACCTCAAGATTTCCTTATCCTTTTCATTGACCTCAAGATTTCCTTATCCTTTTCATTGACCTCAAGATTTCCTTATCCTTTTCATTGACCTCAAGATTTCCTTATCCTTTTCATTGACCTCAAGATTTCCTTATCCTTTTCATTGACCTCAAGATTTCCTTATCCTTTTCATTGACCTCAAGATTTCCTTATCCTTTTCATTGACCTCAAGATTTCCTTATCCTTTTCATTGACCTCAAGATTTCCTTATCCTTTTCATTGACCTCAAGATTTCCTTATCCTTTTCATTGACCTCAAGATTTCCTTATCCTTTTCATTGACCTCAAGATTTCCTTATCCTTTTCATTGACCTCAAGATTTCCTTATCCTTTTCATTGACCTCAAGATTTCCTTATCCTTTTCATTGACCTCAAGATTTCCTTATCCTTTTCATTGACCTCAAGATTTCCTTATCCTTTTCATTGACCTCAAGATTTCCTTATCCTTTTCATTGACCTCAAGATTTCCTTATCCTTTTCATTGACCTCAAGATTTCCTTATCCTTTTCATTGACCTCAAGATTTCCTTATCCTTTTCATTGACCTCAAGATTTCCTTATCCTTTTCATTGACCTCAAGATTTCCTTATCCTTTTCATTGACCTCAAGATTTCCTTATCCTTTTCATTGAAGACCTTTCTTTTGATGTTTTTACTTTGGACGGAGGATTTGAACGCTGATTTTTAATTATCCTTTTCATTGACCTCAAGATTTCCTTATCCTTTTCATCCATATCCGAAGCATAATCAGAATCACTCGACATTTTGAGCAGCCCAAAACTTCAACAATTTGGCTCGACAACTTAAAAACTCAAACTTCAGTGATACTTAAGCTCCAAAATGATCGAAAATAGAGCCCAAATAAGGACAAAATGTAGAAATGCGGATCAAACACTTAGTCACCACAAATAACCTTCAACCAAGGATATGAGAATGAGAAACTCGGATCGAACACTTAGAAAGTTTAGAGGTTCCTTTCTAGTGAAAATGTATGAGAAAATAGGATCCGCAAATGAGAAATGCGGATCAAACACTTAGTCACCACAAATAACCTTCAACCAAGGATCCGAGAATGAGAAACTCGGATCGAACACTTAGAAAGTTTAGAGGTTCCTTTCTGTGAAAGGTATGAGAAAATAGGATCCGCAAATGAGAAATGCGGATCAAACACTTAGTCACCACAAATAACCTTCAACCAAGGATCCGAGAATGAGAAACTCGGATCGAACACTTAGAAAGTTTAGAGGTTCCTTTCTGTGAAAGGTATGAGAAAAGAGTATCCGCAAATGAGAAATGTGGATCAAACACTTAGTCACCACAAATAATCTTCAACCAAGGATCCGAGAATGTACAAACTCGGATCGAGTACTTGGTAGGTTCAAAGTAACCTTTTCTTAAAATGTAATAAGAACAAAGGTGATCCGAAAATGAGAAACGTGGATCCAATACTTAGCACCACACATAACCTTCAACTAATGATCCGAGAATGAGAAACTCAGATCCTACACTTGGGCAGTTCAAAGTTTCCTTTCCTTAGTAAGGTATAAAGGAAAATGGGATCCACAAATGTGAATTGCGGATCGAATACTTAGCAATACACACAACTTCACAATAACCAAACAAGATCCGAGAATGAGAAACTCGGATCGAAGACTTAACAGGTTCAAAGTAACCTTTAAGTAATATTGTATGAGGAAAAAGTGATCCGTAAATGTGAATTATGGATCGAATACTTAACCACCACACAACTTAACACAAAGATCCGCAAATGTGAAATTCGGATCGAATACTTCACACGTGCAATATAACCTTTCAAAGAGAGAATATAAGGAAAAATAGGATCTGAGAATGTGAAACTCGGATAGAGAAATACGGATCAAACAAAATCAAAAAAGAAGGGAAAGAGGGATCCGAGAATAGACAAACTCGGATCGATGACTTGTGTTATTTTGGTTTTAAAAATTTAAAAGGATAAAAAGATAATAAGGACAAAAATGAGAAATGACAAAAGTGGATAAGGACAAAGGATATTAGGTGGCAGACACACGATCCGCAAATGTCAGACAATATTCCATTTCGACAGTACGATGTACTATTCTGTCCCCTTGTACCCCACTAACTTTTTGTCTTTTAGTACGATCCGCAAATCTCGACTTGATCCGCAGATCTTGAACTCGATCCGCAAATCTCAAAAACGAAAGGAAAATGAAGATTTGAGCAATGTTTTTGATGATTTTGTGATGAAAAAGGGAAGATTAAACAACTGGAAGATGAAATGAACGAATCTAACTAGGAAACAAAGAACGAAAACAAAGAAACAATGGGATTTAGGGATTTTGGTGCGATGAACAGTAAAGAAACGCGGATCGATCCGTAAATGTCAAAAACGGATAAAACACATGAATTTCAGCCAAATCGAGACACAATCAGCCATGGATCGTTCAGATTTACTGATTATGCTCTGATACCACATGTAAAATAATGAAATTCATGATCGATATGTTTATATATAGATTAATATATGTATATAAGTGAACCTTTGTATATATGTGTATGTTTTAGAGAGAGAATGGATAAGTTGGATGATTGGTATTAAAGAGTGACAAAGGTTTACAAGGCTTGAAAGGTTACAAATGGGATGAAGGGAGAGGGTTATTATAAGGGAACTAATGTTCATTAAACCCCCTCTTTTATTACAAGTGTAACACCCCAACATGGCGGAATCATGGGGTATCACTTAGAAAAGCACAGCACGACATGGAAATTATGTAGAATCAAACTATATGAAAACATAGGATTGAAACAATCCTTAAACTTGTACAAACGTATACAATCATCAACATTTATCGAAATACATGTTCAATCAATAATAAAAGGCAATTCAATCAATAGTAGTTGATCCTAAAAGTAACCCATAAAAGGGAAGTAAGGATCATGGATCCAGAAAGTCCAAAACTAGTCCAATCCTAGCAATTAAGCATGCAATCATCCATTTTGTCTCTGATTAACTTGATTACCTGAAAAGTGTACTAAAGAGCGTCAACATAAAGTTGGTGAGTTCGTAGGGACAAGTAACAAGGAATAATCGTATCGGATACAACCGTTAACAATAAGTGAGGATTAGGAGAACTAATCACATCCAAGGAAAACCTATAAGGTTTCACATTATCACAATTCAATATAAGTCAACGTTCAACAACAACGATTTCATATAATGTTCAACAACGTTCCATAACAATCAACAACATTCAACAACGGTGCGGCTTACATAGTTAATAATTAACAATGCGCTAACGGTGCGACTTACATCGTAAACAATGCGCTAACGGTGCGACTTACATCGTAAACAATGCGCTAACATGTCCATATCAACAGTTCAATCATACAATCAATCAAATCAACAATCAACAGTTAAACAAACATGTACACTTTTCAGCCTGAATCTCAATTGAGTAGGGAGGGTTTACGAAACTCACCTTATTCTTGATAGTTCAACAGCAAAGTAGAAGAGATTGATGTAGTCAACGATGACGAGTGAGTCAACTGGCCACGTTACGTATTCCCTAATTTCAATGTTAATTGATTTATATTCGTGCTAAATTCCAAATATAGACATACAACTATAAGGTTATCTTTTTAATACGCTTGTCAACGTAATTTACTTCCTGTGTTTTTATAAGTCTTTGAATTTATCTTTAAGTATTATTTCAAGTATTTTCTAAATGAAAACTCATTTATGTTGCAAAAATTTAAAAGGACCAAATTGTCATTCTTGAAACTTGAGGGACTAAATTGTCATTCTTGAAACTTGAGGGACTAAATTGTCATTCTTGAAACTTGAGGGACTAAATTGTCATTCTTGAAACTTGAGGGACTAAATTGTCATTCTTGAAACTTGAGGGACTAAATTGTCAAATGTCCAAAGTATAAGGATGAAAAATGATACCTTTGAAACTGTAGGGTAAAAATGTAACTTTCCGTATGTAATACGTATCCGTAGGATATATAAAGTATTCCTCTGATATTTCTAAATCCTTTTGAAGTATTTTTAAATAATAGGATTAATACGAAGAATGTATTAATCTTGTAACGAATAGATGTTTTCAATAGCAGAGATATGAAAAGATACCTTGAATGGTATGTATTATAATCAATACAAAATGTATTGATTACAATTGAAGAAATACCTTAAATGGCAGGAAAAACCAGCATTTTATTTCCAAGTTGTGTTAGGGTTGGCCTTGGGTCGTGGAGAATACCGGGGCGAATTAAGTTGCTTAGTGAATGCTTATGCAAACTTTTCGCGAACTACCTTCCATTCCTCCGGTATAAGCCAAAGAGGCCCAAGGTGCAATCACTTTCGGAAACATTGTGCGGTTAAAAGCGTATCAAGGATATATTCTATCCATAAATCAAACAATTCGAAAATACGAAATAATTCACAGATGGTGAATAGTAATTATATGAATTAGGATAGTTAGGTATATAACTATGCCCTTGTTTATATACCATAATAAGTATTTAAAATGATTTAATAAAAGTTTTACGATTTCTCGTACTTTCGCTAATAATTCATTTTTCGCAATAGTAACAATATTTCAATATTCATATATAAAAGCGATAGTTACCGTATTTAAATGCAATTATGTATCAATTGAGTATAAAATTAAGTTGACAAGCATTTCAATACATAACATATAGTCATATAATCATAAAGCAAAGTATAGTAAGGTTTCATAGAAACACTTACAAGTATGGAGATATTATGAGTTCTAAGATCAAAGTAACGATATAGGGATGAGCTCCAAAGAAGATCTTGAGAGAATCGACTATAACTTGGATTTGTAAACTTGATGAATATGGAATAATCCTAACTCCATGTGGCCATTATAACTAGGCTTTGATAAGTTCTTGAAAGAATTCGCAATAACAACGTCGTGTTTACAATTTCGAAACCAACGAATTCAAAACAACTTTGGTTGAATCGAAAGCTTGGGATGATGAAAGGTTGTGTAAGATATGCTTGAACTTGAACAAGTATGGATCTCGGAATGATAGGGATTTAAGAAGGGAAGTGTTGAGAGTGTGAATTAGCAATTAGAAATGAAAACCTTAGCTTGTATTTATAGGTAGTAATTTACCATGGTTACTAGTTTAGTTTGTTGGTAACTATGGTTAAGTTAAGGAATACCATGGGCTAGTTTGATGGTTTTGCAATACCATGGGCTAGTTAACTAACCTTGGTTAACTAACCTTAGTTAACTAACCTTAGTTAACTAACCTTAGTTAATTATGTCTTAACTTGGATTAGATGTAAGGTTGCGAGTGTTTCGGGTTCGTTTCCTTAATGAAACAGATCATCCAGATAGCAGATATTACAATATCTCACTCGTCCGACACACATATATATATATGCACCAAAAATACCCAAAGTTTTCTTATATTCATAAAGTTTGCCATTATCATATATAACAAGTAATGGACTAAAATGGCAAATGTTACAACAAGATGTCATATAGACACAAAGTATTAATATCAAATCTAACACTATTTTAATATCTAACAAAAAGGTAATGAGTAATGATAAATATAATATATGTTTAGTTAAAGTTTTGGATTTACCTTAAATTTTTACAATCACATCAAAATCGGAACTTGTAAGCATAGTAGATGACGGCAAATAACCTTGTGATTTCGGATCGTAAACTCAAATTTTTGGAGTCTTCATGTTAATAACTTATTATTATAAGTAATATAAGTAATAAAGTTGAAGAATTGAGAAAGAAAAAGAAACAATTTTATTAATGAGAAAATGATCAATCAAATAAGGTTATAATGTGTTTGTATTTATAAGACAAGAGTTAGAGTTTAATTCTAAGTCTAATAAGGAAATTGAATCTATATACAATTACAAAAGATAATTTAATTTAATAAAATAAATAAATTAAAAGGACACATGTCGATCAAGGAATACGCACATGTCGTTTTAAGAACATCTCAATCCTGTTTTAGTTTATTGGTAGATAGGTTGTTATATAATAATGACCTCGCTATGGCTCGCATATATGGTACGAGTAATTACCACGAACGGCTTATAATTTCCCATGTGCATGTTACAAACATATAATAATGCAATAGATAGACAAAATTATATTAATTTGGCCATGAATTTTCGGTCATATATGTAGGTGCAAAATATATTAACATGGAAGCATGCTATGTACTTCGTGTTTTCCTTTTCGTTTAAAATATTGGCGTAGTTTGGTACCACTTGGATCCAACTTACGTACTAATTTATGTATAGCTAGCTAGCTTGTTAAAAGTAGTCTTTTTTCTTTATATATAATAAAATAGTTGGCTAACTTCTTAATCTGTTCTTCATCTCTAAATATATATAAAAGAGAAACCTTAATTCTAAAATGGAGAAGTTTGGACCATTGGATAAAACTCAACTTTTAATTAGAATCATTAGATCAGAATGATGATGTCATATAACTTTTATAACTTTTTTAGATTTATTTTAATTTAATAAATTTAAATATGATCATTAATTATGGAAAGTAATTTTCTACACTTTATAATTATAGAAAGTAATTAATTTAAGGGATTAATCACGGGATGATTAACGTACTTTTCGATTTATACATGGTTGCCCATTATACTTTTTTTATTGATAGATATTACTCACAAACTTATAAAATTTGTACATGGTTGACCATTATCTTCAAATCTGTTTCTCTCTCATCTAGATATCTTCAAATCCGCTTCTCTCTCTAAACAAAAACCCTAGAAAAACCTACTGCCTTTTCACCTTTTCATATCCTTCATCCCTTTTCTTTCTTTTCTTTTTCATTAAATAATATGAAAAAATCTCTAAAGTTTACTCAATAATCCTTTCTTCAATAATCCTCGTGAATGAAAGCTTCCATTTCCGGTTTTGCAAATCGAAAAACAATAATCCTCGTGTATTTAAATACATATATATCTATATAAGCCGGGGTACCTTCTGGGTATCTTGGCGAGAGGGGATGTTGGCTTGGAGGTCATGGGATCGAATCTTGTATTCCCCATTGACCTCGGGCATTTACCTCTTTAGTGTAAAATGGGCTCCCTTTGGGGGTACCAGCGGTGTAAGGCGCCTCGAACTCTGAGCATACTGCTCGTTTGGATGTCACTGCTCAGCTCGATGGAACGACCTTCCCACCCGCCGTTCAAAAAAAAAAATTAGAACCCACCACCACAGTATTAGATCGGTGATGAAGTATTAGATCGGTGAAGTATTACTTTTCCTATATATACATCTCTGCCGATGAAGTATTAGATTGGTTGGACCCCACTCTTTTCATGGTGGTAATGGGAGGAGGGACGGCGGTGGTCATGGGAGGAGGGACAACGGTGGTGATGGGAGGAGGGCGGTGTTATTGTTTTGTTTGATGATTTCACACTGAAAGTGTCTTTAACTTTGATTTGATTTCACAGTGAATGTGAGTTTGATGGGAATGAAAGGTGTAAAGGGTTTTCTTGTGAGTGAGGGTTAATGGGGATGATGATGATGATAATAGTAAGATAGTCCTTGTTATGGTTATGATGTGGAGGTGTGGATACAGATTTTAAATATAGATTATGAGAGCAATCGTTAAATCCATACATGTTCATCAAGTAGGATTTTTTAATAACTCTCTTTTCAATTTATTACAGTATTCTGGGTTTTCTGGGTTTTTTGTTTAGAGAGAGAAGCGGATTTGAAGATATGTATATAAGAGAGAAGCAGATTTGAAGATAATGGTCAACCATGTACAAGTTTTATAAGTTTGTAGGTAATATCTATCAATAAAAAAAGTATAATGGGCAACCATGTACAAACCGAAAAGTACGTTAGTCATCCCGTGATTAATCCCTTAATTTAATGATATAATTATGGAAAATAATTTATAAACTTTATATTATTTTTTAAGAATCACTTTTTTGATTTTTTTGGTTGTTATTAATATATAACTTTATATATGTTTTTATCATATAACGTAATAAATTGGTAATAGTTATAAGTATTTAACATGTTTTTGATCCGTATATAGTGTCTGGAATAATCAAAAAATAAAAGGTTATAAAAATGACAAAATCATCAATTTTCAATATCTTTTATTTGTATTAGTTAATTTAATAAAATGATGCAAATATAATATGAAGATTAGGTATTGTTTTTCTACATATATTTAAACTCATTTAATTATATGTGAGTATAACATTATTTTTTTCAACACCTTTTATTTACAATTTGTAAATATACAAAATCATGAATTATTAGTATTTTATAAGTTATATATGTCTAATCCGCGTATTACGCGAGATATAATCTAGTTATATAAAAAAAAATAGTGACGTTGAATTCGGTTTTGCATGCCTTCTTTTTTTTTTTAGACACGTCTTACACGTAATTGTAAACTTATATTAATTTCATATGACTAAAAAGAAATCGATCTCCTTTTAGTTTGTTGTGGATTAAATTAGCTAGATGCATGATCAACTTGCTCGATCAGCTAATTAATTAGATTTATTATATATATGTTGAAATCATCTAACTACCATTAACATATGTGAACACATATATATATATATATATATATATATATATATATATATATATATATAGATTTTAGGTAAAATAAAACAAGTATTAAAATAAAACAAATATATATATATATATATATATATATATATATATATATATATATATATATATATATATATATATATATATATATATATATATATATATATATATATATATATATATATATATATATATATATATATATATATATATATATATATATATATATATATATATATATATATATATATATATATATATATATATATATATATATATATATATATATATATATATATATATATATATATATATATATATATATATATATATATATATATATATATATATATATATATATATATATATATATATATATATATATATATATATATATATATATATATATATATATATATATATATATATATATATATATATATATATATATATATATATATATATATATATATATATATATATATATATATATATATATATATATATATATATATATATATATATATATATATATATATATATATATATATATATATATATATATATATATATATATATATATATATATATATATATATATATATATATATATATATATATATATATATATATATATATATATATATATATATATATATATATATATATATATATATATATATATATATATATATATATATATATATATATATATATATATATATATATATATATATATATATATATATATATATATATATATATATATATATATATATATATATATATATATATATATATATATATATATATATATATATATATATATATATATATATATATATATATATATATATATATATATATATATATATATATATATATATATATATATATATATATATATATATATATATATATATATATATATATATATATATATATATATATATATATATATATATATATATATATAGTTATGTAATCTCTTCAACGTTAAACGATTTGCTAACTAATGCTCGTACTAATACGTGATAATATTATATATATACACTCGGTATTTAATCACTAAAAATATAAACGGGCTCTATGCTATTGATGACCACTACTTAGACTATATATATCTCTGATGCAATACTTAATTAGAAACTACCCAAACATTGAATTATTTGACCCACTCAACACATTGAAAAATGAAAACCTAATTTGTCATTATCATATCATCATTAAAACTTATGTAAATGTACAAGTTCTTTATGCATGAAATGTACAAGCTCTTATAACACATAATATTAAAAACTTATGTAAATGTACAAGTTCTTTATGCATGAAATGTACAAGCTCTTATAACACATAATAATTTTTACCAATTTTCATTTTAACCCTTAAAGTTTCTATTTTTTAACTTTTATCCCGTATCAAAGTTTTAGTTTTCATTTTTTTGACTCTAAACTTTCGATAAAAACTTATGTAAATGTACAAGTTCTTTATGCATGAAATGTACAAGCTCTTATAACACATAATAATTTTTACCAATTTTCATTTTAACCCCCTAAAGTTTCTATTTTTTAACTTTTATCCCGTATCAAAGTTTTAGTTTTCATTTTTTTGACTCTAAACTTTCGATAAAAACTTATGTAAATGTACAAGTTCTTTATGCATGAAATGTACAAGTTCTTTATGCATGAAACGTACAAGCTCTTATAACACATAATAATTTTTACCAATTTTCATTTTAACCCCCTAAAGTTTCTATTTTTTAACTTTTATCCCGTATCAAAGTTTTAGTTTTCATTTTTTTGACTCTAAACTTTCGATAAAAACTTATGTAAATGTACAAGTTCTTTATGCATGAAATGTACAAGCTCTTATAACACATAATAATATTTTTATAAACCCTTAAAGTTCTTTATGCTAAATGTACAAGTTCTTTATGCATGAAATGTAAATGTATTATATCATATATATACAACTTATGTAAATGTACAAGTTCTTTATGCATGAAATGTACAAGCTCTTATAACACATAATAATTTTTACCAATTTTCATTTTAACCCCCTAAAGTTTCTATTTTTTAACTTTTATCCCGTATCAAAGTTTTAGTTTTCATTTTTTTGACTCTAAACTTTCGATAAAAACTTATGTAAATGTACAAGTTCTTTATGCATGAAATGTACAAGCTCTTATAACACATAATAATTTTTACCAATTTTCATTTTAACCCTTAAAGTTTCTATTTTTTAACTTTTATCCCGTATCAAAGTTTTAGTTTTCATTTTTTTGACTCTAAACTTTCGATAAAAACTTATGTAAATGTACAAGTTCTTTATGCATGAAATGTACAAGCTCTTATAACACATAATAATTTTTACCAATTTTCATTTTAACCCCCTAAAGTTTCTATTTTTTAACTTTTATCCCGTATCAAAGTTTTAGTTTTCATTTTTTTGACTCTAAACTTTCGATAAAAACTTATGTAAATGTACAAGTTCTTTATGCATGAAATGTACAAGCTCTTATAACACATAATAATTTTTACCAATTTTCATTTTAACCCTTAAAGTTTCTATTTTTTAACTTTTATCCCGTATCAAAGTTTTAGTTTTCATTTTTTTGACTCTAAACTTTCGATAAAAACTTATGTAAATGTACAAGTTCTTTATGCATGAAATGTACAAGCTCTTATAACACATAATAATTTTTACCAATTTTCATTTTAACCCTTTAAAGTTTCTTTTTTTTTAATTTTTGTCCCGTATCAAAGTTTTAGTTTTCATTTTTTTGACTCTAAACTTTCGATAAAAACTTATGTAAATGTACAAGTTCTTTATGCATGAAATGTACAAAGCTCTTATAACACATAATAATTTTTACTAATTTTCATTTTTTTGACTCTAAACTTTCGATAAAAACTTATGTAAATGTACAAGTTCTTTATGCATGAAATGTACAAGCTCTTATAACACATAATAATTTTTACCAATTTTCATTTTAACCCTTAAAGTTTCTATTTTTTAACTTTTATCCCGTATCAAAGTTTTAGTTTTCATTTTTTTGACTCTAAACTTTCGATAAAAACTTATGTAAATGTACAAGTTCTTTATGCATGAAATGTACAAGCTCTTATAACACATAATAATTTTTACCAATTTTCATTTTAACCCCCTAAAGTTTCTATTTTTTAACTTTTGTCCCGTATCAAAGTTTTAGTTTTCATTTTTTTGACTCTAAACTTTCGATAAAAACTTATGTAAATGTACAAGTTCTTATAACACATAATAATTTTTACCAATTTTCATTTTAACCCCCTAAAGTTTCTATTTTTTAACTTTTATCCCGTATCAAAGTTTTAGTTTTCATTTTTTTGACTCTAAACTTTCGATAAAAACTTATGTAAATGTACAAGTTCTTTATGCATGAAATGTACAAGCTCTTATAACACATAATAATTTTTACCAATTTTCATTTTAACCCTTTAAAGTTTTTTTTTTCATTTTTTTGACTCTAAACTTTTGGGCTCTCATGTTTTCATCAAAGAACTTTTACACATTTACGGTTTTACTTTTAAACATTTGGTTTTGATTATTGTTATCCGTCTCAAGGGCGGCTTAGACATAGGCCGAGGTGGATGACCGGCCGAGGCCGTTTTTTAAGGAGCCCGATTTTTTATTTTTTTATGTATATATATAAAAAATATATATGTTTTAACTAAGCCCATTACAAATCTTAACAATTATCCAAAATTATATAATGATACTTAACCCAAAAAAAAACCCACTTACATATCTTTTATGGTTAAAAAAAATAATATTACGCATCTTAAAAAAAACTAAACATGCGTTGTTGTGCTGTGTGCTAAAGTCTTGGAATCTGCAATCAATTATCATTGTCATAATTCACAAAAGTCTAAAAGGTAACAAGCAGCACAGTCATATCTTTGGAATTCAAACTATCAAACTAATTAGGATATTATTCAGTATTATGATCGGACTTATTTTTAGATTTAATGTCATAAAAGTTTGATATTATTCAGTATTTTGCTAAGTTTATTGATAATAATACTTATCGTTATTTTTATATCTTAGTTTATATAATTATAATTGTTGCACCTATCCTCCGGGCTTTTTTCCCCCTCGGCCGAGGTCCATAAATCCTCAGAGACGGCACTGATTCGTCTTTCTATATATATAACGTTTTTTTAAAATATAATAACTTTCATCATCGTTACGTACTACGTTCATGTAACATTTAATGCATTAATATAGTTATTGCTTATGTTTTTATACATCTTATTATTCTTTTGCATTTTTTATTTACATTGCTACTTTTTAAAAATTTGGATTCGAATATTTGACATAAATTAGGTGCAAAAGTTTATCGCGTAAAAAGCGTCAACCGCGGCAACGCGCGGGTCCAATATCTAGTATTTATATAAGCATGAATGGGTTAATATATATTTGACAAAATGTGTTTCACTTAACTTGTAGGTATCCCACAAAATGAAGGCCCAATATACCTGGGATATGACCAACCTCCTTTGACCACACAAGATTTACCATGGCTTATCGGAGATTTAGCATCAAGAAGATCAAGATTTAGGTTTTGGACAAGGACATTGGCCCGAACCAGAACCCTTTCACACATCCTTGTAAATACCTTCCCGGAGGAACACCACATTGATCTAATTAACCTACAAAAACACTACTCATCCACGAGTAACACAACTATAATTCCAGTAGGACCACTAACGCAACATACAAGATATGAAAATCCTCATTTCTCAGAAGAAGAGACGAGTTGTTTGGATTGGCTTGATCAACAGAGTGAACGGTCCGTCGTCTACATATCTTTTGGGACTTGGGTCAGCCCAATTGGCAAAGAAAAGGTGAGAAATCTAGCTATAGCTTTAGAGTCATCCAAGTATCCATTTATTTGGGTCTTGGGCTCAAAATGGCGTGATGGGCTCCCAAAAGGGTATGTGGAGAGAATGATGGATCGAGGAAGAGTGGTTTCATGGGCTCCACAAAGTAAAGTGCTACAACATGAAGCAGTTGGGTGTTATTTAACACATTGTGGATGGAACTCCACTATTGAAGCTATACAAAGCAAAGTGAGTTTGTTGTGCTACCCAATTGCCGGAGATCAGTTTGTGAATTGTGATTACATTGTCAACATATGGCGGATTGGAATTAGGATGGAGGATTTTGGAGAAGAAAATGTTCATAGAAGCTTACAAAAGGTGATGGAGGATATGGAGATGGAGCAAAGACTAGTTAAGATGAATCAAAGAGTTTTCGGGATGGAAACTAGTTTAAGAGTGACTACTAATTTGACAAACTTTGTTGATGAGTACACTAGCTAATGTCACGTAATTGAGTATCAAGTGTTTAAGAATAAGCTTCTTTTTAAGATTGCAATTATTATTAATTTGCCATTTTCAAAGGTGTCCATTGGTGGTCGAAGGTGGTGATATAGAGTGCGAGAGAGTGACATATCATTTTGTTTGGTAGATCATAAAGCAACGTTTTTTTTAATATTTATTTTGCAACTATAATTAAGTGAGTGAGTTATATGTGAATGTTTGTGAGGTGGTCAATGAGATCATACATCACATTTTGATTCATAGTATGGAATACACAAGTGTATGATATGCTTTATATACAACTTTCTCACAAGTCTTATACGAACAAGCTTCCTTTGATATACAACTTCAGTCGTTAAAAAACGAACAAGCTTCCATTGATATACAACTTCAGTCGTTAAAAAACGAACAAGCTTCCTTTGATATACAACTTCAGTCGTTAAAAAACGAACAAGCTTCCATTGATATACAACTTCAGTCGTTAAAAAACGAACAAGCTTCCTTTGATATACAACTTCAGTCGTTAAAAAACGAACAAGCTTCCATTGATATACAACTTCAGTCGTTAAAAAACGAACAAGCTTCCTTTGATATACAACTTCAGTCGTTAAAAAACGAACAAGCTTCCATTGATATACAACTTCAGTCGTTAAAAAACGAACAAGCTTCCATTGATATACAACTTCAGTCGTTAAAACACGAACAAGCTTCCTTTGATATACAACTTCAGTCGTTAAAAAACGAACAAGCTTCCATTGATATACAACTTCAGTCGTTAAAAAACGAACAAGCTTCCATTGATATACAACTTCAGTCGTTAAAAAACGAACAAGCTTCCATTGATATACAACTTCAGTCGTTAAAACACGAACAAGCTTCCTTTGATATACAACTTCAGTCGTTAAAAAACGAACAAGCTTCCATTGATATACAACTTCAGTCGTTAAAAAACGAACAAGCTTCCTTTGATATACAACTTCAGTCGTTAAAAAACGAACAAGCTTCCATTGATATACAACTTCAGTCGTTAAAAAACGAACAAGCTTCCATTGATATACAACTTCAGTCGTTAAAAAACGAACAAGCTTCCATTGATATACAACTTCAGTCGTTAAAACACGAACAAGCTTCCTTTGATATACAACTTCAGTCGTTAAAAAACGAACAAGCTTCCTTTGATATACAACTTCAGTCGTTAAAAAACGAACAAGCTTCCATTGATATACAACTTCAGTCGTTAAAAACATCCATGCTATATTATCTTCATGTTGATCTGTTAATCGACTTATAATATATGATAAAGTTGATGTCAACATTTATAAATACATATCCGTTTGTAATCGATCATCCTGCATTACCAAAACAAACTAAAACTGCTTTGATAGGTTAGTATAATGTAAACTTATACATTTATCGCCTCAAAGGTAATGAAATATATGTTTTACCCATTTTAATACATTCTCATGGGATCAGATCTCTATCTATACTAAAAGAACGAAAAACAATATATTGGAATATACGTTAATAATGACCAGATGATACTCATACATAGTATTTTGAATCAAGTAATTATCTCTACCTTTGAGGAATGAAAGTGATCTTTATCAATACCAAGTGATCATATATACAAATTATGTAGTATACTCAATAAATAGATATAACCCACAAAAATATTTTCCTCATCATATAAATTCCTTTTGAGTAATTATTCATCACTAAAATGCTCGATTTTGTTCTATCGAGATTTTCCATCACAAACATTCAAACATAAAATTGCCATAAAGATCTTTTGCATTCATAACTTATTCAAGTTTTATATTTCTTACATATGCTTGGGCGAGTAAGTCTCATAACTTCAAGTTATATATTCAAAGAGACTTTTCCAAATGTCTAATATAGACTTATATATTATATTTGCTACATGTTGTTCTCAATGACCTCTCAAACATGTTTGTAGCAGCTTTGGGTCATTAGACATGCTCCATGCATAATATTGCAATTTAAAGAACAAAGCATACTTTATGCACTATATATAATATATCTAGAGCTCAAAATAATCCAGAAGACCTCAGTTTCATATTATTTTATATTGCCGGACTTATAAGATATCAATAGTTGCATCCACCACGTGAGAATAAAACTCATCGTATCAAGTCTATATCTTTTGCGAAAAATCCTTATTCCATAATAAATTTCACAATGACCCAGTTGTATCATATATGGACAACCACTATATATTTATTCGTAATACTCCATCTTGGATGTCCATTACTTAGAAGATTGTGCCTTATGTATCATACATGTGATTTTGTCATTTATTTTTCGCACTCATCAATTATATCATAAAACGTTACACTTTCAGGTGTATGGACTCGAGGTCCAACTTTTGCGTCTTTTCCTTTTGGCCAATCATATATATCTTAGAACTTTATTTTCATGCATGATTTCATGATCCTCGTAATTATTCATGGTACTTAGCGCTATGCAAAACCATTATCGACGTCGATTTCTTTTTTCGATTCCATAGTTATCTAGACATAATATAGTTTATTGAGATCTCATTATTTTCAGGTACCTGAGGTTTATCCATAACCTTAATGTCTAGTTACTCATTAGTAATATCTTTTGGGGTCTTTCATACCTCGAATTTGACCATCTTATTTCTCGCTCCTTTTTCTTTCGAGGATTTTATTTGGAATCGATTCAAATACTATGTTTGAAGCATATGTATACTCATTACGAGTCGGAGCAATAGCAACTGATATGCGTGATCTCATCACTCTTTTTGGTCAGTCAACATATTTGGCGATTATCAAACTTAGTGAATGAGTTATCTCACAAACTTTAAAGTTGATATATTCATTGGTGCGAGGATCTTTGATAATTCATTCTTACTCATTTCAGTTGCTTTCCATCTTCCCTAATGTTGGGAATATCTCCCCCTAATGTTGGGAAACTATATCATATCAATGAGAAACGTAAACCATAAACAAATATCACAATGATGGCTTTATTGATTACGTTCGCCTCTTTCATGTTTTAACTCATACCCAAAACAGCTATACTACTGTCTAGTTAGTCAGACAGTTTCGAACTGAATCAAAGCATGAGTCTACATACTTCCAAGGCATGTTTATTTTCCCAACATTATTTCCAACATTATTTGAGGTCTCATTTTTGTGCGTTGTGGTGGATCAACTTTAACATATATCGCACAACCAAAAACTCTTATATGAGACATACTTGGTTTTTGACCATAAACCAATTTCAACGGGGAGGAAATACGATAAACTATTGGCATGATGCGAATTTACATTTTTGCATGTTAAGTAGCATGGCCCCAAATTATAAGTTACTCATTTTGCTCTCAGATCATTATAAAACTAATCATTATTTCCAATACAAAATGGAACATGTTCTCAATCTCATAACATGAGCAATTAATTACGCAAACTTCAAGTTGCAACTTTGATGACCATTTAGACGATGCATCGATTTTAAACACTAAATGTGTAACATCCATGAGTTTTGACCGTTTGACTTTACGTGCAATTTGACTAACAAACTTGTTGAATGAAATAATTGGGCCCATTTGTGATTATGGCTCACTGCGGCGCAGTGGCTAGGGCTTGGCAATGGCTCACTGCGGCGCAGTGAGCTTGGCAATGGCTCACTGCGGCGCAGTGAGCTTGGCAATGGCTCACTGCGGCGCAGTGAGCTTGGCAATGGCTCACTGCGGCGCAGTGAGCTTGGCAATGGCTCACTGCGGCGCAGTGAGCTTGGCAATGGCTCACTGCGGCGCAGTGAGCTTGGCAATGGCTCACTGCGGCGCAGTGAGCTTGGCAATGGCTCACTGCGGCGCAGTGAGCTGGTTGGCATTTTTAGGCTCACTGCGGCGCAGTGAGCTTGGCAATGGCTCACTGCGGCGCAGTGGCTAGCTTGGCATGGCTCACTGCGGCGCAGTGAGCTTGGCAATGGCTCACTGCGGCGCAGTGGCTAGCTTGGCATGGCTCACTGCGGCGCAGTGAGCTTGGCAATGGCTCACTGCGGCGCAGTGGCTAGCTTGGCATGGCTCACTGCGGCGCAGTGAGCTTGGCAATGGCTCACTGCGGCGCAGTGGCTAGCTGGTTGGCAATGGCTCACTGCGGCGCAGTGAGCTTGGCAATGGCTCACTGCGGCGCAGTGGCTAGCTTGGCATGGCTCACTGCGGCGCAGTGAGCTTGGCAATGGCTCACTGCGGCGCAGTGGCTAGCTTGGCAATGGCTCACTGCGGCGCAGTGAGCTTGGCAATGGCTCACTGCGGCGCAGTGAGCTTGGCAATGGCTCACTGCGGCGCAGTGAGCTTGGCAATGGCTCACTGCGGCGCAGTGGCTAGCTTGGCATGGCTCACTGCGGCGCAGTGAGCTTGGCAATGGCTCACTGCGGCGCAGTGAGCTTGGCAATGGCTCACTGCGGCGCAGTGAGCTTGGCAATGGTCACTGCGGCGCAGTGGCTAGCTTGGCATGGCTCACTGCGGCGCAGTGAGCTTGGCAATGGCTCACTGCGGCGCAGTGGCTAGCTTGGCATGGCTCACTGCGGCGCAGTGAGCTTGGCAATGGCTCACTGCGGCGCAGTGGCTAGCTGGTTGGCATGGCTCACTGCGGCGCAGTGAGCTTGGCAATGGCTCACTGCGGCGCAGTGGCTAGCTGTTGGCAATGGCTCACTGCGGCGCAGTGAGCTTGGCAATGGCTCACTGCGGCGCAGTGGCTAGGGCTGGTTGGCATTTTTATGGCTCACTGCGGCGCAGTGAGCTTGGCAATGGCTCACTGCGGCGCAGTGGCTAGCTTGGCAATGGCTCACTGCGGCGCAGTGAGCTTGGCAATGGCTCACTGCGGCGCAGTGGCTAGCTTGGCAATGGCTCACTGCGGCGCAGTGAGCTTGGCAATGGCTCACTGCGGCGCAGTGGCTAGCTGGTTGGCATGGCTCACTGCGGCGCAGTGAGCTTGGCAATGGCTCACTGCGGCGCAGTGAGCTTGGCAATGGCTCACTGCGGCGCAGTGAGCTTGGCAATGGCTCACTGCGGCGCAGTGGCTAGCTTGGCAATGGCTCACTGCGGCGCAGTGAGCTTGGCAATGGCTCACTGCGGCGCAGTGGCTAGCTGGTTGGCATTTTTATGGCTCACTGCGGCGCAGTGAGCTTGGCAATGGCTCACTGCGGCGCAGTGGCTAGCTGGTTGGCAATGGCTCACTGCGGCGCAGTGAGCTTGGCAATGGCTCACTGCGGCGCAGTGGCTAGCTGGTTGGCAATGGCTCACTGCGGCGCAGTGAGCTTGGCAATGGCTCACTGCGGCGCAGTGGCTAGCTGGTTGGCATTTTTATGGCTCACTGCGGCGCAGTGAGCTTGGCAATGGCTCACTGCGGCGCAGTGGCTAGGGCTTGGCAATGGCTCACTGCGGCGCAGTGAGCTTGGCAATGGCTCACTGCGGCGCAGTGGCTAGCTGGTTGGCAATGGCTCACTGCGGCGCAGTGAGCTTGGCAATGGCTCACTGCGGCGCAGTGGCTAGCTGGTTGGCATTTTTATGCTCACTGCGGCGCAGTGAGCTTGGCAATGGCTCACTGCGGCGCAGTGAGCTTGGCAATGGCTCACTGCGGCGCAGTGAGCTTGGCAATGGCTCACTGCGGCGCAGTGAGCTTGGCAATGGCTCACTGCGGCGCAGTGAGCTTGGCAATGGCCACTGCGGCGCAGTGGCTTAGGCTAGCCCACTGCGGCGCAGTGGCTAGGGCCTGGTTGTTTCGTGGTTAGCTCACTGCGGCGCAGTGAGCTTGGCAATGGCTCACTGCGGCGCAGTGGATAGGTTCTGTGAAATTATGCGCGTCGATTTTCAAATGTTAATAACTTTTGATCCGTAACTCCAAACAAGTCTTATGACCTATCGTTAGAATCGTAAGAGAGTCTAGTTTCTGGTAGTAACACTCTTTTTGTATGAATCTCTTCTCATTTCTAAAAAGGTCGAGTCGAATGCGTCTTGTTCCTACTCGTTAAAGTTGTAAAGGTGTTTAGGGTTGTGACTTGACTTAATTGTGTTAAACCAACTTGTTTATGATTGTAGAGTTGACATTACGATATTATGATGTATAATTATAGGTTGTGGACGTGTGGATCCTAATACTCGTTTGTAATCTTACTAGCTTCTTTGCCGGACAAGGTGAGTTTCGTAGCTCCCTACTCAATAGAGATTCGGGCTGAAAGTGTACATATACGTGTTGTGTGTTTGTTGGTTGACTTGATTGCCTGTCTAGTTAATTTCTGATTGATTGTCGTTTGGTAGATAGTTATGATTGATCGAGTGATGGTTTACGAATGTGTTTGTGATATTGTAACTCTCTAGGATAGAAGTACATACATGGAGGTCGGCTTTACTTTCAAAGGGTTTTAGATGTGGTGGGAAGGCTGCGGGTGACCCTATATATAAGCATCTAGAACTTGATGAAAGTAAAACCCTCCGAAGTGGATGTACGCGTTGTTTAGAGGAATTGATGGATATTGGGAATGTGTTGGGATGTTCATATACGCTTTGTTATACTTGACTTGTACGGTGCACACTCAAACATACTTTTATTGTTACATTGATGACGTTATTGATACGCATTTGATATACATTATGGTCTTACATACGTATGATACATGATCTGACGTTAATATTTCGCGTGCTCAATTATTATACGCAATTACTTTACCCTTATAATCTTGTGATGATTTGATATTGTGATTAGGATAGTGGTACATACATGGAAGACGTCGGTTACTTTCAAAGGGTTTTAGATGTGGTGGGAAGGCTGCGGGTGACCCTATATATAAGCATCTATGATTCCTTAAATGTAAAGTCGTATGAAATGTAAGTGCATCGTAGATGATTGATTTGTGATATGATGGTTTTGTGATTGAGATTGATGAGACGGTTCATTACGTTTGATTGACTTAGTTAAGTGGTGAAGTATATTATTACTGTTAGGATAGACGTGCATACACGCAAGCATTCTATAGGTATATACGCGGTTTACACGCAAGCATTCTATAGGTATATACGCGGTTTACACGCAAGCATTCTATAGGTATATACGCGGTTTACACGCAAGCATTCTATAGGTATATACGCGGTTTACACGCAAGCATTCTATAGGTATATACGCGGTTTACACGCAAGCATTCTATAGGTATATACGCGGTTTACACGCAAGCATTCTATAGGTATATACGCGGTTTACACGCAAGCATTCTATAGGTATATACGCGGTTTACACGCAAGCATTCTATAGGTATATACGCGGTTTACACGCAAGCATTCTATAGGTATATACGCGGTTTACACGCAAGCATTCTATAGGTATATACGCGGTTTACACGCAAGCATTCTATAGGTATATACGCGGTTTACACGCAAGCATTCTATAGGTATATACGCGGTTTACACGCAAGCATTCTATAGGTATATACGCGGTTTACACGCAAGCATTCTATAGGTATATACGCGGTTTACACGCAAGCATTCTATAGGTATATACGCGGTTTACACGCAAGCATTCTATAGGTATATACGCGGTTTACACGCAAGCATTCTATAGGTATATACGCGGTTTACACGCAAGCATTCTATAGGTATATACGCGGTTTACACGCAAGCATTCTATAGGTATATACGCGGTTTACACGCAAGCATTCTATAGGTATATACGCGGTTTACACGCAAGCATTCTATAGGTATATACGCGGTTTACACGCAAGCATTCTATAGGTATATACGCGGTTTACACGCAAGCATTCTATAGGTATATACGCGGTTTACACGCAAGCATTCTATAGGTATATACGCGGTTTACACGCAAGCATTCTATAGGTATATACGCGGTTTACACGCAAGCATTCTATAGGTATATACGCGGTTTACACGCAAGCATTCTATAGGTATATACGCGGTTTACACGCAAGCATTCTATAGGTATATACGCGGTTTACACGCAAGCATTCTATAGGTATATACGCGGTTTACACGCAAGCATTCTATAGGTATATACGCGGTTTACACGCAAGCATTCTATAGGTATATACGCGGTTTACACGCAAGCATTCTATAGGTATATACGCGGTTTACACGCAAGCATTCTATAGGTATATACGCGGTTTACACGCAAGCATTCTATAGGTATATACGCGGTTTACACGCAAGCATTCTATAGGTATATACGCGGTTTACACGCAAGCATTCTATAGGTATATACGCGGTTTACACGCAAGCATTCTATAGGTATATACGCGGTTTACACGCAAGCATTCTATAGGTATATACGCGGTTTACACGCAAGCATTCTATAGGTATATACGCGGTTTACACGCAAGCATTCTATAGGTATATACGCGGTTTACACGCAAGCATTCTATAGGTATATACGCGGTTTACACGCAAGCATTCTATAGGTATATACGCGGTTTACACGCAAGCATTCTATAGGTATATACGCGGTTTACACGCAAGCATTCTATAGGTATATACGCGGTTTACACGCAAGCATTCTATAGGTATATACGCGGTTTACACGCAAGCATTCTATAGGTATATACGCGGTTTACACGCAAGCATTCTATAGGTATATACGCGGTTTACACGCAAGCATTCTATAGGTATATACGCGGTTTACACGCAAGCATTCTATAGGTATATACGCGGTTTACACGCAAGCATTCTATAGGTATATACGCGGTTTACACGCAAGCATTCTATAGGTATATACGCGGTTTACACGCAAGCATTCTATAGGTATATACGCGGTTTACACGCAAGCATTCTATAGGTATATACGCGGTTTACACGCAAGCATTCTATAGGTATATACGCGGTTTACACGCAAGCATTCTATAGGTATATACGCGGTTTACACGCAAGCATTCTATAGGTATATACGCGGTTTACACGCAAGCATTCTATAGGTATATACGCGGTTTACACGCAAGCATTCTATAGGTATATACGCGGTTTACACGCAAGCATTCTATAGGTATATACGCGGTTTACACGCAAGCATTCTATAGGTATATACGCGGTTTACACGCAAGCATTCTATAAATATATACGCGATTTACACGCATGCATACTCTGTTTACGCGTCTACACGCTAGCACACCCCATTTGATGCATTTGTAACATGGTTGATACGAATTTGACATACATTATGGATATGCATACATGCGATACACGATTTGGTTATTGACATCTTTTGCGCATATTCATTTCATGCTTGCTTGTCTTGTGAAATCTTATTGTGGATGTTATTGTGTTTTCATAGAGGCTCACTGTAAGTCATGTTTCGCCTCTACTCGTAGATTGTGATTATTTGACGGTGGTTCATGGTGGACCATTACTGCGAACTCACCAACCTTGTGTTGACTATGCTTAGTACACTTTTCAGGTAACCAAGTTATTCCAGGGCGTGGAGTTTGATTGTTTGCTTGCTGTTGAACCCGGACTTGGACTATTATATTCAAGTTGCAACTTTGATGACCATTTAGACGATGCATCGATTTTAAACACTAAATGGTCTTTTGGACGATGTATAGGCCTACTTACATCTCCTTTACATATGTTCCATTACGTTGAAGGATTTCATCCTTATTGTACTTGGCATATACTTCCTCATATAGCAAATGATCACATTTTTAATCATCAATTTGAAGAATATATTGATTATTCTATATTCTTTTCGCATCATCATTGACCTGGGATGGTCTATCCAGTCATGCCAATGAAACAAATACTCATGGTCTATAAACTTCTTGTTTATGACTCACATGTGCTCCGTTTTATTGCCATATCTATTATCACATCTCAAAACATGTGTTTCTCATGATTAAGTTATAATGACCCTTCTAGAGCTTCCAAATAATTTAATATAATCAAGTTTAATATTGCATTTGCCTATAGCCATATTAACTGAGCATGCAATTATATTCAAGTTGCAACTTTGATGACCATTTAGACGATGCATCGATTTTAAACACTAAATGGTCTTTTGGACGATGTATAGGCCTACTTACATCTCCTTTACATATGTTCCATTACGTTGAAGGATTTCATCCTTATTGTACTTGGCATATACTTCCTCATATAGCAAATGATCACATTTTTAATCATCAATTTGAAGAATATATTGATTATTCTATATTCTTTTCGCATCATCATTGACCTGGGATGGTCTATCCAGTCATGCCAATGAAACAAATACTCATGGTCTATAAACTTCTTGTTTATGACTCACATGTGCTCCGTTTTATTGCCATATCTATTATCACATCTCAAAACATGTGTTTCTCATGATTAAGTTATAATGACCCTTCTAGAGCTTCCAAATAATTTAATATAATCAAGTTTAATATTGCATTTGCCTATAGCCATATTAACTGAGCATGCAATTATATTCAAGTTGCACATCATAAACAAATAACTTCAAATAATTAATCGAGTAGCTCGTTTCTTAGCATGATCGTACATATCAATTCACAATAATAATAAGTAACCATTTTATGATATTACTTATAAGAAATGATAATCTCAATTAAGAGTGATTACATATATAGTCAAGACTTTCTTATTCACCAATTTGAATATTACAGCCACATGTGAATTATAATCAAATATCTCATACATTAGCTATAAATTATACCAAGTTAACACGTGGATGTTCTAATACAACAAACAATATCAAATAGAATGCATCACTTTAGTTACATATACCACTGAATATTCAATACTATTAGAATTCATTTATCCATATTGGCACATCTTAACTAAATTTGTGAGCACATGCCATAAATTAATCGGGAAATAATCGAATAAAAGCTTACGGTGATTTGTATATAAATACATGATATATATGATGAATATTGTGACGTCAAAATATAACGTATTACATGTATCTATATTTTGTTGACAGAAAACTATGTACCTTAATGAACATTTATAAGTTTTACCTTAGCATAATATATTCTTTGTCCATTTCGTTTAACATAAAGTTCTAATGTATCAAATATTTAATCTATACACATTTTTGAACAATTGAACAATTTGACTTATACATAGATAATGGAAGTTGTGAGATGCAATTATTAATAAAAATAATAAGTCCAAAAACAAAATTTGAATCCCAAATTAACAATTTGATTTAGATAAAACAATTTGTAGTACCATCTATAATCCATCGTTATAAGACTTATCCAAATAAAATTAATGAAAACGGAATTCTTAAAATCAAGATTGACAACATTAGGAGATTAATAAACTATAGGATTTCAAGTATGCCTTATGCAATCAAAATGTTACCTCCAATGAAAACCGGGACGTTTTTCTTTGTTCAAAAATAATCGGTTACAAACAATTAACTTATTAATCTCGCATCGATAATTTTAATGTCATAATTTAGACAATAAGATAAAAAATTAAGTATTTAATGTCATAATTTAGACAATAAGATAAAAAATTAAGTATTTAATGTCATAATTTAGACAATAAGATAAAAAATTAAGTATTTAATGTCATAATTTAGACAATAAGATAAAAAATTAAGTATTTAATGTCATAATTTAGACAATAAGATAAAAAATTAAGTATTTAATGTCATAATTTAGACAATAAGATAAAAAATTAAGTATTTAATGTCATAATTTAGACAATAAGATAAAAAATTAAGTATTTAATGTCATAATTTAGACAATAAGATAAAAAATTAAGTATTTAATGTCATAATTTAGACAATAAGATAAAAAATTAAGTATTTAATGTCATAATTTAGACAATAAGATAAAAAATTAAGTATTTAATGTCATAATTTAGACAATAAGATAAAAAATTAAGTATTTAATGTCATAATTTAGACAATAAGATAAAAAATTAAGTATTTAATGTCATAATTTAGACAATAAGATAAAAAATTAAGTATTTAATGTCATAATTTAGACAATAAGATAAAAAATTAAGTATTTAATGTCATAATTTAGACAATAAGATAAAAAATTAAGTATTTAATGTCATAATTTAGACAATAAGATAAAAAATTAAGTATGGACTTTTAATTTTAATGCACTATATAAGCATATATTGTTTAACATCCATGAAAATAATACGACATTAAATTGATAACTCATGCCAATAGAATATGAAGTTAACACATTAGTCCATTACCCTCCAAAGTTTGTTACCATGATCATGCGCAATTTAGTTGAGTTATAACTTATAATTAAGGACCTTAAGTTCCCATTAAAAACCAAAATTTTCTAACGTTTGAGTATCATTTAATAACTTCATATAATAAATTCTTTTTAATATGGACCTATCATATTACTCAAATCTACAAATTAAAAGGGGGTTAGAAAGTCATAATATAATTACTTTCTATAATTTAAACAACCAAAAGTGTATTCTAACATTATTTGGGATTCCATGATTATTATTTTTCAAAAGTATAACTTGGAGAAATCCAAAAATCTCTAATGTAACAACAGTATCCGTGGCAGTTAATAGTTTATCATGCTTTGTTGAATTTTTTTTCTTAATTTAAAGTCTCTACCACATACATATATCACAATAGGTAGATGTGTAAACCACTGTCACTTATACAAGAACGATAAAATATACACACTTCTAAATTCTAAAATATACATGGTCCAAATATCATTTTGATCAATTAAATGTATTTAGCATTTTCTGTGATAAAATAAACGAGTAAATGTTTATGGCTCATATTGCATTCTAATGTAACAACAGTATCCGTGGCAGTTAATAGTTTATCATGCTTTGTTGAATTTTTTTTCTTAATTTAAAGTCTCTACCACATACATATATCACAATAGGTAGATGTGTAAACCACTGTCACTTATACAAGAACGATAAAATATACACACTTCTAAATTCTAAAATATACATGGTCCAAATATCATTTTGATCAATTAAATGTATTTAGCATTTTCTGTGATAAAATAAACGAGTAAATGTTTATGGCTCATATTGCATTCTAATGTAACAACAGTATCCGTGGCAGTTAATAGTTTATCATGCTTTGTTGAATTTTTTTTCTTAATTTAAAGTCTCTACCACATACATATATCACAATAGGTAGATGTGTAAACCACTGTCACTTATACAAGAACGATAAAATATACACACTTCTAAATTCTAAAATATACATGGTCCAAATATCATTTTGATCAATTAAATGTATTTAGCATTTTCTGTGATAAAATAAACGAGTAAATGTTTATGGCTCATATTGCATTCTAATGTAACAACAGTATCCGTGGCAGTTAATAGTTTATCATGCTTTGTTGAATTTTTTTTCTTAATTTAAAGTCTCTACCACATACATATATCACAATAGGTAGATGTGTAAACCACTGTCACTTATACAAGAACGATAAAATATACACACTTCTAAATTCTAAAATATACATGGTCCAAATATCATTTTGATCAATTAAATGTATTTAGCATTTTCTGTGATAAAATAAACGAGTAAATGTTTATGGCTCATATTGCATTCTAATGTAACAAAGTTCATGACAACTTTGGCCCCGCTAAATGAATATTATAGTATATAAAAATTTAGCAAAAATGAATTACCCAAATATTAATTGATGAAAGGATATGAATTATCCGAAGAAATTATTGTTGACACATATATCAACATTGTATACGATAATTAAGCATATAGCATAATATAAAATGATATGAGAAATTATTGATAATGGCATAGACGTAGATACATCAAGTAAAAGTAAAATATAATTTGGGTTTCTCAATCTGTCAGAAGGCTAAATGTATTCTTTTGTCAAGTAGAATAAGAATTCAATAGTAGATTGATCTGTTTTTCAGGTTTCATGTTTAAGTTTCATCAATAGTATAATTACCTATTTATATCTATAGCAACTTATATTATTCAGCCGACATTTAATCAAATAATGACTATACGAAAGGATCAATGCCAGGATCAATACCATTCCTGAGCAGCAAAAACTCATCATAATTAAATTGTATATACTTTATAAAAAGTTATAAATAAAATATAAAGAAGTATCTTGAATAAAAGTAATTATGTGAGCACACACTAATTATCAACTCATCACAGATCTAATTTTTCAATTGCATGTATCATGTAATAGATAGTATTATGCGACGAAGAAATTAATATATACTAAAAAGTTGGTCTATTACCTTTCATGTGATTGTGCAATCACATATTCAAGAACAATGACTGCAACCTTTATCCCATCCATTTATGCTTGATATTGATCCAAAACGATCATATAAACAAACAAAAAACCCAGAACTTAAAATCACTAACATTGTCGAACAAGATTTGTTACATAGTTAAATATAGTTCTTATAGTTCCAGGGGGCTTCTTGTAAACATAGATAAGTCCAGGGTAGTAAGATGTAATATGTCTGAATTAGGTCGGTTAGTAGTTTGTATAAGAACTCAGATTAGGAGGGAAATAAAGCAGATTAGATTTTGATAAAACTCCTTCTCCTCTAAATTCTTTCTTCAGTGATTTTCACTGTATCAATTGGTATCAAAGCCGTCGATTCTCTGACGTGCTTTCGATTCCGTCTCCGATTAGGATTCCGATCAAGTTCCGACAGCTTATTGATTCTCTTCCTCCTTAAAATCAATAAAAAAAAAAAAAAAAAAAAAAAAAAAAAAAAAAAAAAAAAAAAAAAAAAAAAAAAAAAAAAAAAAAAAAAAAAAAAAAAAAAAAAAAAAAAAAAAAAAAAAAAAAAAAAAAAAAAAAAAAAAAAAAAAAAAAAAAAAAAAAAAAAAAAAAAAAAAAAAAAAAAAAAAAAAAAAAAAAAAAAAAAAAAAAAAAAAAAAAAAAAAAAAAAAAAAAAAAAAAAAAAAAAAAAAAAAAAAAAAAAAAAAAAAAAAAAAAAAAAAAAAAAAAAAAAAAAAAAAAAAAAAAAAAAAAAAAAAAAAAAAAAAAAAAAAAAAAAAAAAAAAAAAAAAAAAAAAAAAAAAAAAAAAAAAAAAAAAAAAAAAAAAAAAAAAAAAAAAAAAAAAAAAAAAAAAAAAAAAAAAAAAAAAAAAAAAAAAAAAAAAAAAAAAAAAAAAAAAAAAAAAAAAAAAAAAAAAAAAAAAAAAAAAAAAAAAAAAAAAAAAAAAAAAAAAAAAAAAAAAAAAAAAAAAAAAAAAAAAAAAAAAAAAAAAAAAAAAAAAAAAAAAAAAAAAAAAAAAAAAAAAAAAAAAAAAAAAAAAAAAAAAAAAAAAAAAAAAAAAAAAAAAAAAAAAAAAAAAAAAAAAAAAAAAAAAAAAAAAAAAAAAAAAAAAAAAAAAAAAAAAAAAAAAAAAAAAAAAAAAAAAAAAAAAAAAAAAAAAAAAAAAAAAAAAAAAAAAAAAAAAAAAAAAAAAAAAAAAAAAAAAAAAAAAAAAAAAAAAAAAAAAAAAAAAAAAAAAAAAAAAAAAAAAAAAAAAAAAAAAAAAAAAAAAAAAAAAAAAAAAAAAAAAAAAAAAAAAAAAAAAAAAAAAAAAAAAAAAAAAAAAAAAAAAAAAAAAAAAAAAAAAAAAAAAAAAAAAAAAAAAAAAAAAAAAAAAAAAAAAAAAAAAAAAAAAAAAAAAAAAAAAAAAAAAAAAAAAAAAAAAAAAAAAAAAAAAAAAAAAAAAAAAAAAAAAAAAAAAAAAAAAAAAAAAAAAAAAAAAAAAAAAAAAAAAAAAAAAAAAAAAAAAAAAAAAAAAAAAAAAAAAAAAAAAAAAAAAAAAAAAACTATCCGATTAAAAAAAAAAAAAAAATTGAAAAAGAAAAAAAATTGTTATTTCCGATCATCAGCAACTGTTCAAGATTAGGGCATCAACCAGAGTTCTACAACAGAAAACAATTCAAGAGTAATGGCAGAAGAGATAATGTCAATTAGACAAACAGGTAATATTTCTGATTACTGCAGTGTTTTTCAAGATTGGTTCAAACGAGTTCAGATTCCTGCGGGATTTAGTGATTTCTATGGTGTCTATCTCTTTATTTGTGGTTTAGAACCGAAAATTTGGGATGTGTTCGCCTCATGGCATCAATATAGTTGCAATACAGTTGACGATGTCATTTCTTTAGCCTTAAAAATAGATGCTAACGGTTTACGAGATTCATTTTCTCCATTTGATCCTCAATCTTCATTTTACAAGAAAGAATTGAAATGGGATACTACAATTAGTCTTGACAAGTTGATGAAGGACAATGAGTTTTTTAGGAAGGGGATGATTCAAAAAACCATTATCGATAAGGTAATTGATGATAAAGATATAGAAAAAAGTGAAAAGAGAGCTGTTGTGAAAGATTCGCTAGCTATATCTGAAAATATAGATAGTGCATATAAGGTGTTTGATGAAATGCCTGAGCCAATTAGAGATGAATATGAGGCTCAATTTAGTGATATCTATATTTGTGAGACTATTTTAAGTGAAAGCCCTGCACAGGAAGTTTCAATTCATGAGATTAGTAATGTGATTGTTGAGATGGATGATAGTAAGAATCTTGTTACTCGGCAGTTTAAGCATGAATTCGGCAGTTTATGTCTAGATGTACATGTTCAGAATAGTCCCGGTGAAGTTGTGGCATTCCAATCTTTTGGTAATATTGTGTATTTTCATAGTTTTGGGGGAGAAAAATCTTTGAAGGAAGGAGTAGTAGGTATGGGAATGGTTATGGACAATTTTGGTTGGAAACCGGGATGGCTTCATTGTTTGGATGGTGTAGCAATTACTCTGGAAATTGTCATTGAGGGAATTGTCAATGAATCAGAAATTGTCAAGAACATAGAGGAAGTCAGGGATGATGTTGTTGTTTCTGTTACAAGAATTGGATTGTTGAGTAAAAGTGACATGGTGAAAAGGACGTTTGTGTTTAGTAATATAGAGTTTGATCAGGCTTCTAAGGATTCATTCGGATGGAAACCGGGTTGGATTGCTTTTGTGAGGGATAGTAAGCAGGTGCAGGTAGTGTCAAGTTCTATTATGATGAATAGACCTGTTGGTGGTGATGTTTTGAGGGGAAAGCTTGGCAGTGGAAGTAGTTTTCTGGAAGTTGTTGATGGTCAAGATGATAAGAAGTGGAAGGCTGCTCTCAAAAAACTTGAGAAGGCTAACAAGGACAGAAGTGATACTTCTGTGCAGAATTTTGTTGTCTCCAAAGTAACTAGTCAGGGAAGGGTCTTCTTTGATCTTGGAAGTGACAACAAAGGCCACTTTGTGGAAATAACTAGAGATAGTATTGAAAAAGTCATTGGCTTATATACAACTACTGGTGGAATAGAGATTGATTCTGGAAATCTGAAAAAACTTTTCACATGGGGAAATGGGGATAACGGTCAGACTGGACACGGAAATAAAGGGATTGTAATTGGAATGGGAGTGACTGAAAGAGTTTTTAAAAAGGATAATGGTTCTGATGGATGTGTTAGTGACTGGGTGAAATTAAAGACCAAACATCCAATGGATATTGATAAACGTTTGGTAAAGTTTGTATCAGATATTCCTATAAATCACTTGGACAAACCTCCTTCTGGTCTTATTATTGGGACTAGAGAAGATGTTGTGTTTGGAGTGTTTATTACCGATGGCTATATTCAAGTTTGTTCTACATTCGATGGGCTTCTACTGAAAAAGATGGTGTTTTATGGTAGAGAAACTCCTAAAAGCAATGCTCAAAAAGTGGATAAGCCGAAAGTATTCTCTAAGTCGCTTGTCAGCCACTTTACAAAGTCTGATAAGTGTGTTTCTGATATTGGTGTAATTTCTCAACTTGTTGAGAACGATTTATTCTGGTCTAAGTGGTTACTAGATCTTCAAATTGTAGTTGGACAAATCGGAGAGAATAATGAAGCTACAGAGAAGGTACTCATTCTCGGGGTTAATAGTGGGCTAGTTTGGATCAGCTTTAGTGTAGAAGTTCAGATTGTGAATGATAGAGTAACTACAGGAAGGGGAAGTCTACACCTCACTCGACAACTAGGAAAGGTTATTAAAGAATCAGGCCTCTTCCTTGATTTTATTGAGTTGGCGAAGTCTAGGCAAGATGCGATAAATGTTGCTGATTTTTTAGAAAAGACAGAACATTTTAGGGGAGAACTTTATAGAAAAACAAAG
>CM067167.1:223021534-223081534 GCA_034093135.1 Erigeron breviscapus | reverse complement strand
TCCAAATATATCTCCCTTTACTACCGGAGCTACAGTAGGAGTGCAGTTCTGCATGTTATAGCGTTCTAATATGCGTTCAATATAGCCCTTTTGTGAGAGACCAAGAACACCATTACGCCTATCTCGATGTATTTCGATACCTAAGACATAAGAGGCATCACCGAGATCTTTCATGTCGAATGTTTGCGAAAGCATTCGCTTCAACTCATGCAATAAATCCAAGTTGTTACTTGCTAGTAGAATGTCATCTACGTACAAAACAAGGATTGCAAAATTACTCCCACTGATCTCTGAATTCTCGAGGAATGTGGCATGCATTGTATCCATGATTCTCGTAGTATGGGAAGGACAGTAAAACCGATAACCTTTGGAGTTATCAGGATAACCAATAAAGAAACAAGTAATGGTTTTGGAATCCAGTTTCTTTAAATTAGGGTTATAGAATTTTGCTTCGGCGGGACAGCCCCATACTTTCATATATTTTAAGCTCGGTTTCCGACCTGTCCATATCTCATGAGGAGTTTTAGGGACAGATTTTGAGGGAACCCTATTGAGTATATGAACGGCTGTTTTTAATGCCTCTGTCCAAAGGAATGTAGGGAGGTTAGTGTTAGCAAGCATACTTCTCACCATGTCCATTAAAGTTCGGTTTCTCCTTTCAGCAACACCATTTTGTTGCGGAGTACCAGGCATGGTGTATTGGTTAATTATGCCCTGTTCCTTACAAAAGTTATGGAAAGGACCAGGAGCTTGACCAATATCCGTATGTTTACCATAATACTCACCTCCTCTATCTGATCGAACCACTTTTATTTTTCGACTTAATTGATTTTCAACCATTGTTTTAAAGTCAATAAAAGTTTGTAATGATTCAGATTTATCTTTGATTAGATACAGGTGCATATAACGTGAATAATCATCAATAAATGTAATAAATGATGTATGTCCAGTTATTGATGCGGGATAGGGTCCACTGATATCAGTGTGAATTATTTCCAACAAGTTGGAACTTCTGATGGACCCTTTCTTATTCCCTTTAGCCATTTTGCCTTTAAGGCACTTAATACATGTTTCAAAATCACTGAAATCAAGAGATGGTAAGATTCCATCTTTAACGAGACGTGTCATGCGATCTCGAGAGATGTGGCCAAGACGTTTATGCCACAACATGGAGGAATTCTCTGATTGTTTAGGTGATTTTGTCTTTGTTTTAGTTACGTCATCAATATTAAGTGACAACAAAGATTGTGAGAAATTATTATCCAGTTCTAATTTATACAGTAATCCATCCAAGAAACCACGACCAAGTAGTTGGTTGTTAAAAGTAATGGCAATCTTGCCGCAACCATGAGTTATTACATAACCTTCAAGATCTAGTCTAGAAATAGATACAAGGTTCCGAGTTATCCTTGGAACATATAAGGTATCTTCTAGTCTAATACACTTTCCGGTGCTCATATGTAAATTATAAGTCCCCATGGCTTCGACTTCTAATAGATCACCGCTTCCAACTCTAAGTTTTCTTTGGCCCTTTGGTAGCTTCTGGATTGTATGGAATCCCTGCATTGAGTTGGTTACATGAACCATAGAACCAGAATCACCCCACCATGTATTAATTGGTACATCAGTAGTAAAGGAATCAAATATTACATATAATACGTTACCTTTCTTAGCCAGCCATTCCTTGAATTTAGGGCAATCCTTTTGACTGTGGTCTTTGCCACGGCAAAATTTACAGTTCTTGCCAGTGAAGGAGTTGGAGCTGGAGGCAACAGCACCAGGATTAGCCTTTTGGACCTTATAATTATTATTCTTTTTACCATGATTGGCCTTCCTTTTATGGGAGTTAGTGGCGGTGGTAAGGTGAACAGATTCAGGTTGTCGCAGCTTCAGGCGATCCTCCTCTTGTACGCACATGGCGATAAGTTCACCCATTGACCATTTATCTTTCATGGCGTTATAATTCACCTTGAAAGGGTCAAATCGTTCGGGTAAGGAGGTCATAATGAAGTGGACAAGGAAGTTGTCAGAAACTTCCTGTAACATCCGTGAATTTTGACCCGTTGACTTTTTGTGTAATTTGACTAACAAACTTGTTGAATGAAATAATTGGGCCCATTTGTGATTTTGTGTCTATGTGGTATGTTAGTCGGGTCGTTAATATGTTTGATTGGCGTTTAATTGTTTATTCGATTGTAATTTGGCTTGAGAAGAGAATCGGGTCGGCCCGTGGGTAGTCCACGACCCACCAGCCACCCATGACCCTTTTCTCCCCTCCCTTATCCTTTCCTTCACCCTTCCTTCCCATTCTACCTATCTTTCTCTTTTTCTCTCAAGCAAAGGAAAAGCATTTCATTCTCCATCTCATACTTGCACCAATTTAGTGTTTTGGAACTGCCATCATACAAGAATCATCGCCATCTTAACCTCGTTTGCTTCATATTGGAGAATCAAAAGCCAAGTTCTTGCATTTTATCCATTTTGACCTAATTTCGGGTTTTAAGCTCAAGGAGAAACTTTGGTAAGTCAAATTCATCCCATTTGCTCCTACTTATGTTTATTTATGCATTTCTAGTCGTCTTGAACATTTGCAAGTCATAAATCGGCTTAAAACTAATTTTGGGTCAAATTAGGGTTAAATTAGGGTTTGGGTGATTTGGAAGTGATAGTGATGTTTTGGTCGAATTTGTGGGTTGGGTTATGTGTATTTATGGTTATTGATGTTTAGTTATGCTTCAAAATGAGTTACAAGTCATTGTAAATATTGATTGTTGGCTCATGTTTGTCGAATATTAATTATTGGTTCAAGTTCATCGTATATTGATTGTTGGTTCATGTTTGTCGAATATTAATTATTGGTTCAAGTTCATCGTATATTGATTGTTGGTTCATGTTTGTTGAATATTAATTATTGGTTCAAGTTCATCGTATATTGATTGTTGGTTCATGTTTGTTGAATATTAATTATTGGTTCAAGTTCATCGTATATTGATTGTTGGTTCATGTTTGTTGAATATTAATTATTGGTTCAAGTTCATCGTATATTGATTGTTGGTTCATGTTTGTCGAATATTAATTATTGGTTCAAGTTCATCGTATATTGATTGTTGGTTCATGTTTGTTGAATATTAATTATTGGTTCAAGTTCATCGTATATTGATTGTTGGTTCATGTTTGTTGAATATTAATTATTGGTTCAAGTTCATCGTATATTGATTGTTGGTTCATGTTTGTTGAATATTAATTATTGGTTCAAGTTCATCGTATATTGATTGTTGGTTCATGTTTGTCGAATATTAATTATTGGTTCAAGTTCATCGTATATTGATTGTTGGTTCATGTTTGTTGAATATTAATTATTGGTTCAAGTTCATCGTATATTGATTGTTGGTTCATGTTTGTTGAATATTAATTATTGGTTCAAGTTCATCGTATATTGATTGTTGGTTCATGTTTGTTGAATATTAATTATTGGTTCAAGTTCATCGTATATTGATTGTTGGTTCATGTTTGTCGAATATTAATTATTGGTTCAAGTTCATCGTATATTGATTGTTGGTTCATGTTTGTTGAATATTAATTATTGGTTCAAGTTCATCGTATATTGATTGTTGGTTCATGTTTGTTGAATATTAATTATTGGTTCAAGTTCATCGTATATTGATTGTTGGTTCATGTTTGTTGAATATTAATTATTGGTTCAAGTTCATCGTATATTGATTGTTGGTTCATGTTTGTCGAATATTAATTATTGGTTCAAGTTCATCGTATATTGATTGTTGGTTCATGTTTGTTGAATATTAATTATTGGTTCAAGTTCATCGTATATTGATTGTTGGTTCATGTTTGTTGAATATTAATTATTGGTTCAAGTTCATCGTATATTGATTGTTGGTTCATGTTTGTTGAATATTAATTATTGGTTCAAGTTCATCGTATATTGATTGTTGGTTCATGTTTGTCGAATATTAATTATTGGTTCAAGTTCATCGTATATTGATTGTTGGCTCATGTTTGTCGAATATTAATTATTGGTTCAAGTTCATCGTATATTGATTGTTGGTTCATGATTGATGCATTTACAATTGATCGTAAGCATTGCATACATTGTTGATGACCCTCGGCAGGGGATTGCCGACATCCTGGTGTATAGATGTATGCACCCATTTTGGATGTAGTTCCTGACTCCGAGTATATAGACATATATATCTCGATGATTTTGAGATACAGCCTTGTTCATTGTGATGACAGAAGGGTATCGTTGCATTGGTGACTGGTGTTCACGCATAAGATAGGCATGTTGGCTTATTTATGCATTGGTACTTGCATTTGATATTTATATCATTGAGCATTCATTTACACGCATTTTCGTACTTATGTAATCTTGTTGATTGGACATTGTTGTGTTACTTAGAGGCTCACTGTAAGTCACGTTTAGCCTCTACTTGTACATTATGATTATTGTTTATGGTTCCTTGTGGACCATTACTACGAACTCACCAACCTTGTGTTGACTATGCTTAGTACACTTTTCAGGTAATCAGGTTCTCCCCGGACGTGGAGTTTAGTTGCTTGCTTGCTGTTAACCCGGACTTTGGACTTTATGAATCAAGGATTCATCGACCTTCTCTCTTGCATTATACTTAGGATCGACTTGCCATCTTTGGGATGTTCTTTGTAAACTTCGATGGTTATTTGCTCCTTATGTATTGTGGTACTTGTTTCGTATTGAAATGGATTCACTGAATCCTTAACTGCATTTAGTTCTTGTTCTATTGTAATTCCACCTTGCGCTATATGATTTCCGTGATATTTCGAGCCTCGGCTTGGGGTGTTACAGAATGGTGGCCCATGCGTGGTCGTAGAGAATTAGGCGGTTTGACCTAGACTACGGCTTAAGTTAAAACTCTTCATATAGCATGCATGGTTAGGAAATTCGTGTGCAATGTGAATTATGTGAATCCCCGTGTGAGTTCGTAGTTAAGACCACTTATGTGATGAATGTGGTTAATATGATTTGTTGTTGTTATCGGTTGAAGCTAATTGGATGATTTAGGGCAAAATGAAGGGATGCCATTAACTTAGTATAATATTGTGGCAACCCTAAAAGAACCCGATCAACTCTTTTATGGTTACCCGATATTATAGCAAGTTCATGACATCGTGGATTGCGCACGTGTGGCTTAAAGTATAATAAGGAACCGATATGCTTAATGGAAGTTGATTAGGTGGAAGGTTAGCCGCTGGTACACCTTGTATACATACCCGGTCAATAACTAGAGAGCATATCGAATTCGGATTATACTTTGAATCATTCGTGTTAGTTATTTGATTGCATGATGTTTTGAGCATGATTACTTGAGTTAATGATAGACAATTGTAATGAAATTGACATGATGATATGCTAAGCAACAATCTCATAGGATTCTAGCACTCCTGCCTTAGCTTAATGATATGAAATGAGTATGTGGTATCGGTATGAGAGCATTGACTACTTGTGTGACTAACATGCGAGCATTTGAGACTAACTCTCGGGTCATCGTGTCACTTGTTTTATAGAAATGGTGAGACCCAGGAGAGCCGGAACGAACTATAGGGCTGAAGAGGAAGAACCTCAACCGGAAGCTCAACCGGAGGTACAAGGAGGTAGGGGCCGTGGTAGGGTCGTGGTAGAGGGTGGTAGGGGCCAAGGAAGGGGTCGTGGTGAAGTTCCTGAGCCAAATATGGCTGAGGTGATCGCTCAAACGATCGCCAATATCATGCCAACCATTATTGCTCAAGTCACGGCAAATCTTGGGCAAAATAATGGGCCTCAAAACAACGAAGCCCCAGAAAATATGATTAATGAAAATGCTCAACCTCATGCCGTAGAGGATGAAGGAGAGGGACCAGTGGGAGTTAATATTGGAATGCCCATGAATAATCAATATGGTGGATACCGTCAAGGATGCATATTTAAAGACTTTAAAAGTTGTGGGGCACCGGAGTTTGATGGAAGAGGTGGTCCCACGGAATGTATAAGGTGGTTTGAGGCGATAGAGGCGGTGATTGAAAGGAGTCATTGCACCTATGATGACCGGATTTCCTATGCATCCGGCATGTTTAGGCATGACGCCTTGAGTTGGTGGAACCAAGAAATAACGTTGGGCCGGACTCATAATTTGGAATGGATTGACTTCAAGAACAAAGTGAAAGCAAAGTTTTGTCCTCCGTATGAACTACAAAACTTAACCATTGAGTTTGCTAATCTCAACATGGAGGGAGCCGATTACAAGGGCTATGTTAGACGATTTCAAGAGTTGTCTACCCTCATTCCTCACTTGGTGGGTACCGAGCCTCAGGCCATCCAGAAGTTCGTATTGGGCTTAAATCCTCAAGTCCGATCTTATGTAAACTCCAACATGCCTACTTCTTTGGCTAATGCGGTTAACCAAGCCGGGAGTGTGACTGAAGATTTATTGAGAAGTGGTGTTTTGAGCAAATCCTCATCAAACAAGAGGAAAGAAGTGGGAGAGCCGAGCGGGGTAAAGAAAGTGGGGAGGTTTGACCCCAGAAATGCAAATAGGGGTAGGGTGATGGCGGCGGTGGAACCGGCTAAGAAGGCTTATTCTGGGCCTCATCCTTTCTGTGGGAGATGCAACAAGCATCATCCCGCCAATGCTCCATGTGGGGCATGCTTTAATTGCAATCAAGTCGGGCACGAAGCTAGAAATTGTAGAGCTCCAAGGGCGGGTCCAATGAATGTGGCTCCCGTTCGGGCCGTCCCTCCTCAAGGCAACCAACGAAGAGGAGAATGTTATGAATGTGGTAGCCGTGACCACTACCGTTATAATTGTCCCCGATGGGTGGGGCAACAAGTTCAAGTAGCCGTTCATCCCAATCAACTCCAAATGGTCGGGCCTAACCAAAACCGGGGCCAACAAGGCCATCAAGTGCAACCACGCGGCCGAGCCTTTGCGGCCAATGTAAATGAAGCCCGCAACGATCCCAACGTAGTAGCAGGTACCTTTCTCCTTAATGGTCACTATGCCACCGTCCTATTTGATTCCGGGGCCGATTATAGCCTCGTGTCTTCTAATTTTGTTCCTTTGATTGATGTGAATCCTTGTGCTTTAAACTATGTGCTTGACATTGAAATGGTAAACGGGTCACTAACTAAAATTAGTCAAATACTTCGCGATTGTGTCTTGACCTTGGAAGATGTCGATTTCTTCATAGACCTTATGCCTTTGGATATTGGGAGTTTTGATGTTATTGTGGGTATGGATTGGTTAACGGCGGCGAAAGCGACTATTGATTGTGGTGAGAGAGTTGTTAAGATACCTTTGACTAACGGTAGAATTCTTAGGGTTCAAGGTGAAATCTCCGATTCCTCTAATTCTAAAGTCTTTAGTGCTACCGTCACAAAGGTAGAATTGAAGACCGTTCCTATTGTTTGTGAATTTCCCGATGTCTTTCCGAATGACTTACCGGGATTACCTCCAGCACGTGAACTTGATTTTCGTATTAATCTTATTCCCGAAGCCGCGCCCGTAGCAAAAGCTCCGTATAGACTAGCCTTAACCGAAATGCAAGAATTACAAACTCAACTCAAGGAGCTCCAAGAGAAGGGTTTCATTCGCCCTAGTCAATCTCCTTGGGGTGCTCCTGTTCTCTTCGTCAAAAAGAAAGATGGATCCTTCAGAATGTGTATCGATTACCGGGAATTAAACAAGCTCACAGTGAAGAACCGGTATCCTCTCCCAAGAATCGATGACTTATTTGATCAACTTCAAGGTGCTAAGCACTTCTCAAAAATTGATCTTCGCTCGGGTTATCATCAACTCCGGGTACATGAAGATGACATCCCCAAGACGGCTTTTCGTACAAGATATGGTCACTTTGAATTCACCGTAATGCCCTTTGGATTGACTAATGCACCGGCGGTGTTCATGGACTTGATGAACCGGGTGTGTCAACCATACTTAGACAAGTCCGTCATTGTGTTCATTGATGACATACTTGTATACTCGAAGACAAAGGAGGAGCATGTTGGGCACTTGCGTGAGGTGCTTGAACTACTAAGAAAAGAGAAGTTGTATGCCAAATTCTCCAAGTGCGAGTTTTGGTTGGAAGAGGTCCACTTTCTTGGTCACGTAGTGAGCAAGGATGGTATTCATGTGGATCCAAGCAAGATTGAAGCGGTCAAGAATTGGAGAAGACCCGAAACGCCATCCGAGATCCGTCAATTCCTTGGATTGGCGGGTTACTATAGAAGATTCATTGAAAACTTCTCCCGTATTGCACAACCACTCACCCTCTTGACTCAAAAAGATAGAAACTTTGAATGGGGCGAAAAACAAGAAAACGCCTTCCAAACTCTTAAGGATATGTTATGTGACGCTCCTATTTTGACGCTACCGGATGGAATCGAAGATTTTGTTGTTTATTGTGATGCTTCGGGGCAAGGGTTGGGTTGTGTTCTTATGCAAAGGGGTAAAGTCATTGCTTATGCCTCTCGTCAATTGAAGGTGCATGAGAAGAACTACCCGACACATGATTTGGAATTGGGAGCGGTTGTGTTTGCTTTGAAGTGTTGGAGGCATTATCTCTATGGCACCAAATGTGTGATTTATACCGATCACAAAAGTCTCCAACACATCTTCAACCAAAGTGAATTGAATATGAGGCAAAGGCGTTGGTTAGAACTATTTAGTGATTATGATTGTGACATCCGTTATCACCCGGGCAAGGCAAATGTAGTAGCCGATGCCTTGAGCCGAAAGGAGAGAGTGAAACCAAGAAGGGCTAGAGCTATGAGCCTCACGGTAGGACCAAGTATTCGTGACCGGATTATTGAAGCCCAAATTCAAGCCACCCTACCGGAAAACTTTGGAAATGAAAACCTAGACGGTATGGAACAACTATTCGTTAGAAAAAGGGATAATGGGTTATACATGGGTGAAAGACTTTGGATTCCCATCCTCGGTAACTTAAGAACGCTTATTATGAATGAAGCTCACCTATCGCCTTATTCGGTCCATCCCGGGTCGGATAAGATGTACTTTGACTTGAAAGATTTGTATTGGTGGCCGGGCATGAAGCGTGATGTGGCTAGGTATGTGAGTGAGTGTCTTACTTGCTTACAAGTCAAAGCCGATCACAAGAAGCCACCCGGATTGTTGGTACAACCGGTGATGCCCGAATGGAAATGGGAACATATTTCAATGGACTTCGTTACTAAACTACCGAAGACGAGAAGCGGCCGTGACACGATTTGGGTGATAGTAGATCGGTTAACGAAGTCGGCTCACTTCTTAGCCATTCGTGAAACCGATAAATTTGACACATTGGCTCGTTTGTACATCAAGGAAGTAATATCTAAACATGGAGTGCCGATTTCTATCATTTCTGATAGAGATGCCCGTTTCAAATCGAAATTTTGGGAAGCCTTTCAAAAAGCCATGGGTACTCGACTTGACATGAGTACGGCGTTTCACCCTCAAACGGATGGGCAAACCGAGAGAACCATTCAAACACTTGAAGACATGTTGAGGGCATGTGCAATTGATTTTGGTGGAAGTTGGGAAGACCATTTGCCGCTAGTCGAGTTTTCATACAACAATAGCTATCATGCTACCATTCAAATGGCGCCCTTTAAGGCATTGTATGGTAGGATATGTCGTTCTCCTCTAGCTTGGGCGGAAATTGGAGAGAGCCAACTTATCGGGCCAGAAATTGTGATTGAGACGACTAAGGTAATATCTCAAATTAAGGAGAAGTTGCAATTGGCCCGTGAGCGTCAAAAGAAGTATGCCGATGTGAGGCGGAGACCGTTAGAGTTTGAAGTTGGTGACTTTGTGCTTTTGAAAGTATCGCCTTGGAAGGGTGTTGTACGTTTTGTGAAGAGAGGTAAACTTGGACCAAGGTATATTGGTCCTTTCAAGATTCTTGAACGGGTTGGGAAAGTTGCTTATCGGCTAGAATTGCCTCAAGAGCTTAACGGTGTGCATGATGTGTTTCATATTTGTAATTTGCGCAAGTGTTTGGCGGATCCTACACATCATGTACCTATGGACGAAATTAGGGTTGATTCGCATTTGAACTTTGTTGAAGAGCCGGTGGAGATCTTGGATCGTCAAGAAAAGAAACTCAAGAACAAACGCTTCACGATTGTTAAGGTTAGATGGAATGCTAGACGTGGAGCCGAGTTCACTTGGGAGCGAGAGGATCACATGAAAACTAAGTATCCGCATTTATTTGGTAATTAGTGTTTTGTTGAATTTCGGGACGAAATTCTTTCAACGGGGGGATAATGTAACATCCGTGAATTTTGACCCGTTGACTTTTTGTGTAATTTGACTAACAAACTTGTTGAATGAAATAATTGGGCCCATTTGTGATTTTGTGTCTATGTGGTATGTTAGTCGGGTCGTTAATATGTTTGATTGGCGTTTAATTGTTTATTCGATTGTAATTTGGCTTGAGAAGAGAATCGGGTCGGCCCGTGGGTAGTCCACGACCCACCAGCCACCCATGACCCTTTTCTCCCCTCCCTTATCCTTTCCTTCACCCTTCCTTCCCATTCTACCTATCTTTCTCTTTTTCTCTCAAGCAAAGGAAAAGCATTTCATTCTCCATCTCATACTTGCACCAATTTAGTGTTTTGGAACTGCCATCATACAAGAATCATCGCCATCTTAACCTCGTTTGCTTCATATTGGAGAATCAAAAGCCAAGTTCTTGCATTTTATCCATTTTGACCTAATTTCGGGTTTTAAGCTCAAGGAGAAACTTTGGTAAGTCAAATTCATCCCATTTGCTCCTACTTATGTTTATTTATGCATTTCTAGTCGTCTTGAACATTTGCAAGTCATAAATCGGCTTAAAACTAATTTTGGGTCAAATTAGGGTTAAATTAGGGTTTGGGTGATTTGGAAGTGATAGTGATGTTTTGGTCGAATTTGTGGGTTGGGTTATGTGTATTTATGGTTATTGATGTTTAGTTATGCTTCAAAATGAGTTACAAGTCGTTGTAAATCGATTTGGGTCGAATTTGGGGGTTTTTGGGTTTAGTTTCTGCACTAAACTGCTGCTGCTGTTCGTGGGTTGCCCAGTAGGGGGCGTAACCTACGGCCCTATGGGGCGTAGGTTACGCTAGTGCAATTTTGTTGGGGCGTAAGTTACGGCCCTTTGGGGCGTAGCTTACGCCGAAATTTTACCTTACGCCCAAAAACCCACTGTTTACGCCACTCCTTACGCCAAAAGTGAACTTTCTAGAGGACCGTAGGTTACGCCCATATTGACCGTAGCTTACGCCCGTTGTATTTTTGCCACCGTACCTTACGCCCCTGAAGGCCGTAGGTTACGGCCTTTGTTTTCTGGAAATTTTCCTTGTTTGACCTAGTTTGACCTTCTGGACCTTTTTACGCGCCGAGTCTTAACCTAATTCACTTCTTACCTTGCATAACATTGATTAAGAGTCTTAGAAGTCATTTAACGTCGAGAAACACTTTGGAAACCTATTTAGGGTTTTGCCGTTTTCTTGATAACTACGTATGTGTTTGTGAATGTTTGATGTGAATGTATATGATCGATATTTAGGTGTTGGACGCGAGGAGAACATTGTACGATAATAACTTGACTTTATATCAATCTTAGCTTTCTTAACCAATCGAGGTGAGTTTCGTATCTCCCTACTCGCTTGAGATTCGGGCTGAAAAGTGTAAATTTGTGTGTTTACTTATGTTGTTGATTGATTGATGGATTTGAGTTAAATGTTGGTTTGATGAGACGGTTATCACGTTTGATTGACTTGGTTTACGGTTGTTAGGTATTTCATAAATATTAGGATAGACGTACATACATGGAAGTCGGTTATGCTTCCATTGGGTTTTAGATGTGGTGGGAAGGCTGCGGGTGACCCTATATATAAGCATCTGGGACTCGAAGGAAGTAGAATCCTCTTAAGTGTATGTACGTATAGTTGGTTTAAATTGTGGTTAATGGTTTACGATTGACGATTATTTGATTGTTGGCTCATGTTTGTCGAATATTAATTATTGGTTCAAGTTCATCGTATATTGATTGTTGGTTCATGATTGATGCATTTACAATTGATCGTAAGCATTGCATACATTGTTGATGACCCTCGGCAGGGGATTGCCGACATCCTGGTGTATAGATGTATGCACCCATTTTGGATGTAGTTCCTGACTCCGAGTATATAGACATATATATCTCGATGATTTTGAGATACAGCCTTGTTCATTGTGATGACAGAAGGGTATCGTTGCATTGGTGACTGGTGTTCACGCATAAGATAGGCATGTTGGCTTATTTATGCATTGGTACTTGCATTTGATATTTATATCATTGAGCATTCATTTACACGCATTTTCGTACTTATGTAATCTTGTTGATTGGACATTGTTGTGTTACTTAGAGGCTCACTGTAAGTCACGTTTAGCCTCTACTTGTACATTATGATTATTGTTTATGGTTCCTTGTGGACCATTACTACGAACTCACCAACCTTGTGTTGACTATGCTTAGTACACTTTTCAGGTAATCAGGTTCTCCCCGGACGTGGAGTTTAGTTGCTTGCTTGCTGTTAACCCGGACTTTGGACTTTATGAATCAAGGATTCATCGACCTTCTCTCTTGCATTATACTTAGGATCGACTTGCCATCTTTGGGATGTTCTTTGTAAACTTCGATGGTTATTTGCTCCTTATGTATTGTGGTACTTGTTTCGTATTGAAATGGATTCACTGAATCCTTAACTGCATTTAGTTCTTGTTCTATTGTAATTCCACCTTGCGCTATATGATTTCCGTGATATTTCGAGCCTCGGCTTGGGGTGTTACACTTCCATTTCAAGACTCTTGAGTTTATGAGCCATATCCTGCATCTTCATGATATGTTCACGAACACCACTAGTCCCCTCATACTTAAGAGTCAGCATTTGAAGCATTAGGGAACTTGCATGAGCCTTAGACGATCCCTTAAATTGATCCTCAACGGATTTGAGGTAAGTCTTGACATTGTCAGAGTGTGGGATCGCACCTCGGATACTGACACTAATAGAGTTCTTGATCATCATTAATGCTAAGCGATTTGATTTCTCCCACTTTTCAAATTCTGCCTTTTGAGTAGCTGTGGAAGCTTCAGTAATGGCAGCGGGTTCATCAAATCGAAGTGCATAATCAAGGTCATATAATCCCAGACCTAGCAGCAGTTGCTCCTTCCAGGAAGTGAAGTTCGCACCAGTAAGTGGCTCAACGCCAAAGTTCGGTACTATAGTGGAAATAAGGAGGATATATTTAGGATACTAATTATAGAAGATTATTATCGTGACAGTGTTAGCTATATAAGGCGGAGTAAATAATGTCTCTAAAGTAATGGAACTAAAGTAATGTATATATATATATATATATATATATATATATATATATATATATATATATATATATATATATATATATATATATATATATATATATATATATATATATATATATATATATATATATATATATATATATATATATATATATATATATATATATATATATATATATATATATATATATATATATATATATATATATATATATATATATATATATATATATATATATATATATATATATATATATATATATATATATATATATATATATATATATATATATATATATATATATATATATATATATATATATATATATATATATATATATATATATATATATATATATATATATATATATATATATATATATATATATATATATATATATATATATATATATATATATATATATATATATATATATATATATATATATATATATATATATATATATATATATATATATATATATATATATATATATATATATATATATATATATATATATATATATATATATATATATATATATATATATATATATATATATATATATATATATATATATATATATATATATATATATATATATATATATATATATATATATATATATATATATATATATATATATATATATATATATATATATATATATATATATATATATATATATATATATATATATATATATATATATATATATATATATATATATATATATATATATATATATATATATATATATATATATATATATATATATATATATATATATATATATATATATATATATATATATATATATATATATATATATATATATATATATATATATATATATATATATATATATATATATATATATATATATATATATATATATATATATATATATATATATATATATATATATATATATATATATATATATATATATATATATATATATATATATATATATATATATATATATATATATATATATATATATATATATATATATATATATATATATATATATATATATATATATATATATATATATATATATATATATATATATATATATATATATATATATATATATATATATATATATATATATATATATATATATATATATATATATATATATATATATATATATATATATATATATATATATATATATATATATATATATATATATATATATATATATATATATATATATATATATATATATATATATATATATATATATATATATATATATATATATATATATATATATATATATATATATATATATATATATATATATATATATATATATATATATATATATATATATATATATATATATATATATATATATATATATATATATATATATATATATATATATATATATATATATATATATATATATAGAAAAATTACAACATGAAAATCACATTTGACCTTTGGGCACAAATAGTGAAACTATGTATATTATTGCAAAATATAAATAAATAAATATATTTATATATATATAATATAATAAATTTAAAACTAATGATAATGATAGTAAAAGTGATTGTGACAAGGTGTCTACACTTTCATATAAATAGTATACTTTTTCAATACAAAACTATCATTCATTATTAGTTTAAAATATATATAACATAATATGACAACTCATTTCTGTCGGTCATTTCTTTAAAATTTGACCCGACAATTAAGTTGAATTTAATGACAATAAAAATGTCTTCTAGTGATTCTTAGAATAATTGAAAAAATTTACTACCTGACAAAACTCCCTTAAATCATTAGTGCTTCAACATATTCGAAAAACTTTTTCTTTGTTGGCCACAAAAAACAACTTTAATATATTATATATATATACCTCAATCATTCGGCTATTTATTTCCCTGTTAGTGGCTAGGCACCTCATAATTTTATCCTCCATTAATTTCTCATTTTACTCCTTATTAAACGGAGTCTTGGAGTCTTTGTAAGCATGGCCATATATTAATATATAGCCATATTTTTGTGTATGAGTGAAACTAACAGATTTCAGTAGTATCTGGTTTTATGCTATCTTCAAAAAACTATTTTAAGCCTCCGATGATCCGCCGGAAAAAATACCACCATTGGCGATTTATCATCCGATAATTGGTAAGTTTTCTTTTCGATCAAATATTATGATTAAAAGAGTTATTTCAATCATTTCCAAATTCATTTACAGAAGTGTAGTTATGTTCCGAACAAAATAATGGAACAAAACTAACAAAAATTTTTACTTTATAAAATCATATTTTCAACATAAAACATGTTTCAAGTATTTACATAAATAAATAATATACGAATCAAGGGGTCGTTAGGAGTCTTTTGCTCTGATGCCACATGTGATCCAACAGCCCCCACCCTACCTGATTACTCAATCCTTCTGAAATTAGCGTACTCTGAAAGCTACTAAAGAAGGAAAATTCTGAATCACCACGGGCTATTAAGATAAGGTAATGTATAGCGAGCATGAACATATTTAATATTTTGAAGATGGATGATTGAGAAAACGAAATTACAGAGCTTTAATCTTGTTTGACAATGACGAAATAACAGAACTTTAATCTTGTTTGACAATGTTAGTAATTTTAAGTTCTGGGTTTTTTGTTTGTTTATATGATCGTTTTGGATCAATATCAAGCATAAATGGATGAGTTAGCAGCCACATAAGGCTCAAAAAACTGGATGGTAACCGGCTACATGTAGATTAGCCGGTAACATGCATCATTAGGACGTTTTTGGAAGTTAATTACATAACATAGACCCCCGACTAGATTAATACATAACATAGACATTTTGTCATATTTCATTACATCCACAAGTCATTATCCCTATAAATAACTTTACTCCTTACAAATGTACATTGTGAATAGCGTAGGGGGTTCATAGTAAATGATGATGAATGAATACATCTCGGTGCCGTAACTTTTGCACAAAAGGGTTTAACATTCTTCATTACTCATACACTCTTCAGCCGATCCAATTCCAAAATATCAGTCACCATTTAGAAAAAGAAAATGTCCGGTGCCGCCATCGCTGCCGTTAGGTCATTTACGCGGTCAACTTCCGTCCGTAGTGCCGCCGCCGCCAGACTATCCTCCGGGACCAGAACCTCCACTTTTCGTTTGCCACCCACAAGACCTCGCATCTTCAGGTATTGCACAAAACAAACCCTCACAATCCACAATCTTAAAAATGTGAAAAGTTATTTCTGTTAATTAATGTTTGTTATGTGATAATTTTGAAGACGGCCAGTTGAGCTGAGTGCTTGTTTGGAGACAGTGCTGCCATTTCATACAGTTACTGCCTCTGCTTTGATGACTTCTATGCTCCATCTTTCTCACCCTATTTACGCTTCCCTTCCTGAAGGTATATATATATATATAACTATAATTCCTTCAATTTTGATCAAACCCGAATCACTATTACTACAAGTATGCATTACCTATAGGAACGGTATTGTAACTTGGTGTTTTTTTTAATTTAATTTTTAACCTATATGTGAATTTCATTTCTGTTTTACTTTGTGTGCACACCGATCAAAACCACGTGAATACCACTTATGAGAAGTAGACAAACATATATATATGATTGTTGTGTTAAGATGACTGCAATGAGAGAAATTTGTTCATTATTCTGACTTGTTCCATCCTAACAATTGATGATAGTGAACGGTTATATATTTTAGTTTAGTGTGAATAGTCTTTTTCTACGGACGATGTAAAAGTTTCATGTCAAATTAGTAGATTGATATCAACATCTTTAATCTTTATTTTTTAAATCAGAATTTGTTAGAAACAGGGCTATAACTTTTCATCTTGCACCTATTTCTAATGCATCAAGTATATATGTTACTCTTTTTGTTAAAGGTTAAGGTATTTATGTGGGTTTTCTTAGTATGCATATGTTTTAGAAACAAAAATGAAATATTTTCTGTAAAAATAAAAATCAAATAACCAATCTTTGTAACAGATATGCCTTCTTTTTTATAATGTAGTATAGTTTACCATTGCAGTCGAAAAAAATTTATTAAATGTTTTTTTTACGCTTGAAATGCATTGTTGACATTAAGTTAGAAGAGTTTCATTTTTTGTTTCTCTACAATGTTATCTAAGCTTCTTACTCCCCTGATCTTAACAACTGAGATGGCTTGTGTATAGTGAACTATAGAAAATTTTAAAAAAATTGGTTACTGATAGTTGTACTATGTGGGAGTTTTATCTTGTATACCTGTTTGAAACTCATATGCTCACTAAATTCGTGTCCTTTAATTTTGCAAAACAAAAAATTGTTTTGCCCACTCATATGATTAAGGTAAATGCAATTGGAATAGAACACAATCCCAGAATATTTGGTAGGAAAATGAGATTGGATTCAAAGACCTTTTGATGTTTTCGAGGAGATACTTGCACTTTCTCTTAACTACCCTAGTTTGTTGTGGGTATGCCTTTGTTTGAGAAAATCATGACGTGGCTTATTTTCATATAGTTTGAAAGCATTAGCTGTGTATGGTTTGCTGTTTGTTGTTGAATTGAGTTTTGACCATAGATGAGAAAGTTTGAATAAGACTAAAGGCATTGCTTTTACATCAACTAAGTTTGTTCACGTTGCTCTACTAAAACATTAAGAATCTCATATAATATTCTTGTTCCAATACTTACAGATTTATGTAAAAGTAGTAATCGACCTACCCACGTGATCTGATGGTACAAGTACAGAGGGTCACTAGGACCAGAGTTGTGAGGGTGTTCTTATTTATGTATTAGGAATGTCAAAGTTCATCAAAGACAATTAGTCCAACACTTGAAGATTATTTAAAGATTGTCTAGCTGAATATGAGATTCAGTAAAGGGAATATCCTGTCCCAGACAAATTGGTATCGACTAATATGGAATGATTCAACGAGATACTTTAAACTAAAAAAAAAAAACATTACTTATGGGACCATTTAAATGGAGCAATAAGCTAAAAAAATCAACATAGAAGAAATGAAGAATCATGCAATTTGCTTTTTATAATTGGTTGATTACATCATGACACCATCATCTCTATTTATATAGGTAGCTAACTAGCTCTTTACCAACGGAATTGTGATGGAATTGTGGTATCGAGTTACTGAGGCTGTTGAGTGGCTGAGCTGTAGAAGTAGCTGTGTATGCCAACATGTTAATTTTTTTGGTGTTTTCGGATATGGATGCATTTAACCATCTGTTGTTTATGAGTTTGCTAAGTTATTTCAGACATTGTTTGAGGATCTGATAACATTATTTCTTCCATACAAATATGTTCTCTCTAGTATCATTTGTAATAAAGCTGTATGGGACATAATTGGTTCGGTTAGTTTATGTGTCATGGAGAACTCAGACTACTTGGTGTGTCTACTAACGTTGATATGAACTCCGTATCAAATTTAAACATTAGAAGTAACAAAGTATCCAATATAGCCAGTGTGGTTCTATATCTTGCATGGTTGAGCTATCTGTTCTGAGAAGTTAGTACTCTTGCTTTTATATCAAAAATGTCATTTTTATAAACCTTTTGGTTGGATTAAGTGCTTTGGTGTCTTCTCGTAGATAGCTGGCAGAACTCAGTAAAGTATCTAGGAAAAGATGATAGTTAAAAAGTGTTTAGAAGATTTTGATTAGTAGGAATGGCAAGAGTCCGCTTGGGTGTCAATTACCCAGGCAATAAGGAAATATGCAAGCTTAACTTGGCAAAGATCTGTTAATCCTGACCGTCGTGTGCTTGGCTACTGCAGCTATAGTACAAGATTAAGAATATTTTTCTTCTGTCCTTGTTTATCAGTGTCTCGTTCTAGATGTGTGCTGTATACCGGTACCCTAGAAAACGATATACACTTTCTTTAACATCAAAAGTTATGCTAATTATTGGGATGCACATTCCTGAACAATGAAATTTTAAATTTTTTTCAAGATTGATGAATTTATGTTAGCTTTAAAAGCCACTGAATTTCCTTTATGGTGGGACTATCTAATGTTCGTGTCTGCTGCTATTAGTATATCTTATTTTCTGCTACTTGGCTTGTTTTAGGTTCATGAGGACACCATTCCATTCTCATCTATCACCTTGCAACTTAAGACTAGAGTTCTAAGGAGAACATGTGGAGGGGTGGATTAATGTAGCGAGTTGTGAACTCCGTTTTGCTGTTTTGATTAGAATATAGCAATCAAAATTGCTGGTCTTTGACGTCGTTAGTGCTTTAAACTAAGCAGTTAAAGAGCCAAAAATTTGTCATTGATAATTTTTCTTTTCCTTTTTCTTTCATTGTTACTATTCACTATATATGTTTACAAATCGTACCCATGGATCTTGTCACAGGTTCCTTATTATGATAACCAATTGTTGCATATCTAGTTATGTATTGCCAGATTATTATTTTAAATCCTTGATGCATTCAACTTAAAGTCATGTGTTGTGTATGTGACTGTTTAGTACTCATCTAGGCACTTGCCTACCAAAGACATACAATATTATTTCTTATATTAGATTAATGATTCAAACTTGGGGATATTTGCTTGGAGCTTAAAAGTTCAATGGGGCTTATTTTCTAAGCACTTCTTTACCCCAAATATTATTCAGTAAGCCAGAAAAGGCCGTGCTCTCGATTGAGCCCTACTTCCCCCTGTTCTCTTTCGAATTCATGTTTCAAACACGAACACCTCTACATACACTGCATGACCGTTGGCCGATGTCACAACACTGTGGCCCTTGCTGCTTCGGCTTCTACCAGACTACCACCATTATATTTGCACAAAATCTGGATATAAAAATGAAAACTGAAAACAAATAGTTTGCCTGTTGGCTACACTATCATATTGAATCATTGCTTTTACTACCAAGCAGTACTTCATAGATAAAGTGTTAACAAGCCCTCCTAAATAACTGTTAGCAATCACTCCATGTTATACATACAGCTGGGTTTACATCCAACTCCAACATAGGTGAGAGATCATATGAATGCAACATAAACCTAATCTTTTAGAAGAATTGATGATCAAAATTAGTGAAAGACAACCGTTATCACTTAGGGGAGGGTATGAACACTGCAGGTAAACACTATATATTCCTTTATTCCGGAATTAAAAAGATATAAAACCATCTATTTTGTTATGGAATATATAAGATATATGTTTTATTTTACATGGAATGCAGAAATAGGAATACAAAGTTTTTTTGTCAGCTGTTGTGCTTTCAACCAAAGTCAACGTCTTCTCTTGTGATTGACCTTTCTCTTCTCCTTCTACTTTTGATGGCAACTGTTGACCTTTCTCTTCTCCTTCGACTTTCCATGGCAACTGTCGTTTATACCGTCGAAAGATAACTAAGCATATGAATGCTGCACACGAACAAACAATTACACTGATTTTGAGTTTTAATGTCAGATAAGTTATAACAAAAACTAAGAGTTAGTTAGATCATCTAACTTTAATAACCTAGTATTGAGAAAGCTACCTGCAAAAATGCGCGTTTTGATGGAAGTCAGATTCCAAAAGGCCGTGACTACTGATGCTGCAACTATTTTCTTGTGAGAACAATCTCCCCATGCTTCCAGTATCCGTGCTTTCACACTTTCACCTGACCGTTTAAAGTATAACTTAGATGTTAGTATGCAGTTTTTTTGAATTATGGATCATAATACAATCTCTTTTGGCAGTTCCTTTCTATATATTAACATCATCAGTTCAGCTAGTTCTGGTTCATCTTACCTTTCTTGCATATTTGAGTTGAGTACATTGAGTACAGTTTTGGGCCCGTAAAGCCGATAAAGAACACTGCAAGATAAACATACACAGAACATAAGGTTTCATTATTGATACATGAGTTTAAGTGTTGTATCCGGTCCAGGTCAAAAACGCATATTGATAGTTATCAATTATCATACCTAGTGCGCAAAGCCTCTTGAATGTTACAATATGACCATAATCGGATCCAAGAAGTAACAATGGTGCCACCTGAAATTCATACACACCATGATCTATAAGTAATGTAAAATGTAGATTAAGGTGAAAGATTTCGTTGTAATGTGAATTTACTTTAAGGGTCATGGATGGATCTCCTGAAAACAGCTCTCGAGCTTTTGAAATTGCAAAATTTAGTGCAGGAAGTACTACTCTTGCAGCTCTCAAAATGTCATCTTCTTTAAGTTTAAGTTCTCTCTTGTTTTCAATGCCATTCCTGTAAGTTTCATTGTGATATCAACAAGTTAAACAAAAACTGGAAATTGCCAACTAATATTAAACAAATTCATTGTAATCAATCTTTCTGACCTTTGAGCAATCATATTTGAGAAGAATGAAACACCCAAACACAAAAGGCCCAATTGAGATATCAAAGAAAGCATGCTGAAAACAAATATCAACACATTGTAAAAGCCTTTAAACACGAATTTTCATAAAAATCTAAAGAGGGCAGAACCGCAGAAGACTACTTACCTAAAACTAATGCCTGATGTAAAACAGGATGATAAGAAACAAAGTGACCCAAACCCGAACCAAAGTGTGGATTTTGCAACATCATTCCACATTATCAGATCATTTACCAGTAACCCGATTCGATCAAAACTCTGCCCATAATCCTCATCCTCGTTTCCTTCTGTAAATCACAACACATTAAAGATTCAAGATAAACAAGAACCCAAAAGAACCCAAAATCAAAACGGGAAAAAGATTCAATCTTTCTTACTTGGGGAAGGAATGGAGTGACAGGAACTCGATTTATCCTTTTTCGATCTTCCACTATGTCTCCTTTTCTTAACCTTATTATTACTACCAACCAGATCATCAGCCAAAACCAATTCTTTATCTTCTCGAATCTCTAGTTCAATCCGTCTCCTCGATCTCCTAACATTTCGAGGCGAACCCAGATTAACAAACCGGTTCTTGCACCGTCTACGAGAGCCATGTGGGTCAGAACCCTCATCGAATCCGTCAAGTCGGGTTCTTGATTTTTTAGCAGGGGAAGGGGAAAGAAAGAGCAAATCTTGTAATGAAAGTGGGTTTTGGGGTTTTGGAGAAAGACTGTTTTTTGGTGAGTAAGAAACTAGATCAAGAGACAATGTTGGTGGTGGATCTTGGCTACTTGTTCGAGCCAAACGAGAAGCCGATTTGGTTCGGCTTCTAGGGTTCGATAATGGGGCTGTTGTGTACGGTGGTGGCGGCGGCGAATCCATTGTCATATGATTGAGTGAAAGAAAGAAAGATTTGTGGGTTTGTTATTATAGGGTTTGATAGAAGGGTTTTGGTTGCAGGTAGCCGTTAGGGAATAATTTGAAAAATAAGGAGGGGAAAATGATGATGATGTCGATCATGTGGGTATGGGTTTGGGAGTTTATGCAAATCAAACGGTAAGAAACCTTTGACTAAAGGTGTCAATTTTTGGGAATATAAAAAAATAAAATAAAAAATAAAATATGTGTCCATCCATGTCCATGTGATTGATTGATAGATTCTTTAACTTTTCAATTGGTCTGCTTTGACGCTATAATTTCAGATTTGCTTACTTTTAACTCTAACATAAAAATTTAGGAAAGGCAAAGGGTAACACCACCAGGAAAAAGGTCAACCTGACCAGGGCATTAGCGGCGACGTCGCCGCTAATGCTGGTGACGTGGCGGACCCCACATGCCAGCAATAATTACTGACGGAGGGGGCACTTTTACTCTGCCAGATTAGCCATAACTGACATGGGGGGCCCGCAGCATTAGCGGCGACGTCGCCGCTAATGCCCTGGTCGGGGTTTGACCTTTTTTGCCCTGGTCGTGTTAACCTTCTCGTTTAGGAAAATGATATGCTACTAGTTGCATCTTTTATTTTAGCGATAAATTTTACTAAATCAGTCAAATAAGTGTAAGGTGTCACCTTATATCAATGATGATGTTAGGTCGAAAATCGACCAAGTATAATTTGTTCAGAAATAGCTGAAGCTCAGTGAAGAATACTTGTACAGAATTCTGAAGTCGTTCAGGAATTAGTTCACTGAAGCTTCACTTCAGTTCAGATCAACATATCAGAATACCATTCAGCTGAAGTCAAAGACTGAAGTCTGAAGAAAGAGAATCAGCTCAGATGTGGAGCTCAGAAGTTGATTCTACCTGATCGAATACTGAAGCATCTCAGTGTAAAGTACTTACAACACTTTACACTGATTACGAGGAAGCCTTTTTACTTTACTAACATTTACCCAGTTAATAGCTTTAACTATTAACAAGTACAAGGTTGAGTAAAAGGTTGGGAATAAAGTGTGAAATGTCACATCAACAACTTTCACACTTAAACCTTAAAAGTACGCATGTTAAGGAATTTACTTTAATTCCTTAAATGCTCCCAACCATATTTGTACGGTCTGGTCCACATCAGCATGAACCTTGCCTATAAATATAAAGGCTTCTCACAACTTGCAAAATGCTTGAAACTTTAGCATTGCAACTTGTGAGATATACTCTAAGTAATTTTTACGAGTATTTCCAAGTTATTAGATCACTTGTATTTCTAGGTTGTTTAGATATTTACACTTGGGTGTTTATCTTTGTTCCGCAGCAACCTTTGTATTTGTTTATATCAATAAATCAAATACATTGAAAAAGTACATCGTGTCTCAATGCTACATACTTGATCTATACATATTATTTATATAGTTTCAGCAATTATTGTTTCTTGCATTTACTTTCAGTACTTTTACATTATTGTTTATCCATATCTGGATCGTATTCTGAACTGGTCTACTTCCAGTTAGAACTACTTGCCAGTCGGGTATTAACCATCTATATTTGGGATTCACAATTGGTATCAGAGCAGCAAGGTTGAATTATATTAATTCCTTAACCTTTGATCTGCAAAGATGGTTGACCAAATATTCAATGAAGGCCCTGACCCTAATGCTACTACTCCACCTACTCCACCCCCTATCATCAACAACAATATACCATCGCATAATGTACACGTACACTTTCCAAATAATCCTGTTCCCAAGTTTGATGGGAACAGTGAAAATTTTCAAACATGGAAAGCATGCATGCTCAAATATATTGCTGGTGTTGAAAGACATTTGACCGATATTCTTAAAGAATGACCCTTTGTCCCCATGAATGCCTCCACTGTTGTCAGAACTGCCGATGGGACTCCTAGGATGACACCTAAGGAGAAGGATCATTGGTCTGAAGAAGATCATAGGCTGGTAGACCTTGATACCAAGCTGCAAAATATGATTTTATATGCAGTTCCTGAAACTCTTATGCCCACCCTTGTTTTACTTGAAAATTCAAAATTAATGTGGGAGGAACTTATGACACAGTTTGAAGGCACCTCTGAGACTATTGTCACAAGAAAAGTTGCTTTAAATAAAAGATATGAGTCTTTTTTTGCTATCCCTGGTGAAACTTTAACTCAAACATACATCAGATTTACAAATCTGGTAAATCAATTGAAAGCCCTGGGTGTAACTAAAGACATAGAAATTTTGTTAGAAAAGTTTTGTGACATCTTACCTTCTAAATGGGAAAACTTGATCTTGGTTTTAAGAAAAGGAAAAACCTTGCACAGTCACACTCTTGCTTCCCTATATGGAGCCTTCAGATACACTGAAGAGAACAAAGCTGAGAGAGCTGTGGCTGAGCAAGATGCCAAAAATCATGCTTCTACCAGTTCAGTCATGGTTCAGTACTCTGAGCCACATGGGACTGCTCTACTATCTTCTGAGAGTGATCATTCTGACTCGATGAAAAAGATGGTCTCTGAAATGTTTAAAACTGGTATTTCTGGTAATGTAACTCATAATTGTGATGAGGATGACAATGATGATCTGGTTGCCATGCTGGCTAAAACGTTCAATCGTTTTAAGGCCAAATCAAATCGATCTGGCAAACCATTTGCTTCCAGCGCTTCTATTGACAAGTCTAATCTTGAATGCTTTAAGTGTGGCAAGAAAGGACATTTCATGAAGGAATGCAGATCTAGTCAGCCTTCATCATCACAATCTGCCCCTAATCATTCTATTTTTCAGAAATCTGATGACAGCTATAAGGCTAAGTACAAGAAGCTGAAAGCCCAAATAGCTCTCATGGCTCAAGACAACTCAAGCAATAATAGTTGTATGATTGCCAAGACTGAAAAATGGGAAGAATCTGACGAGTCATCTGATGATGAGGAAGAAGTTAGGGACATGTGTTTCATGGCACGTGAAGATCAAGGTCATTTGGTCAAATCTGATGTTGAATCTGGTCGATGGGTGGATATAGTCACAAAAAAGGTTAGTGACTTTGGTTTTGAAAGTAATGAGGAACAAAAACTTGACCTTTTGGTTCTTTTAGAGGCTGACATTTCTTTTGTCGAAACTGTGCGTTCAGAAAGTCTAAAAATGTTTGAGAATAATACCTCTGAACTGAACGCCAGTCAGGCCAGACTAAAAGAACTGAAAGATGTTCAGTTGGATTTAAAAAGTTATCAGTCTATGGTTGCCACTTTAGAGTTGGAAAAAGAAGAATTGAAGACCATCCTTGAAAAGGAACAAAAAATAATTAAATCTTGGATGAAAGCACCAAATCCAGATGCTGCAATTAAAAATACTTTTGCAAATCAAAGAACAGCATATGAATCTGGTGATCTTCACTTGGCATCTATAATCACTGATTTAGATGCACTTCCAAAGGCAATGAAACCAGAAATTATTTTTCCTGAAGTTGGCAAACAGAAAACTGTGACTGATAAGGCCCAGGAACAATCTGAGGGTAAATCTGAAATAGCTCAGACAACTGTTTCAGAAAAGAAGGCTAAAACAAAAAAGCCATCCCCTCAGACTTCATCTAAGGTTCCAAAAGGCCAAAAGAAGAAGAAAAATATCTCCCCACTGAGCCTTCTACCTCAGATTCAGGTAAGGCTCAGGTGTCTAATGAAGAATCAATTTTGTTAAGGTTAGAGAGTCAATTTCAATTATTGGCTAGACAAGTGCAGAGTTGTAATGCACGTTTAAAAAATGTTGAAACCACTCCTCTTCAACCTAAGCAAAATGCAAACCCTTTTTCCAAACAAATCAAGCAAAAATCTGAGAAGAAAAAGGTTGAAACCCCCATCAAACCAACTGTTTTTGTGTCATCTGAGATTATAACTGAGATCCCCTTCGATCCTTCAGTTCCTTCTGAACCAAAGAAATCTGAGACTGCTAAAGGAGAGTCTAGTGAACTCATCAAGAGATGGGTTCCCAAAAAGAACTAATCTTTGTATTTGTGCAGGGAGACCGAAAGAAGAATATATGGTTTCTTGACAGCGCTGCTGGCAGAACCATGACTGGTTATCAAACCCTGCTGAAGGAATATAGGGTGCAAGAGGGGCCCTCAATAACATTTGGGAATGATGAAAATGGACAAACGGAGGGATATGGTGTTGTGAATAATGGACAAGTCAAATTCACACGTGTTGCATATGTGAATGGTTTGAAATATAACCTGATCAGTGTCAGTCAACTGTGTGATGATGGCTTCAAGGTATTATTTGATATTACAAGGCACCATATTCAACAGAGATGGAAAGGTAGTATTGATTGCACCAAGAAAAGGAAACATTTATATCATTGATATGAATAGTTCACCCACTGAACAATGTTTCTACACAAAGGCAGATGAAGACACAAACTGGTTGTGGCACAAGAGATTATCCCATCTGAACTTCAAGAATATTAATAAGTTGTCAAGAAAACAACTTGTTGATGGGATACCCTCAATGTCTTTCAATAAAGACAAGCCATGTCCAGGTTGTGAAATGGGTAAGCAGAAAAGAGCTTCATTCAAGACAAAGCAAAGCTTTAGTATAACTGAACCTCTTCACATGCTTCACATGGACCTCTTTGGACCAATGAATGTTCAGACAAGAGCAGGAAAGAAGTATACCCTTGTTGTTGTTGATGAATATTCAAGATATTGCTGGGTAATTTTCCTCAGATCCAAGAGTGAAGCTGCCGCTGAAATCATTGCTCTCATCAAACAAATTGAACTCAAGCATAAGCGAAAAGTTTGTCAGCTCAGAAGTGACAATGGCACTGAATTCAGAAATGCCACTCTGGAGTCCTTCTGCACTGAAACTGGCATATCTCAGAACTTCTCCTCAGCCCACACACCAGAGCAGAATGGTGTAGTAGAAAGAAAGAATCGTACGCTGATTGAAGCTGCTAGAAGTATGCTAAATGAATCTGGTTTTCCCAAGAATTTCTGGGCTGAAGCTGTTGCAACTGCTTGCTACACTCAGAACAGATTTGTCTATGTCAAAAGACACAAGAAGACAACCTATGAAGTACTCAGAAATAGAAAGCCTAATATTGGATATTTCCATGTATTTGGATGTCCAGTATACATTCTGAATGATTCCAGTCAGCTTGGAAAATTTGATGCAAAAGCTGATGAAGGGTACTTCCTAGGATATTCAACAAATCGCAAAGCCTTTAGAGTCTATAACAAGAGACTTGAAAAGGTTGATGAGTCAATTCATGTTACCTTTGATGAATCTAATTCTGCAATTTTTAAGAATTCAACTCCTGTACCACCCTCAGAAAGTCCAATAAGTTTTGGTGATTTTGATCCTATTGTCCAATCTGATCAGACACCTGAACCTGCTTCTGAACATCTCAGTTCAGAACCAATAATAAACAAGTCAAGCAACATTCCATTCTATCATTCAGTCAGTTTTAAACTACCTTCTGAACTGACTATTGGATCAGATGTACATGCTGCTTCACCTCAGATATCAGGCTCCACTGAATTACCCCAATCTGAACAGTTTCATGATGCAAATCATGATCTGCAGGAGGAAGATGATGAGACTGAAGTATTCTTTTCTGAAGCACCTCCTGAAGTAATTCAGAGGAGTTCTTGCACTGATATCATTGTTCATCCTGGTCATTACACTAAGTGGACAAGAGCACATCCAATCGAGCAAATCATTGGAGATTCTACTAGTGGGGTTCAGACCAGAAGAGCCACAAGCAATCAATGCTTAAATGTCAGCTTCTTATCACTGATAGAACCAAAGAAGATTGACGAGGCTATGAAAGACCCTAGCTGGATTGAAGCCATGCAAGATGAGCTCAATCAGTTTAAAAGGAACGATGTTTGGGAACTTGTTCCTTGTCCCAGTGATCTGAAGAAAGAACCAATTGGGACAAGATGGGTCTTCAGAAACAAGATGGATGAAGATGGTCATGTGATTCGAAACAAGGCAAGACTTTTTGCAAAGGGTTACTCACAAGAAGAAGGAGTAGACTTTGATGAAACCTTTGCACTAGTTTCTAGACTAGAAGCTATCAGAATTTTCTTAGCTTTTGCAGCTCATCATGAGTTCAAAGTCTATCAAATGGATGTCAAAAGGGCATTCTTGAATGGTGAATTGGAAGAAGTTGTGTATGTGTATCAGCCACCAGGGTTCATAAATGAAGAAAGACCTCATTGGGTGTACAGACTGAACAAAGATTATATGGTCTGAGACAAGCACCTAGAGCCTGGTATGATACTCTTACTAAACATCTTCTGAAACATGGTTTTAAAAGGGGTGCAATAGATAACACTTTATTCATATTGCATGATAAAAGTGATATCCTACTTGTACAAATTTATGTCGATGATATTGTGTTTGGGTCTACAAATAACAAAATGTGTAAACAGTTTTCTGAAATAATGTCATCTGAGTATGAAATGAGTATGATGGGTGAACTGACATATTTTCTGGGTCTTCAAGTGAAACAAACCAGTGATGGTATTTTTATAAATTAAGAAAAATATGTCAGAGATTTATTAAAGAAATATCAATTTGATTCTGTCTCATCAAAAGATACTCCTATTTCTGCACCATTAACTTTGGACTCAGATCCCAATGGAAAACAAGTAGATCCCACAAAATATCGTGGTATGGTGGGATCCCTTATGTACTTAACTGCTAGTAGACCTGACATAATGTTTGCAACATGCCTTTGTGCAAGATTTCAGTCTGATCCCAGAGAAGCACACGCAAATGCTGTGAAAAGGATTTTCAGATACCTTAAAGGTGTCCCCAGACTTGGTCATTGGTATCCCAAAGGCTCAAGTCTAGATCTAATGGGTTATTCAGATTCTGATCATGCAGGTTGTAAAATAGATAGGAAAAGTACCACAGGTGGTTGTCATTTCCTAGGTGGCAAATTAGTTAGTTGGACAAGTAAGAAGCAGACTGCAGTATCACTCTCCACAGCTGAAGCTGAATACATTTCTGCAGCCAGTTGCTGCGCTCAGATTTTATGGATGAAGAACCAACTAACTGATTATGGTGTTAAGTATACAAAGACTCCAATATTTTGTGATAACACCAGTGTCATTGCCATCTCTCACAATCCTGTCATGCACTCCAAAACCAAGCATATTGACCTCAGGTATCATTTTATTAGAGATCACATTATTAAAGGTGACATTGAACTTCATTTCATTCCCACTGATAAACAACTCGCTGATGTTTTTACAAAACCCTTGGATGTCAAAACATTTAAACATCTCATCAGTGAGTTAGGTATGCTAAATCCTGTATAGCATTACCTCAGGGGGAAGTGTCAAATATTTTTATGTTTAAAAGAATTTTCTCTAAGGGGGAACTTTGCTTTCAGAAAAAATATTTTGACTGAAATGCTTCAGAATTTCTGAAATGATTTCAGAATAATTGTATAAACTGAGATGGTTCAGATTCCTTAAATCTGATCATGCTCAGATTTTGTGTATTATTTCTGAGACGAGTCAGTCCTTTATAATGTATTTTGGATACTTGGTCGTTGTGTGAACACGTGAAGGTTACTGTATAACGTTTGAATAATGATACCTTCTGCTGACGTATCACACAAGTGGCGCCGTAAATGTAAAAGTGATGATTACTTTTTATTAATGAAAGTTGAAAAGTTTTCCAAAATGTGGGCCCTAACCGTCTTTGCATTAAATGCGGACGTGTAACCCAAAATTATTTCGGATTTCAAACCCGATCAAAATTGATTTCGATTAAAATAAAATTTCTTTTATGGGTTTGAATTTCAAAATTACTTTTAATTTATTTATTTTGGAAAAACCCTTTGTATTCCATCATAAATATAAATACCATTTTCGAAAACAATTCCTTCATTTACTTCTCTTTACATTTACTCCCAATCATCATTCTCTCTCATTTTCTCATTCCTTCATAACTCCAAAACCCTAAATTCATCTTTCATATTCAGTTTTCCCTTGTAGAAATAATGGCTAAACCTGCTTCTCACGCCAAATCACTAATAGCTTTCGAATATAAACCATCCAAAGTAGTCAAGGCCAGTGCACAATGGCCAAAAGGGTTCGATCCATTGACCCTTAGATTCAATATGAATAATTTCATGGCCGCACTGAATGCCAAAGGCAAAACCTTAATGGGAAGGATTAATAAATTTCTTGAACAATCCCCTCTCCATTATGCCTTGACTGCAGATCCTCAAGTATTGTATCATAGATACTTACTTGAATTATGGTATACTGCTACTCTAAGCAAGGATGAAAAATCCATTGCTTTTTCTTTAAAAGAAGGCACTAAGCAGTATATCCTTTCACCTTGATGGGTTTCGGGAGGCCCTTCACTTGAACTACCTTCCCTCTTCTTCAGCCTATGCAAAAAGGCTAAAAGGAGTTAATTTCAGGGAGGTACTGCATGCCATGGGTCATGATGACATGGTCGATGCTGAGCACAATCTGAGAACATCTGGACATATTTTTCTGGATTTTGTGGAGTGCCTAGGTGGAAACTGGGGTGGATTGGACCAGATTTCATTAACACAAGTAGAAATCGGGTACTACTTGTGGCATGGGATTGAGGTGGACTTCGCTGAGATACTTTCTCTCAGCTGGTAACAAAATTAAAAGGGAAAAGAAGTCCACATATCTCATTTCCCAGATTTCTGAGCATTTGCTTCATGAACATGCTTGGAGATGCGTATCACATGGAGGGGCTTGAATCTTCAACAACGGAGTTCTGCAGGGATCTATCAAAGCTATCTACTTCAGATCCAGAACCAGAACTCTCCGTTGCAATGCTTCAGGTAATTAATAAAACTGAAACAACACGACCGGCTGGCTCAGAAAGGTCACCGAGCGGGTCGCAAAAGAATGCGAGACCCATTGGTGCACCTGGTGGTCAAATGTTGAAGTTGTTTAAAACCCCAGCAACTTCATCTACCCAACCACCGATTCCCTCCTCCACTGACCAACCTGAGGATCTCCCAAAAGATCCCTCAGGATCTCCAAAGGGCTTATTAAAACGTCGTAAATATAAGCCGTCCTCACAGCCCAAGGACATTAGTACCGAAGCAAACCCCTCTGGATCTTCCCAACAAGAACCAGAGGAATTGAGTCCAAAGGGAAACTGATGTGTCTCAATATATACATATTTCCCACATCTTATTTGGACGTTTTAGGCATGTTTGATTGCCGTTTATACATGTTTTGTGGTGCTTTATGGTATTTGCTAGTGATTTCAGGTCTAAGGCATGTATTTCACTCACAAATGGTAGAAAACGACTTAGGAATGGTCCAAAGGCACTAACGGATGAAGCATGGTCGAAAACGAAGCTGAAATGACGAAACTAGGTAAAAGTCGCGGCGCGACTTTTAGCTGACCTGACGGATTTTCTCTCTCCTGGGGTATAAATACCAACCCTTCTCAACCCTAAACCTAATCTTGGACACTCCAGCCTCCACACTTGTTCTCCAGCCGATTTTGAAGGTTTTTCAAGGGTTTTTCATCATCCAAACTATTTTGAAGACTTGAAGATTAATTTTGGCTCTTAATTAGTGATTGTAGCTCGGTTGTAGCCTCGATTTGGATTATTACTTCACATTTGGTACACTATGTTCTCCTTTTTATTTGAATTTTCAGCTCTTTTCATTATGAGTAGCTAAATCTCTATACATCTATGAAGATGAAGTGAAACAATTAGTTATGGTTGCATAATATTTTGAATTCAAGTTGGTTTTACTTAACATTTTGTCAAGATCTTAATGAAGTGATTTCTTCTACTTAAACTTGTTTTCTTTGTGATATTTGTGTTCTTCGATAGTGGTACTAGTTGAATGCAAGTATTATTTAAGTTGTTTGTCTATGAATAACTCTTGCTAGGTCATGGTATGATAGTAAAGAATACAAGTCTAATAGAAATTGCTTTGTTAAGTGGATTTAACGGTTGGTGGTACCACTTGTTGCAAGAAATTGGATTGAATAGGTGATCGAGTCGATTTTATAAATTAGATTTCACACATCAAGTTTTTGTCTCCACACTTGGGGGCGCAAAAGAATGCGAGACCCATTGGTGCACCTGGTGGTCAAATGTTGAAGTTGTTTAAAACCCCAGCAACTTCATCTACCCAACCACCGATTCCCTCCTCCACTGACCAACCTGAGGATCTCCCAAAAGATCCCTCAGGATCTCCAAAGGGCTTATTAAAACGTCGTAAATATAAGCCGTCCTCACAGCCCAAGGACATTAGTACCGAAGCAAACCCCTCTGGATCTTCCCAACAAGAACCAGAGGAATTGAGTCCAAAGGGAAACTGATGTGTCTCAATATATACATATTTCCCACATCTTATTTGGACGTTTTAGGCATGTTTGATTGCCGTTTATACATGTTTTGTGGTGCTTTATGGTATTTGCTAGTGATTTCAGGTCTAAGGCATGTATTTCACTCACAAATGGTAGAAAACGACTTAGGAATGGTCCAAAGGCACTAACGGATGAAGCATGGTCGAAAACGAAGCTGAAATGACGAAACTAGGTAAAAGTCGCGGCGCGACTTTTAGCTGACCTGACGGATTTTCTCTCTCCTGGGGTATAAATACCAACCCTTCTCAACCCTAAACCTAATCTTGGACACTCCAGCCTCCACACTTGTTCTCCAGCCGATTTTGAAGGTTTTTCAAGGGTTTTTCATCATCCAAACTATTTTGAAGACTTGAAGATTAATTTTGGCTCTTAATTAGTGATTGTAGCTCGGTTGTAGCCTCGATTTGGATTATTACTTCACATTTGGTACACTATGTTCTCCTTTTTATTTGAATTTTCAGCTCTTTTCATTATGAGTAGCTAAATCTCTATACATCTATGAAGATGAAGTGAAACAATTAGTTATGGTTGCATAATATTTTGAATTCAAGTTGGTTTTACTTAACATTTTGTCAAGATCTTAATGAAGTGATTTCTTCTACTTAAACTTGTTTTCTTTGTGATATTTGTGTTCTTCGATAGTGGTACTAGTTGAATGCAAGTATTATTTAAGTTGTTTGTCTATGAATAACTCTTGCTAGGTCATGGTATGATAGTAAAGAATACAAGTCTAATAGAAATTGCTTTGTTAAGTGGATTTAACGGTTGGTGGTACCACGTTTCTTTCACAAAGATAAAAATTGTTATTTAAATAATCAAACAAACTAGTTAGTTCGAGGAATTGTAATAGGGTTGGTGGTACCACTTGTTGCAAGAAATTGGATTGAATAGGTGATCGAGTCGATTTTATAAATTAGATTTCACACATCAAGTTTTTGTCTCCACACTTGGGGGCGCAAAAGAATGCGAGACCCATTGGTGCACCTGGTGGTCAAATGTTGAAGTTGTTTAAAACCCAGCGACTTCATCTACCCAACCACCGATTCCCTCCTCCACTGACCAACCTGAGGATCTCCCAAAAGATCCCTCAGGATCTCCAAAGGGCTTATTAAAACGTCATAAATATAAGCCGTCCTCACAGCCCAAGGACATTAGTACCGAAGCAAACCCCTCTGGATCTTCCCAACAAGAACCAGAGGAATTGAGTCCAAAGGGAAACCCACAAGCAGCCATCTCCAAAACTTCTTTAGGAGGAGATGGTGAAGATAATACTAGTGTGCCAGCCCAGCACACATTAGAGTCCGTGTCTGCACGCGCACCCCCTGAAACTTCACAAATCTCACACTCTACTGCAGCACGAATTGATGAAGTCTTTGGTGTGACACCACCTGAGACTGGGATTCCAAACTCTACGGCCGATGAAGTGATTCTTGATGATGGTACGAGAATCATTAAGGCAACCCCTGTGTCTACTATCTCTGGCGATGAATCTATGGCTAAGCCAACCCATAAATCTGGTGACGATGCATCTGCAGCAGCAGTTGTTGAACCAGAAGCTGGTTCAGGTACCAGTGATCTGAACCAGGGCATATCTGATCAGACTGCAGTTTCGACTGACCTCTAGGATGAAGATGAGCCAACTCAAGGGAATCTTGATTCCTTTGCTGATTTTGAGTTTGATGAGGGATTACTGGAGGAGAATCAGTCTTCTAATTCTGAGCCAACCTTCAGCCTCGCAAACGTTCCTCCTCCCCCAGAAATCCAAAATATACTTGTTGAACAACCATATCGCCAACCAGAAACTTCTCATGAACATCCATATTTTCCACCAGGCTCAACTCCTGCCTATGTTACTTCACCAACTTTTCAACCACAACTACAACACCTTCACCCCCAAATTCACAATGTTCCAAGGCCAAGGAATTTTGATGAGCCAGAGCAAAAGGAGATGGACTCTGAAATTGAATCTGAGGGTCCATCTGAAGCTCAATTGGAAAAGACTCTGGCTGGCCTTAGAACTCTTCCCTTCATTGCTTCTGCTTCTGCACAACCACCTCCTCCTTTGAGTGTGGAAGCACAGTTAGAGAAATCAAATGCCGAAGTCCAAAACCTCCTTGTTCAGGTTGAGGGCTTAACAAAGTCTCTAACTGCCAACACTAAGTCCCTGGCTGATATGAAAGGTGCTCAGTTGTTTCTTGGAACTGAGTTGACCAAAGTTGCTGGTAATGAGGGATTAGTGGCTGGGAAGCTGAATGAATTAGTGTTTGCTTGCAACAACATCAGTGCAGCAATAAGGGAAGCCTTCAAACTGACAAAGAAGGAGGTTCAAGCTTCTGTTGTGGCGAACTTGACTTCTTCAGTTCAATTAATTAAGCAAGATGTTATGTCAGTTGGGAAGGAAGTGAATGAGTTGGTTAAGAAGCCCAGTGTTAACGAAAAAGAACTTGGGTCTTCTATAAGTGTTGACATTATTGAGAAACTGAAGTCTGAGCTCTCTCAGGAACTTGTTGCTCAGATTTCAGCTTCAGTGGCTGAAAAGGTGGAAGAGAAGGTCAGAATAATGGTAGCTGAGCTTACCAAGGATACAAATAAAAGAGTGGATAAGGCTGTTAATGAAGTAAAAGAATCTGTAACCACTCTTGATAATTCAGTAAAGGAAATTCTGACCTTGCTTAAGAAAGAAAATGTTGTTGCTCCTCCTCCTCCTCCTTCATTCTCTGAAGAAGATAGGAAAATGCTGAAAGATCTTACTGAGAAAGAGGCTCTGAACCTTAACTCATCATTCAGGTTAAGGGCTCAGTTCTCTACAATGGCAAAGGGCATTTCTGATTGCCTTCTGCAGCAGAGTTGGGAACCTCTGAAGGCCATGCAGACGGCGATTGATTTATATGCTAAGATGCCTTCTGAGGTCCCCAAAGGGGGAAATGTGCCTATTGGTTTGCTCTCAAGTACTCAAGAATTAATAGAGGCAACCAAGAAGCAAGCTGAGGAACAATCTGGTGGTGCCTCAGTTCAGGGGGAACAAAGAAAATCTGAAGTGCAGCAGTCTGAACCAGAAAAGAAAGATAAGGGCAAGGCCCATATGGTGGAAGAACCCAAGTCCAAAGGTTCTAAGGATTCTGGACTTGTGGTTAGTGAGAATGTTGATGAACATGGTTACCCCTTACACAATCTTGATGCAGATGGCAAGAAATTAGTGGCTCTGCAGAAGCAAGTCTCTAATCAGTTTATCATGTGGAGGGAAAACAAGGAAAGAGAAAGGGCACAACATCTTTCGATGGGGACCCTTGATCATGTAGATGCTGCAGCTCTTGGTCTTTCATTAGAAAGATATCAGAAAATCAAAAATGATCCGAGAGTGCAGAAAGCAGTAGTTGATATGCTTGAATATGAGTGTGGGATGATATATTCACCTCTGGAACAAAAGCTGGAAAGTCTCACCTTCAAGTTGTCTATTGAAGACTTGAAGAAAAATAGAATGAATGAGATGGATTTGAAAAAGAAAGATAAGGGCAAGGCCCATATGGTGGAAGAACCCAAGTCCAAAGGTTCTAAGGATTCTGGACTTGTGGTTAGTGAGAATGTTGATGAACATGGTTACCCCTTACACAATCTTGATGCAGATGGCAAGAAATTAGTGGCTCTGCAGAAGCAAGTCTCTAATCAGTTTATCATGTGGAGGGAAAACAAGGAAAGAGAAAGGGCACAACATCTTTCGATGGGGACCCTTGATCATGTAGATGCTGCAGCTCTTGGTCTTTCATTAGAAAGATATCAGAAAATCAAAAATGATCCGAGAGTGCAGAAAGCAGTAGTTGATATGCTTGAATATGAGTGTGGGATGATGTATTCACCTCTGGAACAAAAGCTGGAAAGTCTCACCTTCAAGTTGTCTATTGAAGACTTGAAGAAAAATAGAATGAATGAGATGGATTTGAAAAAGAAAGAGATTCTAGCTGAAGTTGCCAAGGTTGAAAGGCAATTGTTAAGGCCACCCACAAAACTCAAAGTGACTGGACCAAGGTCTTCAAGGAAGAACATTCGTGATGCTGACCTTTCTACCTTCAAGCCAATTTCTGATGATGCTGCTGAGATCGAAAGGAAACATGAAAAGGATCAGTATGATCATTATATGAAGCATCGATCCCATCCAGCTAAAATAACTGACATAGAAGTAACAAAAGCTGATGGATTGAAGCTCTTTGATTTGGTTGTTAAAAGAGAAGGAAGGGCAGCTGAAGAATACAATCAGGTTTCAGTGCACGAATTTGGGATTTCTGAGCATAGAGAGATGATCCAGATTCTGAGGGGAAGCCAAAATCTGCTCTGATTGGTGCATGGTTATCAAGAATACAACAAAAGATGCAAGCCAAGGTAGAGATTGAAGGCAGATTATTTGGAAAGAAGGATCATTCTCCACTGAAGAGAAAAGCTACTGAAGCACCTTCTGGTTCGAGGCCTGCGAAGAAGTAGTTTTCTTTTCAGTTTATCATTTACTTGTATAATTATTTGCAAATGTAACAAACACTTCAGTTTGTATATATATGTTACATTTTGTAGCTAACAAGTAGATGATAGCTTTAAGTTAGAAAAATCACAAGTAAAATTCTGAGACATCAATGATCTATAAGATGTACTTAGAAAATTTTTACTACTTAAACAAAAACTTGCATTTCAGACTTACAAACATGTATAGATAGAAGTCTGAGATGCATGCACTATTTCAGAACAAATAGGGGGAATTTGTTAGGTCGAAAATCGACCAAGTATAATTTGTTCAGAAATAGCTGAAGCTCAGTGAAGAATACTTGTACAGAATTCTGAAGTCGTTCAGAATTAGTTCACTGAAGCTTCACTTCAGTTCAGATCAACATATCAGAATACCATTCAGCTGAAGTCAAAGACTGAAGTCTGAAGAAAGAGAATCAGCTCATATGTGGAGCTCAGAAGTTGATTCTACCTGATCGAATACTGAAGCATCTCAGTGTAAAGTACTTACAATACTTTACACTGATTACGAGGAAGCCTTTTTACTTTACTAACCTTTACCCAGTTAATAGCTTTAACTATTAACAAGTACAAGGTTGAGTAAAAGGTTGGGAATAAAGTGTGAAATGTCACATCAACAACTTTCACACTTAAACCTTAAAAGTACGCATGTTAAGGAATTGACTTTAATTCCTTAAATGCTCCAACCATATTTGTACGGCCTGGTCCACATCAGCATGAACCTTGCCTATAAATATAAAGGCTTCTCACAACTTGCAAAATGCTTGAAACTTTAGCATTGCAACTTGTGAGATATACTCTAAGTAATTTTTACGAGTATTTCCAAGTTATTAGATCACTTGTATTTCTAGGTTGTTTAGATATTTACACTTGGGTGTTTATCTTTGTTCCGCAACAACCTTTGTATTTGTTTATATCAATAAATCAAATACATTGAAAAAGTACATCGTGTCTCAATGCTACATACTTGATCTATACATATTATTTATATAGTTTCAGAAATTATTGTTTCTTGCATTTACTTTCATTACCTTTACCTTATTGTTTATCCATATCTGGATCGTATTCTGAACTGGTCTACTTCCAGTTAGAACTACTTGCCAGTTTAACCATCTATATTTGGGACTCACAGATGATTAAACACTCATGTTTAAATTCGAACTTGAAATCTCAATAGAGATAAAACCTTCCACCTCCCTTTTGGACTATTAAACAAAAACTTGCATTTCAGACTTACAAACATGTATAGATAGAAGTCTGAGATGCATGCACTATTTCAGAACAAATAGGGGGAATTTGTTAGGTCGAAAATCGACCAAGTATAATTTGTTCAGAAATAGCTGAAGCTCAGTGAAGAATACTTGTACAGAATTCTGAAGTCGTTCAGAATTAGTTCACTGAAGCTTCACTTCAGTTCAGATCAACATATCAGAATACCATTCAGCTGAAGTCAAAGACTGAAGTCTGAAGAAAGAGAATCAGCTCATATGTGGAGCTCAGAAGTTGATTCTACCTGATCGAATACTGAAGCATCTCAGTGTAAAGTACTTACAATACTTTACACTGATTACGAGGAAGCCTTTTTACTTTACTAACCTTTACCCAGTTAATAGCTTTAACTATTAACAAGTACAAGGTTGAGTAAAAGGTTGGGAATAAAGTGTGAAATGTCACATCAACAACTTTCACACTTAAACCTTAAAAGTACGCATGTTAAGGAATTGACTTTAATTCCTTAAATGCTCCCAACCATATTTGTACGGTCTGGTCCACATCAGCATGAACCTTGCCTATAAATATAAAGGCTTCTCACAACTTGCAAAATGCTTGAAACTTTAGCATTGCAACTTGTGAGATATACTCTAAGTAATTCTTACAAGTATTTCCAAGTTATTAGATCACTTGTATTTCTAGGTTGTTTAGATATTTACACTTGGGTGTTTATCTTTGTTCCGCAACAACCTTTGTATTTGTTTATATCAATAAATCAAATACATTGAAAAAGTACATCGTGTCTCAATGCTACATACTTGATCTATACATATTATTTATATAGTTTCAGAAATTATTGTTTCTTGCATTTACTTTCATTACCTTTACCTTATTGTTTATCCATATCTGGATCGTATTCTGAACTGGTCTACTTCCAGTTAGAACTACTTGCCAGTTTAACCATCTATATTTGGGACTCACAGATGATTAAACACTCATGTTTAAATTCGAACTTGAAATCTCAATAGAGATAAAACCTTCCACCTCCCTTTTGGACTATTAAACCAAGAGTTCATTGATTGTTACTACTAACATTAGCGATACTAGTAGATAATATGGTCTGTTTAATATAGCCAAAGTACTTAAAATATAAATTGATAGTATAAATTTAGCTTGATAGTTTCTAAGTTGAGTATTGTTACATAACAAAATATAGTCTAGCTATTAGTGGAATAAATGATACTAGAGGGACTAAAAGTGTCAAGTTAGATAGATGGGTGGTTAAGTCGGTTAATAAGTCTATATAAGTGTATACTACCTCATTTGAATATCAGACTTGAATATTGATACAATTTCCTCTCTTCTTCTCTTCTTCTCTTTTTCTGTAAATTCCAACCGTAACAGTGGTATCAGAGCCGTCGATTCTCCGACGTGCTTTTGATTCCGGTTACAACTCCGATTCAGATTCCGATTGAGATTCTGGCTAGTCATTGGTTCTCTTCCTCCTAAAATCAATGGCTGTTAGAACTCTTGATTCGATTTCTTTTTCGCGAGCCTGTGATTCCGATCACTTTCTCCGGTGAACTTTTGTTCTCCGGTGAACTTTATTTCTCCGGTGAACTTTATTCTCCGGTGACCTATCCTTTTAATTAAAAAAAAAATCAAAAAAATTCAAAAAATCCAAAATTAATCACAAATTCATCATTAATTCACAATAAATAACCTAATTCAGTACAAATCAATGGCGGCTCCAAATTTTAATGGTTATGATGCTAAAGGTTGGAAACAAAGGTGTGAGAAAATATTTTTGGTTGATGAAACACCTAACAATCGAAAGGTGATGTATGCTGCTATCAAATTTGAAGGCAGAGCATTACATTGGCATCAACTCTATGCAAAAATCAGTGGGAAGTCATTGTTGGATATGTCATGGGATGACTATTCAAGAGCAATGTTATTGCATTTTGGAGAAGAACCAGAATTAGAAGATGAACTTTTACAAATTCAGAAGGCAGTGAGCAATTTACAACTAGCACTTGCACGAGTAGAAGAAGATGTATCAAGACTGCAAAAACAATCATTGATGATACAAGAATCTTTTGATGAGATTGAGGTTGAGTTGGCTGAGTGTGAGGAGAAATCAGAAACGGAAGGTATACATTCTCAAACTGATTCTTCTTCTTCCTTATACTATTCAGTGAGTTTTGGGAATGAAATTAGAATGAATTTTGAAGTAGAAAATAGTGCACACCAGGTGTTTGATGAAATGCCTGACCGAAATTTGGTTGGAATTGAGGTTGGATTTAGTGATATCTCTCTATGTAGGACTATTTTAAGCAATAATTCAGTAGGTTTTGTGGATCAAAGTGAAGTGGATTCTAAAATTGAGATTAGTGTAAACAAGGTGTTTGATGAAGTGCTTGAACGAAGTTTTGCTAACATTGTGGCTCTATTATATGATAAATCAGTGATGAATGATGATGATGATAGGGAATTAGACAAAGGAAAAGATTTGGATGTTAATAGTGTTTGTAGTCATCTTGATTTTTGGGTTGTTAAGAAGAAAATTGGGGGTTTACATCAAGATGTGATTGTCGATGATAGTTCTTGTGTGATTAGTGAATCCAGAATTTTCAATAATATGGTGTGCTTTGTATGTGATTTTTGGGGGCAAAAATCTTTGAAGAGGGGAGTATTAGGTATTACTAGTATGTTTATGGATATAGAATCTTTTGAATGGAAACCGGGTTGGAGTAGTCTTATAAGGGGTTGTATGTATGAGAGTAATGGGGCTGATTATTTGTCTATGTGTTTGGGGAGTAAAGATACAACGGAAATGGCAATTTATGAGAAGTGTTGTTGGCATATGTTAAGTCTCTTATCAATAGTTATCGGACTGTTTGAATGGAAGTTGGAGCTGCAATATGGTTTAGTGGGAAATTTTAAGAAGATTCAACATAAGTGCAATATGAAAGATTGGGGTTACATTGTTATTGGAATTGAAAGTTTCGGTTGGAAACCGGGGTGGCTACATTGTTTGGTTGAAAAGAGAAATAAGGCTCAACACTATATGGAGGGTGTGTTTGTGTCAAGTTTTGTCATGATAAATTTGTTGAAAAAGTTTCTAATGGGTGAATCTGTTGAGATGGAGTTATTGGCAGGATGGATGTTGTTTCATAGATTGGTATTTTTGATAAGGTTGCAGCCCAGGAACCCTCATGCGGCTGTACTAACTATATCAGGCCACACAAACTTATGTAAAATGATCACTTGGAATACGGTTTTGGTTGAGTATGTGCAAATGGGTAAAGTTAATGAAGTTCTCGGGTTGTTTGCTGATATGAAAGATAAGGAACTGGGTTCCTCTAGTTCGAGTTTTTATGTGAGTATGTTGGTTGTACGACTGTCTTCTATAACTGCTACTTGGGCACGGGGAGGAAAACAACCTGCTGCAGTCGTCTCACTAACTGTTTTGGGAGCCCAGAGTGCAAATATTGTTGCTGCAGTTGTTGTGGAAACTTGCTGCAACACCATTCACACATATTATTCTTCAGTCTCATAACTCAAGGCTTTCACTACAACCGAGATCAACATTTGATGGCAAGTCGATCAAGAGGAAGGGTAAGGTTGCAGTCAAGATATTGGACCATTGGGAGAGGTTGCCTGTGGCTGAAACATCATGAAAGGATGTGGGAATTTCCATATTCGATTCTGCATTTTGAGTGTTGCTGCTGCTTGCTTATATGCACACCATTGTTTGAGGACAAACAATCCGTAAGGGGGGAGTATTGTTACATAACAAAATATAGTCTAGCTATTAGTGGAATAAATGATACTAGAGGGACTAAAAGTGTCAAGTTAGATAGATGGGTGGTTAAGTCGGTTAGTAAGTCTATATAAGTGTAATACTACCTCATTTGAATATTAGACTTGAATATTGATACAATAACCTATTAATAAAAGTATATATCATGTTGTCCTTCAAATTTATCTCTACAATTATAATTTTCTTTATTTCATAAGATTTACAAATTATATAGAAAACTTTTTCCGCAAATTGAATAAAGAGAATGTTTGTATTGATTAATATAAATCGAGTTCTGTATCAAAAGTGAAACACATATGAGATATTAGATTCGGGACATTCATGTACCATTAATGTGAGAAGCATTTGCCATAATGGGTATTAAGGTAAAAACAAAAACACTCAGAGAGCTTGAGTTTTGCCTTAAGACATTCAACTTCGTGGCTATGAGATAGAGGCCTAGAGGGTGTCTAAACGATATGATATGATTGTGTCGGTGGCTTGACTTGGCATCAAGGCTATTATCTTTAGGCTTCTTATGGATCAGGAGTAGGGCAAAAATGGTTTCAATGACATGGGCGAGTTGGAGAAGTTTTTCTTTTTTGTAAATAATGTAGTGTTATATGTATATAGACTTGGGGTAATTCTGTACTGGTGCATGATTTTGGTGATTTAATACAAACAGTCATTCCAAAAAAAAAAAAAAAGATATAGGCAATTAATGGAGGTTTGGGCCAATGGCGTAGGCGGGTAAGGGCTTGGCTTGACCCTGTGTTCTCTCCTGGTCGGGTCGGAGGCGAAAACTCCGGCATAAATGCAAGGAGGATGTATAGCTGATATAGGATCTTGTGGAACAGGATTTGATTCTGCAAGCGGTTCGGTACGAACGAAGAAATTTCGAACAAAAGGGTCGGAACTCGCCGATAGGAAAGGAGAGAAAAACAAAGCAATGCCAAGAGCTCCGTCAATCCGCTGTTCATCGATAGACGAAGCTCTCTCTTTATCATCTCGCGCCAGATGCAACAAAGGATGAGTCCTTTTTCCTTCTCGCGAATCACGGAAGCGCCTAGCACCCAGAGAAGCAAAGCTTATTTGGGAAAACGGCGCATAAAAAAGGGCTGGCCCGTCAAAAGTCACAAGGTTTTAGGTTTAATAACCTAAGTCGTCACAATCTTTGAGTGAGTCACGTATACATCTCACACTATAGATACCTTATGGGTTATTGGTTATTATTCTTGAGGACCGCATGAGTTTTAATTTGGAATTTTCGGGAGTGGTTGTTAATTGTTTATGGGTTTTTGGTTTTTGCATTGTTTTTAGTGAGAGATTTGATTTTTAAAATGAAAGAATTCAAGTTCGAATATCACAAGATATCTAAAGAAAGGGAAAGACTACGGTAGGTCGATTAGTCTTTGTGAAAAAAAATATTGAAGACCTTATTCTCATATTGTTTTAGTGGACTGTGGGCAGGTATCATATGGGGTAGAATTCTTTGGCAAACACAGATAGGTTTAGATTCCCATATATGCGAGTTTTGTCATGCCAATTTTTTTTCTTAGTTGGTCCCAAATAATGTATCTTAAATTCTTAATTTGGTTGTATATGCTGAGGCGACTTTCATGCCGTGCGTGATGAATAATATACATACATTTTTAAAAAAAAAGATATATAACAGGTTGATGACTTGTTTTATCTCATTTGGCTAGGACAGATGTGTATGTTTTCAATGATAAAGATTCGTTATGATCCTTTTTAACAACAAAAATTTAGCTTTTATAAAGATATAATACAGTAATTTAAGTTTTGCACTTGTGAACAAATCGACCAAATGCATTATGATAGAATACTCTTTTTGGCGGCCGAAGTTATAATTGTTTACAAAAAAAACATAAAGTTATATATATTTATGTGGTAGCAAGATATCAATAGGGAAATTTGAATAAAAAGTATCATTGGATTAAAGATGTCTATTTCAACTATTCGGGTTTCTAGTATTTTAGAGTAGAAACTTCTTTAAATGTTCTTCCGTCATGTATCTTTCCTCCTTCCAACTCTCTTTAATTAATCACATATCAGTTACTTTTCGAATAAAAACTCATCGGCATCACTTAATCGACAATATATCTTCAACATCAACTCTCTTGTTTACTTTTCAAACGAAAACCCAACCCCTTTTGTTTTGGTTTTTGTTTGGTTATTTTAGTTTCATTATGGAGTTTGAAGTAATGTAATGTAAATCAACAAAACGAATCTTATAGACCTAAATTAACTCATGTTCAGAACACATGATGAAAATCTAATTCAATACCATCTTATAGTCACCTCCATTATATATCGTAATCAAGGCGTTGTTTCTAGAAAATAATGGTTAGTAATGATGACAAAGGAAAATGATTACAACAAACAAATATGAGCGTTCCCATGGGTAAGGATTGGTGAAACTAGTCGTGTATATACTAACACTAGTGTTCAGGCCCGTCCAATGAACGGGTAGTCTCAAAATATATTAATCAAAGCTAAAAAATTGGAATTCAAGTATATTAAATAGATACCGAATAAAATTAAAATACCTAAAAATAAAACATAAAACGATTCAAATAAGGCAAAAAGTTGAAGAAGTAATGCGTAATAAACTAATCTTTCGGGGAAGGCCTTTTTTTTTTTTTTAAACGGCAGAAAGTATATTAATACATAACCGTCTAGCAAGTTACTAGAGGTCACAAACAATATTCAATAGTACAACCAAAGTACCAAAAAAAAAACTAATACAAAAAAGAGAACAAACTCAAAACCTTGTGTCCTCACTCATAAATTAAAGGGTTCTCTATCCATTTTATCCAAGAATTTCTATGGTTGGTGCTTCTGTTGGTTACCCACAAAAAAGAGGTTGATATAATATCATTAAAAACGTCATCACATTTAGCCCGAATGTTACTGTGAACAAAGTTATTTCTCGCCTTCCAAATGAACCACCACCAAACATACAAGATGGCCTTCAGTCGAGAGTCAATGCTGCGAGACAGATGTAGATTATCGACCCAGTCCATAACGACCTTTGGAGACATGTTAGGAATGTCAAGTCGAACCCATTGCTTGAGCCTGTTTCTGGTTTCTTGCATGATATTACAGTTTTTAAACACATGAAGAGTGGTCTCGATCCCCTTTTCACAAAAGAGACATCGAAAAGTATCCACATCTATACCTCTAGCAAACAGATTAACATATGTAGGGAGGCAATCACGTAGCAATCTCCAAGTAAAAAGATTTACTTTCTTAGGGACCAAAGAAACCCACCTGGTCTTACAAGAATTACTAATCTGAAGCGTTTTATGATCAATATACATACGAACCTAAGCCACTGTGAACTGAGCTTTGTTGTTAAGTGCCCACGTCCATTTGTCCTCCTGGTTAATCATAAATGACTTCGGTAGAACCTCCAACAAGTTATCAAGTTGTTGTTGTTCTCTTCCTAGTCGAATATGTCTTCTCCACACCCAAATCCATCTCGAATCAACAAATCTTTCACTTATCTTACACTCTTTATCCATTTCCAAAGCATAAACACGAGGAAAAGCATCTGCAAGAGTTTGATCCCCGACCCAACAGTCTTTTCAGAATCTCGTTTTATTCCCGCTCCCAATCTTTCGTTTAACAAAATCGCTATTATTATTAGAAATAGCATGGACACTTCTAATAGAATCCACAATCTTAGACCAAATACCCTTATTTGAAGCCATGAGATTAGTGAAACAATTATCCCCGTGAATAGCCAATAAAACTCTTGACCAGAGACACATAGGTTTTGAAATGGCACGCCATCTCCATCTGTACAAAAGCGCAAGATTCATAGCGTTCAGACTACCAATTCCTATTCCACCAACATCTTTCGCAGCCAAGACTTCTTTCCAACTAACCCATGACATTTTTCTTTTGTTACCCGTTCCTCCCCAAAAGAAAGATGCTCTCAAAGATTCCAACTTTGAGTTAATCTGTTTTGGCATCCTAAAAAAGGACAAAAAATAGATACCAAGCGAACCAAGAACTGATGTAATAAGCGTTGATCTACCCCCCATGGACAGCAACCCGCTTTTCCATCCAGCCAATCTCTTCTGAAATTTTGAAACAATCGGTTCCCAAGTAGATACACTTCCTATTCTACCACCTATTGGGATCCCCAAGTACTTAAACGGGAGAGATTCGGTTTTGCAACCGAATTTGTTAGCTAAAGACTCAACCTCAGCAATCTGCTTACCAATGCCAATTATGGACGACTTTTCAAAATTAATTTTCAAGCCAGACACACAATGAAAGAATCTAAGTGCATTGGAAATATTTCTCACATTCGTTTCCGACCATTCCCCCACTAACATTACATCATCTGCATAAAAGAGGTGAGAGACAGAGATGTGATTAATCTTGGCGCAATGAAATAAACCATTACTAACCAGATTATCGATTGCCATGTGAAGCCCCTCCATGGAAATGATGAATAGAAAAGGAGCCATAGGATCGCCTTGACGTAGACCACGCTGAAGCGGAAACTCCTCTGTAGGACTGCCATTTATTAAAACCGAAGATCTGGCGGAAGAAAGACAAGAGATTATCCAAGCAACCCACTTGTTTCCGAATCCCATAGCTATAAGAACAGCACTCAAATAGTCCCAAGCTACTGAGTCATAAGCCTTCGCGAAATCGATCTTGAACATCATTAAACTTTTTTTTCGAGCCTTGTACCAGTGAATAATCTCGCTGAGAAGGAGAGGACCATCTAAAATCTGCCTACCTTTAATGAAGGCAGTTTGTTCCGGACTCACAATCGAGTCAATAACCCCCGCAAGACGATTTGCCAAGACCTTAGCAACAATTTTATATTGCACGCCAATTAAGCTAATAGGCCGGAAGTCATTTAACAGGATATATAGGGTTATGGACTTTTGGGATCAACGTAATAAAAGACGAGTTACATCCTTCCGGGATATGTTGCTGTTGGTAAAATTCATCTATCATACTAAAAATATCATCTTTCATAATATCCCAATACCTCTTAATCAAGGCGAATGAAAAGCCGTCTGGTCCAGGAGCTTTATCACAGCCACAACTCCACACAGCCGACTTGATTTCTTCTAAGGAGAAAGGTGCTTCGAGTCTAATTGCTTGAGAGACATTAAGTTTTTTAAATAAGTCCTCCTGAAAAGAAAAAGGGACACCTGCAAACTTTTGAATTTGTTAGCAAAAAAAATCCTTAAAACAATATTTTATGTCAGAAGGATTGTCCATCCATACTCCGTTGTGCTTAATCCCATTAAGCGACCCGTTCCTTCGTCTCGAATTGATCAACACGTGAAAAAACTTTGAATTTTCGTCACCTTCAACACCCCACTTCACCTTAGCTTTTTGCTTCAAATCTTGATTGTAATGATGTTCAAAAGAATATAACTCAAGCATAAGGTCACGCCTTTTGGCGTAGAGATCAACACTCCCACCCTCCTGTTCAATGACTTTATCTATTGAAGCAATGTCACCAGTAATAGACTCTTTGTTTCTTCCTGGATTTTGATTTTTACGCCAACCTTTAACCTCATTTTTTAATGTCTTGAGTTTCTCTTTTAACCGAATGAAAGCATTATGTGGACTATTAATTCCAGCCGAGTTCCAACTCCTTTTAACCACATCATCGAACCCATCCAAGTCCATCCAAGAGTTAAAAAATTTAAATGGTCGAGGGCCAAAGTCATGGCTGCGTTTTGATAACAAAAGTGGTCGATGGTCAGAGATGATATCATCTAGAGCCTCCAAAACATAATTAGGAACGTCGAAAATGAAATTCTGAGATGCTAAAAATCGATCCAAGCGACTAGATTTAGAACCATCCAAAGATAATCTCGTGAATTTATGTCTACCCATATTGAGATCAACCAGATTGCCTTGCTGGATAAACGAGTTGAAAAGGTTAGCATTCGACTTAGAAAAAATAGTTCCCATGCGATCATCTTCATATCTAACCGAGTTGAAATCACCATGAATAAGATATCGACCGGGATTAGCATCCATGAACTGTAGAATACGATTCCACAGTTCCCTTTTCTCACATTCTCTTTGAGGCGCGTATACATTGATCATGAACACAACTATATTTTCAGAAATCCATCTCCCTTTGACCACAATAAAATTCTCATCGATGAAGTCAGTCTCTTTACAAAAAACCGTGGGATCCCATATGGATAAAAGCCCCCCCAGTGCCCATTAGCAAGCGATTCCACATAATCAAAACCAAAATTACCCCATAACCTTTTCACTTTAAAATTATCCGTCGATGACATCAAAGTCTCTTGAATGGAAACAAAAGTGACACGATATTTGTTGAGAATCACACGAAGAGCATGACGTTTTTTATCACACCCTGTGCCACGAATATTTATAGATAAGATATTCATTTAAGACCATTGACGTCACTAATCCTGTTGACCATCTGCTCGGCCTCATTAATATCACCTCTAACAACAAACCCCATATTTGGTCCTGACTCCAAAATATCTCTAGCTTTTACAACAGATGTAGACGACCCTTGCGAAGCACAAACTGAATCCCTGTTGAATATCTGATCCTCAGGAAGGAAACCATTAGAACCCGCATATTGATTAGTATATACACCTTTAACGAACCAGGGAGCACCAAAAGAATCAGAGGAAATCTCCACACTTTGCCCCATAGGAGGACAAGAATTAGCTCTTTTACGTCGTGCAACATCCTTTTCAATAGTTGGGCCCAAATCAAAAATATCCTCCGATGCCACGTGAACTTTAGGGTCGTTCGTTACATGGAGCAATTTCTCATGAATTACTTCATTTACTTCATTTAAATTATGCTGCAGCTTATGACCAGAGGAGGTATTATCTCCATTCCCATCAAAGTGATTAACCTCAATAGGTGATTCAACAATATTCCCATGTATCGGTTCCCCAAGGCTTACTTCTTTTTCTCCATTTGAAACAGAATGTGCATCATGTTCAAGAGAGTTAATGCCATGAGGTAGTTCAACGTCATTCCCATGTGTCGGTTCCCCATGTCTTACTTCTATCTTATCATTTGAAACAAAATATGCATTATGTTCAAAAGAATTAATGCCATCATGGCCATCGGCAATTGTACCTCCAGGAGAGTGTTCATTACCCAAACCCGAGTCATCCGAATGATCTTTACAAATACATATCGGAATCATACTCATTATCAAAACATAAACATATATTAATAATTAAAAATAAAGAAGTTGCATTGCGTACGAAGATCAAGTACTAATTCTTGATGGGTAAGTTTCTGCTTCATAAATCTCTATATATATTCTTAGTAAATTGATTATTGATGACAACTTTTGATTATAGACGAATTAAAAATTTACACAGTAACGGTATGATTCGAGCAACCATCAATATGACCAATATCACAACTTAATCAATACGAAAGCTAAAGAAGAAACATATGAAAATTAACTCCATATAAATAATGATTCCAGTTTACCCTTTTTTTTCAACTTTAGTTAAATAAAAAGAGAAACAAAAAGTGTACAGTATATAATTTGAAAAATACATACCAATTCATCAACAAAGACCATCTCGAACGTTTTGATTTTCTTCGGGTTGTTCAACTCCGAAACAGTCCATACATGCACAACACGGAGTCGTAGATGATGGTTAACATGTGTTGGCTTAAGATTTTCAAGATGAACTAATGTGGTCTTATTTTTTGTTGTTGAAGAATAAGCCATAATGAACCTATAATGGACAACAAACTAAATTAAAAGAGATAATAATAACAATAACATAAGAATTCAATGTTAAATAATAATAATAATGATTAAATATGAACAAAGTATATAAATAAAAAACCCTTTTTGGTAGTCGATCGTAGGGTTTTTTTTTTGCCGTAGGTTTTTTTTTTGGTTGAGAATATGTGAGGGTTTTTTCTAGGTGGTATATATATAGATAATAATAATAATAATAATAATAAAGATTTTTTTATAAGATTTTTTTATTAAAGGTCAAACATTATTTATTAAATAAATATTAAAAAAATAGAGGATTAATAAGGAGGGAGTATTAGGCTAAAGGAGGGGGATTAGGGGTGCCAAGTGTACCCCCAACCTCCTCTTTTAGTTATATTATAGATATCTAGAAAGTTAGTATAGTACTCCCCCGTCCCATTTTAATTGTCTTATTTTGACTAGTCAAGTCTTTTTTTTCCGACTTTACCGTAAATATCTTTATTTGTGTTATATATTAGTTGATAAAAGTTATATTAATGAAAAGTACATTTAAAACTCAATCAATTCATATATGTTATGTTAAGTGTTATATAACACAAACAAAAGTATTTACGGTCAAGGTTGAAATAAAAAGACTCAAAACGTCAAACTAGGACACTGTGGGACGGAGGGAGTAATATATATGGTTTGGAAGTTTGCGTAGGTATCCGAAAAAGACATACAATTGATTAAAATCAGATGAGCGAGACGGAAACTAACATAAATAGTTTAACTTCAAAAAAATAAACTTAAAAATAAAAAACTTTGGTAGAACTCAAATAATTAAAATCGATATTTTATTTTAAATTAACTCCACAAATTAATATACTTATTCGAAGTTCCTATCATTTTTAATTTCTTAGTTCTTAATTACACAAAATAAGCCAATTTGTAAATTAATTGATTAGTCATAAATTAATCAAATAGTCAAAAGTTTCATGGGTTAATTAGGCCATGAACTGTGTTTGCGTACCGAGACCCGTGGTTGAAAAGATTCGATGGTAAGTTGGTAACGTCAACAACTCTGACCGAACACATGGAGTCCATAGAAGGTGGTTACATATATATACACATTCATTATAAGTTTGTATAGTACTACTTTTAATTTGGTGCAAATTATTAATTTATTAATGGGAATAATGAAGAAAGAGCACTGGAAATTCAGACCGAATGCTGATTTAGAAACTGCATCCACTTTTTCAATCAAACGTGTTATTGATGTTGTGAAGACGAACCTTAACCAAAACGATGAAAGGCCACTTATACCTCTCAGCTACGGAGATCCTTCCGCGTTTTCATGCTTCCGTACGGCTCAAGTTGCAGAAGATGCTGTGGTTGAAGCTCTTGCCTCTGCTAAATGCAATGCTTATGCTCCCAAAGGTGGCGTTGTTCAAGCTCGAAGGTAGTACTTTTAGTTTTTATCACATATATAAGACATTTTATTTTGTAAGCACAAAAAGTATGACAAGATATCATTTCTCTTTATGTAATGTTAGCACATGCATGCATGAACTCTTATAGTAATGACTAGTATTATTATGCGTATATATCTAACAATAACAACTGCAGGTCTTTAGCTGGGTACCTATCTCGCAATCTACCTTATAAACTATCACCTGAGGATGTATATGTAACACTCGGTGCTTATCAAGCAATTCAAATTTTATTAGCTGCATTGAGAGGCCTGGGTGCAAATATATTGCTTCCTAAACCTGGCTATCCAGCATACGAAGCTCTTGCCCTTGTTAATCATCTAGAAGTTCGCCATTTTGATCTTCTTCAAGAACAAGGTTGGGAGGTTGACTTGAATGGGCTTGAAACATTGGCGGATGATAAAACTGTTGCTATGGTCATTATCAATCCCGGGAATCCTTGTGGCAATGTATATACGCGTGATCATTTACATAAGGTATGAAAATTAAGCCATAATTGTATTTATCTTGAATTCTTGATCTTGGCAGTTTCTTCTCTATTTTGTTTATATATATTTTCTTCCCTAAATTCTTTGAAGATTGCTGAGACTGCTAGAAGATTGGGAATACCTGTGATAGCAGATGAAGCGTATGCGCATTTGACTTTTGGAAGTAACTCATTTGTGCCAATGGGGCTCTTTGGCATGATTGCACCTGTTTTCACTGTTGGTTCTCTATCAAAGAGGTGGATGGTTCCCGGATGGAGACTCGGTTGGATAGCAAGAAATGATCCCAACGACATATTCAAAGAACACAGGGTATAAAGAATATTTAAAGATCCAAATTTCACCTTATATATATATATGTATGCCGAGTTTCAACCGTAGATAGCTGTAAACAAAATGGAATTGCTTTGGAACATTTCTTATTGCTATATTTATGTTAAGCCTGAGATAGTGAGATTATTCTACAGTTTATTCCTCAAATTAAGTTAGTTATAAAAATTAGTTTCCTCTACCATTGGATTTTTATATTTTAAGTTAAGCCTAATACAGATTTATGGTCAGACTATTGTGAAAAGTGAAACTTATCCTTTTGCTTTCAGATTGTTGAGTGCATCAGTAGATGCCTTGATTCCAATGCATCGGCTACAACATTCATACAGGTATGTAATTTTTTAAGGATATTTTATGAGACAATGATCAATTCTGTTTTAATGATGTTTTCATGCTTGAGAAAAGAATTACTGTGCATGTGCCACTGGTTCTGTTTTTTAGTCTTTGAGGTTCATATCTTTACATAAAACTAGAATTATCATTTAAGTGACAGCAGTAGCTAAACAACACTGACTTGTCTACATAGACTCTTTAGTCACTAATGCAAATTGAGCCCGAGTATGGAGTATAGACTCTCATTAGTAAGTGCTACAAATTCGGCGTGCATAAAAATTTAACGGAGTTATATTAAGAAGGGGCCTTATTGCCTAGATAGAACCTTAATTGCTCTTTATAATGTAGTCGCGCGTTGTTTGCCTAACATGCACGATTACATAAAAGAGGCTATAAATTTTATTAGGATCACAACATGCCCGGTCTCATTTATCCTGGATCATCGTATGCAATAGTTTTTGTACATAAAGTATTACTTTAGATCTAAAGTTCTGAAAATACCAACATCGTATGCAATATTTCTTAATATAAGGCAGCGCTTCCGCAAATTCTTGAGAAGACAACAGATGATTTCTTTATCAAGACTTTAAACATACTGAAAAAAGATGCTGATATGTGTTATGAAGCGCTGAAGGGGATTTCGTGCTTTACATGCCTAGAAAAGCCTCAGGGGTCTCTCTTTCTAATGGTAAAACTTAGCAAAGTCTAATGATACTAAACTATGATCCTACAGATGTTTGATGAGGCAAAATGTCTAATGCAGGTGAAGTTAGACTTTTCAAAGCTCAAAGGTATAAATGATGATATGGAATTTTGTTCAAAACTTGCTAGAGAGGAGTCTGTCATCCTTCTGCCTGGTAAGTTCTGTTTTGTAAGAACAATATACTTTTGACTGAGGTCAAATATATATATATATATATCAGACTTTTGACTTTCGAGGTCAAATCTATTTCATGTTGACCGTGGCTATCTGTAAATACATGTTCACTGTACCCGTTTTAAAGCTATGCTGGAGTGCTATTTGCTTGGTGGCCCAATTAAAGAAATAAGATATCATTTCAGGAACTTTGAAAGCTCATTTATTTGACCTCAAAGTCAAACTTGATCTCATTTTGTTACTGTTAGAAAAATGAACCAGACATATGAGAATTTTCATTATTGAGGTGTCTTATCAAATAATGAGGATTAAATTTAAAGATTGTAATGTATAGAAGTTTACTTGTAAATGCACTTAATTGTTGGATTAGTTATCATTTATCAAGTTTAAGTAGGTCGATTTTTTAATTTATGCAGGGTATGTATTCAAAATGAAGAATTGGGTGCGTGTAACATTCGGCATCGACCCATTGCTTCTTGAAGACGGGCTTGCCAGGATTAAAACATTTTGCCTAAGGCATACAACCACCAAAGTTTGTTGAATTGTAACTATAAGTTCTCGAGCGACATATCATGCATGTATTTTCAGAATGTTAAAAAAAATAAAAGCCAACATTGTTTATTATTGTTTAGGGATAAGTGTTTATATCTGTACATGTATAATATCATCTTCAAATCCATCATTATAAGACCAAAGTATAACACGTCCTACGATATGTGGTTTTTACTTTTTAGGACTCCACAAAGAGATGTCCTATGTAAGCATCCTAAAAGGCTAAACCCTTTTGCTGGAGTGGTGTATCCATGTCTTAGGACATCCGTTGCTCCGCATTTTCGCAAATTGCCAGGCATCTCTAGCGGCTAAATGCATGCCTCGAGCAGAAGGCTTTAATTCTCTCAAGCCCATCTTCAAGAGCCGATGGTTCAATACCAAATGTTACACGTACCCAGTTCTTCATTCCCAACACAAATCCTGTAATATATAAGCCCTGATTATGATTTCAAATTTTCAATAGTACACTACTTGATACTTAATAGTATACCACTATATTAATATTAGGTTATGACTTAAATACTTAAGCTTGACTTGTGAGGTCAAATGTATTAGCTCTCACAATTGGACCACAACAGCCAAAGCAATATACTTGACCTAAAAGTCAAACTATATTCAATTACCAAAACAGAACAGGCTTACCAGGCAGAATGATGACAGACTCTTCTTTAGCAAGTTTTGAGCAAAAGTCCATATCATCGTTTATGTCTTGCAACCGCGACAAGTCTAACTTGACCTGCATAGGCATTTTTCAAAGTCAAACAATAACAGATTAAGACCTTTGAATTAAAATAATCAACAAATTTATGTACCATTAGAAAGAGACATCCTTGAGGCTTTTGTATGCCTGTGAAGCACGGTATCTCCTTCAGCCGTTCATGACACATATCAGCATCTTTTCTCAGTATGTTAAGAGTATTCACAAAGAAATCATCTGTTGTCTTCTCAAAAATCAGAGGAAGGGCCGCCTGGTCCCATAAACCACAAGCGTTATAGTTGGTGGAAGTAACTAAACATTTCCCTTTATATTTCCATGAAGATATTTGAATTATGTAAAGGATATTACAGCCACTTAAATGATATTTCCAGTTTCTGTGAATGTTAACGGAAAATTCTTTAACTGAATTCAAAGATTAAATAGCAATGTTTTTAGAAAGGCAACTACGCAACATTCACATACATATTTACAAAGTGTTCACCATAATAAGAAAAATACGTGGCACATATATCTCTATTCTTAGTAGGAATATCACTAAGGAAAATAACTGAAAAGTTTCAAGAGAAATCATATTAAGCTACATACCTGTATGAATGTCACGGCTTCTGTATTGGTACTAAGAGATCTCTTGATGCAGTCAACAATCTGAAGGCAAAGTATAAATATCACTGTAATATACTAATACATGTCTTATCATACAATTCCATAACCATATATCTATAACTAGCTTATTTTGTCAAAAGAATAACAAAATATCAAAAATGATTGAGCTGACATTTAAATCAAGTACCCTATATCTTCAAATAACTTCAGAACTGTTGTCCATATCGTTATTAACTAGAAGTTCAGGTAGAATGTGAAATTTGACTTGCGTGGTCAAACTAATACCATCAAGCAAGACTGCATTTGTGGTAACAGAAACATAACGTGTGTATCTTCTGTTTTATCTCTTCACTTCATCGGTAGTTTTATATGATATTTGCCTATTTGGTTTACATCTTCACATATGGTTAATCTATCACAGAAGTCAAGGTGAGACTCTTTGGCACATAACCAAGTGACTTAAACCTCTCGAGGTCTAGAATCATCAGATGTGTTCCATAAATCAAATCACATCACATTATATACTATGTCCAGGTTCAACATGCATTTATGGAGAAAGTTTAATGTTTTATTAGAAAATTAGAAAAGAAAGACAGGAAATACCCCTTGATCTTCAAAAAGGCCATCCGGATCATTTCTTGCTATCCAACCAATCCTCCATCCGGGAACCATCCACCTCTTTGATAGAGACCCAAGAGTTAAAACAGGTACAATAGAGCCAAAGATCCCCATTGGCACAAATGAGTTACTTCCAAAAGTCAAATGGGCATAGGCTTCATCCGCTATCACCATTATTCCCAGCCTTCTAGCAGTCTCGGCAATCTTTAAACGGGTAAACAAATACAAAAATGCAAAAAAGAAATAATTAATAAGAAAGTAAGACATAACTTCATAAGACCAACAAAATGTACATTTGGCACACCTTTTGTAAATGATGACGAGTGTATACATTTCCACAAGGATTGCCGGGATTGATAATAACCATAGCTACGGTTCTATCATCCACCAAGGTTTCAGCCCCATTCAAGTCAACCTCCCAACCTTTCTCTTGAAGAAGGTCAAAATGACGAACTTCAAGTTGATTAACAGCGGCAAGAGCTTCGTACGCTGGATAACCAGGTCTAGGAAGCAAAACATTTGCACCTGGACGTCTGAGTGCAGAAAATACAACTTCAATCGCTTGCTTAGCACCAAGTGTTACATAAACATCATCAGCTGATAGTTTATAAGGGAGGTTGCTAGAAAGATGCTCTGCTAATGACCTGTTGTTACAATAGATATACCACTTGATTAACTACGGGGGCATATAAGGTTTGCTTCAATGTCTTGTCAAATAATAATCACCTAAAATCAATCTTATATGTTGTCAAGATTAAACTGCTGGATTTTACTTTCTCCATTCTAAAATAAGCGCCCATCTCTCTATCTTCCGTTATTTTTTTAAATAAGCATCGGCTTCCAAAAAAATAATATGTTAATTTTACCATTCTATTTGTAATGCATTTTTCATAGAACTGATTCATATCTATGAAAAAACAATGGTAATATTGTCATTTTTGCGGACGCTTATTTTGGGACTACAACAAAAACAACAGCGGGGTATGGAGGAGGTCGGATGTAGACAGTTTTTCTTTCGACCCAAAAGGTAGATGGGCTGCTTCCATAAGGCAAGTCAAAACGTATTAAACTTGTCTCCATATTACTATTATACGTTACAAAATCTCTATTTTATGTATCAAAGTCTAAAGTCATTAAGGGTCAGCTATATTTCTATCAAAAACTACGTTTATACAAATTTTTTATATTAATAAAAGACGGTTGGCTTAAAATTCAATTTACCAATCCGAAGCCTCAATTTATCAATTATATCAAACTTTTATCCACTAAAATTATGTAAAAGAATATTCACTAGAATACCTTCTGGGTTGAACAAGACCTCCTTTGGGTGCATAACCGTTGAAGTTAGCAGAAGTTAAAGCATCGAGTACTGCATCTTGTGCTGCTTGAGCTGTTCGAAAACACGAGAAAACAGAAGGATCTCCGATACTAAGTGGTATTATTGGTCTACTACTTTTGATGTCGTCGATGATGTTTGTTTTCACTTCATCTATCACCCGTTTGATTGAAAACTCAGATGCTGTTTTTATATCACGGTTTCCTCGGAATTTCCACTCTTTTTTCATCCTTATTTATTTTCTTTGATATTTCGGACAACTTCAACTCAAACACGGTGTTACTCTTACTTACCTTTTATTTTGTTATTACATCAAAAGAGAGATTGTAAATTATATACTCTATTATATTATTTTGAATCAAATGATGCTATTCGTCCATGGTATACACTCATTTACTATTCAGATTTTGTCATATCTCATCTCGTTTGGATTTTCAACTACGAGTTAGTTATTGGTTTTTTGTACATTGTTTCTTTGGGGTTTCCAACCAATATATTGCTACTTTTTCGTGTCCACAATCTGTACACTATTCGGAACTTACCATATCGCATCCATTTTCAGATTTTCAACTACAGGTTTAATTATTGGTTTTTTACACAATTTTTCCTTTAGGGTTTCCAACCAATATATTGCAACTTTTTCGTCGCCATATCATGTACCAATATGTATGACTATTCGATATATTTTACACTTTTTTTCCTTTTTTAACTAATATATTGAAACCAAAGCTTTTAGGCTAACATATAAAGTGACATATCATCAGTAACAAAGCATAATCACAATATTTGAAACCTCGCAACGCTCAGAATGAAGCTAATGTGGTTTTGCCTTTTAATAAATATATATTTAAAACAAACCTATCAATGACTAATACTTTTTAATTAAGCCGTTGAAGGTTCAGCAAAATACACTAAAATAAACAACCGTTTTAACACGACAACTGAAGCCCCGCAATGCGAGGCCACACTTTACTAGTTGTGAATGAAAAAGCAGGAAGTTGCCTATATGTTGGAGCAAACATCATTTACCCCATAGGTAATACTAGTTAGTTTTTGTATGACAATAAGGTAATTTAGAAATAATATAATAATATGGACCATGGTTCCATAGCTTTGGGGTTATCAATCAGGTTCAGTTCAGGTTCACAAGTAAAATTGATGGATTCGGATTGACAAGTTGACGGAATGAAAAATCTTTAATTTTAGCTCAACTCACACAAAGTTCTAGGTCAGAACTTTCAATCATAAACCTCAACTTGCTTCTCTCTACTCGACCCGTTAGACCTAATATATGTATATGGGTTAACGGGTCAAACACGTCGATTTGGTCTATTTTCACTACTCCTAATGATAAGGATGATGTTTGTTTTTACTTCATTAATCACACGTTTGATTGAAAACTCATAAGTTATTTTTATATCACAATCTCCTCTAAAATCCACTTTTTTTCATTCTTACTTTGTATAATCTACTTTGATTTTTAGACAACTTCAAACCAAAAACATCATGTGTTCAATTTTGTTATTTATGAGCTTTTTTGGTTTTTTTTATCGAACAATTAGAAGCTATCTTACCTTGAAAACACATTTTATGAAAGGTTAATAATCTCAAGTATTTGAATTTAGAAGAAGATATATGAACAAAAAGAATGAATTAGTACAAGCGTAAAAGTTAAAGTTGCGTAATTGGATCAACTAACTACCAAACATTATAAAAAATCTTGACATTTTATTCTTTGTTTGGCAAAAAATACAAATTACGAAAAATGCTTCACACTACTTTATAAATACTTCAACTCTACAAACATATCAGTAATTGTCGCCTGTGTCACATAGTTTGTTTTTTTTTTAACGTTAGTCATACAAACAAGGGTTAAGTGCACGGAAATGTAATTAACTATGACAAAAAAGTTATTGTGTGCATGAACTTACAAAACCTCTATTGTATGTAAGGAACCCTGCTAAATGTTTATTGTATCATGAAACCGGGTAAAAGCTTATGTGAGCCGGTTAAGCGCATGAAAATGTAATAAACTATGCCCAAAAAGTTATTGTGTGCATGAACTTACAAAACCTCTATTATATGTAAGGAACTCTGCTAAATGTTTATTGTATCATGAAATCGGGTAAAAGCTTATGTGGGCCCGGTTATCTTAACACGTTGGATGCCTTTGACTATAAAACCCTTCCCACCACAGAATTGTGTCTTCCTCTTGTTGTATCAAGATTTTTACAATTTTCACTTTTTTCTTTTTTTCATCTCCCACATATATATATATAAAATAAATAAAATCAAAGAGAAGAAGAAAAAGCAAAAGACAGTAACAGTGGACGA
>CM067167.1:222976534-223016534 GCA_034093135.1 Erigeron breviscapus | reverse complement strand
TTCAACTTTGAACATTGATCTTGATAGTATTTCACCACCGGCATCTCCACCTTTCTCTCCGGCTAGATCCGCCGTGTATTCGCCAATATCTCGATTTGCTGATAGGTTTGCTAGAACCGAATCTTTTGGTATGACCCAGATGGGTCAAAGTGCAGCCAATAACTCTATTATTCACAAAGATTGCATGAATGAGATGATGAGTAACCATGCCATAAATGAACTCATGAGGTCAATGGAAGCAATGACTGTTGTTGATGATCAAAATCATGATCAGTATAACATGAACAACTCTCAGCAGTGGATGGATTCTTGCTACATTAATGGTGATCAGTTTGATGTGTCTACTGTCATGAACCCGAGTCCGTGTGGGACTGATATGGGTCGGGTATTTGGTGGGGAGTCAAGGCAGAATGTGTATACTAATAATAGTAATGGTAATAATGAGGTCAGCTCTAGTGTGAATGGTCCAGATCTTGGATGGGTGAATGACCTGCTAACATAAGCTGCATGCATGCATGATATTATATGGAGAAATCAAGATGTAAAGATGATGATGAAGAAGAAGAGGAAGTGAAGGGATCATTATTTGGAGTTAATTATTATGTTGATTATTATGAATTAATATGTGTATTTTTCGTGCATTATTATCATTATTATTATTATTAATATTTTGATTTTGAGATTGTATTTGGTTGATTTTCAAGTGTTGCCTTTTGATGAGGTTGCAAATGTTCAAATTGTATGAAAATGGATGATTTGTAATAATAATATATAGTTGCTCTTTGGGCTAGCTTTCTTAATTTGTGTTTTTTTTAATATATAATTATATTTACTTTTTGTCAAAAACTTTCTTTGGAAGGATGGCATTGAATCTAACGATGTAATCATAAGGATTGAGATATTTGGAATGATATGATGGCAATTCGCCACATTTTCTGTCCCAACCGAATTTTTTTTGACTAGCAAATTCTAGATTACTGGCCTATTTAAATACACCAAAACACCGTTGTCAGGTTTGAACCTTGAATCTTCTGTCCAAAAGGCTAAAGCCTCTAACCGAATTTAATTAGCTTTTGATGTTTTCTTGTTCAACTCATTTTATCTGATCTTTTACATAAGGCCATCTCCGATGTTTTCTTGATTGAGTTATTTGGGGTTTTCTGTTGTTTGAATCCAATTTCCGATTTTATACTGAGCTAATACATTATGATTACCGCTATAATTACTTAAAGATAACTGTTAAAATTAGAGTATAAATATAAAGAGTTTTCGTAAAATATAGTATTACGGGCTATAAAATTAAAATACTACTCGTAAATATAAGGTATTACAAAATACCTTTTTGTTTAAGTATTTGTTTTTAGACTAAATATAATTTTAATTCATATATTTTTAACTAGTTTTAGGGACGGTAATTTAATTAGCTTTTGATGTTTTCTTGTTCAACTCATTTTATCTGATCTTTTACATAAGGCCATCTCCGATGTTTTCTTGATTGAGTTATTTGGGGTTTTCTGTTGTTTGAATCCAATTTCCGATTTTATACTGAGCTAATACATTATGATTACCGCTATAATTACTTAAAGATAACTGTTAAAATTAGAGTATAAATATAAAGAGTTTTCGTAAAATATAGTATTACGGGCTATAAAATTAAAATACTACTCGTAAATATAAGGTATTACAAAATACCTTTTTGTTTAAGTATTTGTTTTTAGACTAAATATAATTTTAATTCATATATTTTTAACTAGTTTTAGGGACGGTAATTTTACATAAAATTTGACTGATATATTTTCATGACATTTACAGATTAATACTCGTATGTAAGTTAGTGTAATGAAATTATTTTCATAAGATAACAAAGAATATGACATGTGTAACTAGATTTTTAAAATAGGATAAAAAAATATTTCTATAGCATTGACTTTTAACGTGTTCATGTAAGACCGTGCAGTCCACGCACACAAATTAACTATATGTAGAGGTAAGAAATTTTTAACTACTAATTGCCTTGAATTTATATCACTCACAAATAACGCATGTATTTCATGATTAAATCATACTAAACACAAGAATATACAAATATAAAAACATAAACATAAAAAAAAAACATAATATACATTTAATTTTCTTGTTTAACTTTTAATGTTCAATTGAAATGATACACAAATATATAAACAAAAGGGAAAAGTGAATATAAGGTTGTCCGACACCTAAGCTTAGGTACCTAACAGCCTTATATTCCCATCCCCCAAAACAAAATATAAATGTATTTGTTTACTTGTTTAAAGATTGCTGCGACTGAGTGTGGATGACGCCTACATATGCGCATTTGACTTTTGGAAGTAACTTATTTGTCCTCTCTTTCTTTTCTAACTTTCAAACGGAGATCAAGATGAACCTTGGTCTTCTCTCTAAAAGGCCAAACCTCTAACCGAATTTAATTAGCTTTTGATGTTTTCTTGTTCAACTCATTTTATCTGATCTTTTACATAAGGCCATCTCCGATGTTTTCTTGATTGAGTTATTTGGGGTTTTCTGTTGTTTGAATCCAATTTCCGATTTTATACTGAGCTAATACATTATGATTACCGCTATAATTACTTAAAGATAACTGTTAAAATTAGAGTATAAATATAAAGAGTTTTCGTAAAATATAGTATTACGGGCTATAAAATTAAAATACTACTCGTAAATATAAGGTATTACAAAATACCTTTTTGTTTAAGTATTTGTTTTTAGACTAAATATAATTTTAATTCATATATTTTTAACTAGTTTTAGGGACGGTAATTTTACATAAAATTTGACTGATATATTTTCATGACATTTACAGATTAATACTCGTATGTAAGTTAGTGTAATGAAATTATTTTCATAAGATAACAAAGAATATGACATGTGTAACTAGATTTTTAAAATAGGATAAAAAAATATTTCTATAGCATTGACTTTTAACGTGTTCATGTAAGACCGTGCAGTCCACGCACACAAATTAACTATATGTAGAGGTAAGAAATTTTTAACTACTAATTGCCTTGAATTTCAGTTTAAAAAAAATTGCCTTGAATTTATATCACTCACAAATAACGCATGTATTTCATGATTAAATCATACTAAACACAAGAATATACAAATATAAAAACATAAACATAAAAAAAAACATAATATACATTTAATTTTCTTGTTTAACTTTTAATGTTCAATTGAAATGATACACAAATATATAAACAAAAGGGAAAAGTGAATATAAGGTTGTCCGACACCTAAGCTTAGGTGTGGAACCCTTCACATACAAATTTTTTAATATTTCTTGATTAATGAATAAATGCTTGGGCCCCATGAATTTTATGGATTAAAAAAACAATATGTGAGTGTTCCACACCTAAGCTTAGGTACCTAACAGCCTTATATTCCCATCCCCCAAAACAAAATATAAATGTATTTGTTTACTTGTTTAAAGATTGCTGCGACTGAGTGTGGATGACGCCTACATATGCGCATTTGACTTTTGGAAGTAACTTATTTGTCCTCTCTTTCTTTTCTAACTTTCAAACGGAGATCAAGATGAACCTTGGTCTTCTCTCTAAAAGGCCAAACCTCTAACCGAATTTAATTAGCTTTTGATGTTTTCTTGTTCAACTCATTTTATCTGATCTTTTACATAAGGCCATCTCCGATGTTTTCTTGATTGAGTTATTTGGGGTTTTCTGTTGTTTGAATCCAATTTCCGATTTTATACTGAGCTAATACATTATGATTACCGCTATAATTACTTAAAGATAACTGTTAAAATTAGAGTATAAATATAAAGAGTTTTCGTAAAATATAGTATTACGGGCTATAAAATTAAAATACTACTCGTAAATATAAGGTATTACAAAATACCTTTTTGTTTAAGTATTTGTTTTTAGACTAAATATAATTTTAATTCATATATTTTTAACTAGTTTTAGGGACGGTAATTTTACATAAAATTTGACTGATATATTTTCATGACATTTACAGATTAATACTCGTATGTAAGTTAGTGTAATGAAATTATTTTCATAAGATAACAAAGAATATGACATGTGTAACTAGATTTTTAAAATAGGATAAAAAAATATTTCTATAGCATTGACTTTTAACGTGTTCATGTAAGACCGTGCAGTCCACGCACACAAATTAACTATATGTAGAGGTAAGAAATTTTTAACTACTAATTGCCTTGAATTTCAGTTTAAAAAAAATTGCCTTGAATTTATATCACTCACAAATAACGCATGTATTTCATGATTAAATCATACTAAACACAAGAATATACAAATATAAAAACATAAACATAAAAAAAAACATAATATACATTTAATTTTCTTGTTTAACTTTTAATGTTCAATTGAAATGATACACAAATATATAAACAAAAGGGAAAAGTGAATATAAGGTTGTCCGACACCTAAGCTTAGGTGTGGAACCCTTCACATACAAATTTTTTAATATTTCTTGATTAATGAATAAATGCTTGGGCCCCATGAATTTTATGGATTAAAAAAACAATATGTGAGTGTTCCACACCTAAGCTTAGGTACCTAACAGCCTTATATTCCCATCCCCCAAAACAAAATATAAATGTATTTGTTTACTTGTTTAAAGATTGCTGCGACTGAGTGTGGATGACGCCTACATATGCCCATTTGACTTTTGGAAAATATAAATGTATTTGTTTACTTGTTTAAAGATTGCTGCGACTGAGTGTGGATGACGCCTACATATGCGCATTTGACTTTTGGAAGTAACTTATTTGTCCTCTCTTTCTTTTCTAACTTTCAAACGGAGATCAAGATGAACCTTGGTCTTCTCTCTAAAAGGCCAAACCTCTAACCGAATTTAATTAGCTTTTGATGTTTTCTTGTTCAACTCATTTTATCTGATCTTTTACATAAGGCCATCTCCGATGTTTTCTTGATTGAGTTATTTGGGGTTTTCTGTTGTTTGAATCCAATTTCCGATTTTATACTGAGCTAATACATTATGATTACCGCTATAATTACTTAAAGATAACTGTTAAAATTAGAGTATAAATAAGAGTTTTCGTAAAATATAGTATTACAGGCTATAAAATTAAAATCCTACTCGTAAATATAAGGTATTTGTTTAAGTATTTGTTTTTAGACTAAATATAATTTTAATTCATATATTTTTAACTAGTTTTAGGGACGGTAATTTTACATAAAATTTGACTGATATATTTTCATGACATTTACAGATTAATATGTAAGTTAGTTGAATGAAATTATTTTCATAAGATAACAAAGAATATGACATGTGTAACTAGATTTTTAAAATAGGATAAAAAAATATTTCTATAGCATTGACTTTTAACGTGTTCATGTAAGACCGTGCAGTCCACGCACACAAATTAACTATATGTAGAGGTAAGAAATTTTTAACTACTAATTGCCTTAAATTTCAGTTTTAAAAAAATTGCCTTGAATTTATATCACTCACAAATAACGCATGTTTTTTTTTTTTTTTGAACATTAAAAATTAAATTTATTGATATGTAATCTAGCAAGGTACTAGAGAGTACATACAAACGTTCAAAGGAAACAAGGAGAGTACAAATGGGAATTAAAACAGAAAATTATTCCATTGAGGCCATGTTATGTCTATCACGTTGTTGGATCGGTTGGTTAACCATTGGAAGCTGAGGCATTTCAACTCTTTGACAGCAAACCGGAGTGAGGGAGGTTTATTCAGAAAAATGCACTCATTTCGGGTCTTCCAAATCACCCAGCAGTATGTGAGTATCGCGAGCTGCACCATATTCCTTTTGTGATGATTTGTGCTACAGCTATGATGAAGTTCCAGGAGTTCTCTTATTGTCTGGGGTTTTTGACCAGGGAGTCGACACCACACCATGAGTGTGGTCCATAAAGAGTCGGCAAAAGAACATTCCAGAAAGAGATGGTTTGCTGTTTCATCTCTCAGATTACATAGCGAGCAAGTAGGGGATGCTATGGGAATGTTTCTGGTGATAAGCTGATCCGAAGTGGCGGCCCGATTCATTTCAATTCTCCAACCAAGGATATTAACCTTTAGAGGAGCTAGTCTATTCCAGGGGAAATAACGCATGTATTTCTCCATTTTATTGATCAGCGGGTTAATGTGATTAAATATTCAACATATATCAAAATAAAGTAAACAAGTTTGAGAGATGTATATTTCATGATTAAATCATACTAAACACAAGAATATACAAATATAAAAACATAAACATAAAAAAAAACATAATATACATTTAATTTTCTTGTTTAACTTTTAATGTTCAATTGAAATGATACACAAATATATAAACAAAATATAAATGTATTTGTTTACTTGTTTAAAGATTGCTGCGACTGAGTGTGGATGACGCCTACATATGCGCATTTGACTTTTGGAAGTAACTTATTTGTCCTCTCTTTCTTTTCTAACTTTCAAACGGAGATCAAGATGAACCTTGGTCTTCTCTCTAAAAGGCCATAACAACGACATAGTTTATAGTAGGATATGTACTAGGGTTAAGTATCCCGGACTGTAAGTAACTTTGCAACTTTTTCTATTGTGTGTATGCATCAAAAATTTTGAACACTTAATGTAAGTATCTCTCTAAATTGAACACTTAATGTAAAAATGTATACGTGGCAACCATATGAGCAACCATATGTACGTATTGGAACACATCTGATAAATGTAGTTGCATTCTAGACCTACTGAAGAGGGTTGGTTAAGTCACTTTGGGCCGCCTTGACTTCTACGACGGACTGACCGGATTAACTATAGCTCATGTTTAACATGTAAAGATAGAAAACCAAATATCATATTATAGTGATTAAACAAAGAATATGCCTACCGGCCGGTTATGATCCTGTTACCAAGTAGTCAAAGTTCTCATATGTCCGCGGGTGGGGGTGGGGGGCGTATTACTTGATCTAGATGTCAGCTCAACCATGCCTCTAATTAAGTTATTTTGCTCTTTAAGCTAGTTACTTGGGGTTATAAATAGTTACATGGTCATGGAATTGTATGATAAGCCAGATATTACATACAGTCGTTCTCTCTCAACTTGGTTCTTTTCAACTTTAAATTCAAGAAAGGTTTGTGGTCAATCATCATACAGGTAAAAATATGATTTCTCTTGAAACTATTCAGTTATTTCCCCCCCTTGTGATGCTCCAAAACTGAAAATATAATTTAAGTGGTTGAAGTAGTATCGTAACAAAATTTCAAATATCAAGTCATGGAAATAGAAAGCTTGTTGAATAAATATTTTGCCAATACGGGTCAGCAGTATCTTGTGACAAAATTTGACTGTTACAAAATATGTAGTCCAAATGCCCATGATGGATATCAGTTAGTGTGAACACCATTTTTGTTCATAAGAGGACATCAAACACCGAAGTTAACCTTACAGATATATCAGTGATGATAATGATAATTTATTAGTGGCAGTTTTTAGTGACCAGGGAGCCATTATTGGTCTGCAAGTCACCTATTACTTATCGGTCATTCATGACCAAATAGTTGCCGGGAACAAAACAAAACAATCAATTGAATTCTACATTGTACCTTTGCTTTCACAAACAAAATGCCATCCAGTTTATTAGTATAATCAAGAGGGAATACTTGAACTCATCAAAACCTCTCGTAAATGCATTCAGTCTAGTTACCTCATGCTTGAAGCTGCACTTGAAGTTGCTGTGGCCACGACCATTTTTCTTCGTCCATCCTTCCTAATACGAACATTTGATCTTGGTGATATGGATTTTGTGACCCCTTTTGAAGACCTTTTTATATGCATTTTAAAATTCATGATCAGGACTTGGAAGCAAAGAAAATAGAAACAGACACATTTTTTCATTAATTAATATAAAAAAGAGCTTTGATAACCAGCACCTGTACTTTTTCGGTAAGAAAGGCAATTTGAAACTAGGCACTCCCCCAGCATGAGGTATCGAATTCTCTTCCTGCACCTGCGGACCATACCATCTCAAGGTAGATAAAAATCCCCTAACAATCAATAACACCACTTTATGTGACAAAAATCATGTAAAGGTACCATCGTTGAAGTTTCTTTCTCCTTCAATTTTTTGTGAAATTCTGTTTTACCAATGGCGGCTCTCTGTTCTACATGTAGATTCGATTCCTGAACATCAGTCAGAGGTCTGCGAACCCTTACAGGTACAGGAATAGTATCCCTGCAAAATTTGGTGATGCAAAAATAATTAGTCATTTATGTCCGACAACTTAATTATGGACATGTTGGTTGCTGAAAAAACTTCTTACCCTTTCAATGTTCTCGTGTTTGCTTCTTCGCCCTCCAATGGGTTCCTTAGTTCCATCTTTTGTTGAAACTCATTTTTAAGCCTCACGAAACTATCCAATTGAAATGGTTTTGGCTTTGTGTCATGTCCTGATTCTGATTCTGAACGAACCTTCACTCAAACAATAGATGTTTAAAAGGAACTTGCGAAAATTAAGCGGGGAAAGATATATGAAGAGGTGCCAATTTACCAATTTGACTATGAATGTGTTGATTTTGAGTGAGCCTTCACTCAAACAATAGATGTTTAAAAGGACGTTATAAATTAAGCAGGGAAAGATATATGAAGAAGTGCCAATTATTAACCAATTTAACAATGAATTTGTCAATTTGGGGTTATGTTTATACCTTCGAAATGTGAAACGTGTCAAATTTTAAAAAGTCAACTGAAAAGGGAATGGGTTAAACGGGTTAAAACTTACCAAAAGTGCATTTTTAACACATACAATACAACCTCCTAATCGCTTTCTTAAAATCAAAAGTAGGCTATCATTGTCATTATATACCATTTGAAATCATATTTAAATGGCTCAACTAAATATAAGGTTTAAATAAAGGAAAAAAGGTGTTGTGGTTCGACCCAATCCATTTCAGCCAACACAAACAATAACTGTTAAGAAGATAGAAACTTTAAATAAAGGAAAAAAGCTGTTGTGGTTCGACCCAATCCAATTCAGCCAACACAAACAATAACTGTTAAGAAGATAGAAACTTTAAATAAAGGAAAAAAGCTGTTGTGGTTCGACCCAATCCAATTCAGCCAACACAAACAATAACTGTTTAGAAGATAGAGACTTGTGGTTCGACCCAATCCATTTCAGCCCACACAAACAATAACTGTCTAGAAGTGACCTTGTTTTTACAGTTTACACGTTAAACAACCCATAACAACCCGCATATCTAGCCATTTCTTTATACGAAGTTTAGAAAAAGGAAAAGGTATTCAGATTGATCCATCCCATTTCAAACCATACTAACTGAATAGGTTTTAAACCAACCCTCTTTTGACCCGTTAACCAACCCTCTCAAACTCCCCCCGTTAACCAACCCTCTTTATACGAAGTTTAGAAAAAAAACAAGGTATTGCAGATTGATCCAGCCCATTTCAAACCATACTAACTGTATATGTTTTGAACCAACCCTCTTTTGACCCGTTAACCAACCCCCTCAAACTCCCCATCTTGCCATCTGTTTATACCAAAAGTTTGCATACCAGAGGATGATCAGTTGTAGAAGAAAATGAACTACATTTGGGGATCTTAATGTGCTCTTCTTTCTCTGCTCCTCTTTTATCAGTTCGGAAATGAAAAGGACGTGGTACTGTCTTTGTTGGAATCACTTTCTTCATGTGGGATTCTAAGCAAGACTCCATCTATAGAACATAAAAGCATTAAAATTATTTGGTTACAGTAAGAGAAGAGAAATACAAAATCGAGGTGCCCTTCCTTGCAAACCTTGTCATAAGACTCGGCATCATTGGCTGTTCTCGGTGGTGGAATTCTTTTATCAATTGCAAAATGAAATTCCTTGGGTATAGTAACTGGTCGTTTTTTGCTAGCAAACAGGCCCAACTGTCCTTTACTTTCAAGTATCTACAGAAATTCCAAGTGGACATAGTAAATTTAATAAAATGGGACCAATGGCAAAAACTTCATAGATGTTGAAACTTTATCAGTTTATACCTTCTTGTTTACAGGTCTAGCCTTAAACTTTGGAGCTTTCTCCTGTTGATCATCTTCTAGTTCTTTGGAACTTCTAATCTTCGAAAGCTGTGATCTCAATGATGTCTGCAGAAGAGGTATATTGAATATAGTTACTAGTTACTACCTCATTTAGCAAACAACTGCCAAAATTATAAATTATAGAAGCTAACAAGATAGTTACTTTTCTGTGTAATGACCGGGGCACAAACTTAGGAGTTTCGGCCACCATCTCTTTAGTCCTGGTCTGCATCATTTTAGGCGTTCTTTGCACTACTATACCAACTCTTGCTTTAGGCTGCAAGCAAGATGTTCCAATACTTGGAATCTGAAAGCACAATGGACAGTATAAAATGTCATTAAAACCTTCCAATCGGATAAAAAAAAAGAGCAAAGAAAATGAAAATCAACCTGTCCTGTTTTCCCTCCTTCAAGCTTTTGCTTCTGCATTACTTCTTTTCTATGAGCAAAACTAGATGGCCTAACCTTTGTTGCTAAACCAGTGTCCCTATAGATATCGAAAAAACAAAAATGTAATCAACATAAGAATTATTCATAGAACCTCCGACTCTCACAGCCATCATCGTAACTGGATGCTTGATTCGGGTACCTTATTAGAGCACTAGGTATGCAAGGGTGAACCCGGACGACACATCACTATCCCCAACCAAACCCTGACGCACCACTTTTACCCATGTTGTGCACCCCGAACTACGAGGACCACTTTTGGAATTATAAAGAAATATGAATACTTAAATGCACCCGACCCCTATCTGCGTCTGCTTCCCAACCCCACCACCCCGAACATCGGGCTGTGGCGCTCTGTCCCTAACAAGCACCAAACAGAAAATATACTCCAACTATAACCCGATATGTATTGTATATATATACGGCCGACAGGTATGGTAACTAAACTCTTTTCACTTTTCGACTTTCACCTCTTTGTGGCCGGAGGTCCTTATGGAAGGAGCCTCTCCACCTTTGAGTAGAGGTAAGACCGTCTACAGCTCACCTCCCCCATACCCCGCTCAGGGATTGGGCGTTGTTGTTGTTGTATTGTATATGAATATATCCAATACTGAATGTGTGTATTGAAGTTTCAAATATTGTTACTGTATGTATGGCAACTTATATGGATGTCGTCAATCAAGTATGCAAAGTAGCAGCGGATACATAACAAAAAGCAATATTTGAGTAGAATCGTTATAAGTTATATAAAGTATATACATACATATACATATACATATAGCATAAATAAATATAAAATTTAAAATAAATTGACATTGACTTTAATTAGTACCTTTGTTTATCATCAGCTCCCTGGTTTGTTGAAACCGAAACCTGCAACACAGAATAAAATTCAAAAAAATTAAAATCTCAATAAAAAAAATACTGTAAAATGAGAATGATCAAACACAACAGAGAGACAGCCGGTACTGATTACATTCTCAAGGCGTAGTTGATGATGATTTTTCATCATTATTTTTGATTTGATTTGATATGATTTAATTTCCAGAATATATGTATATAAAAATTGAAACGGAGAAAAAGAGGAGAGCGAGAGAGAATTTGGAAGGCGTGAGTGTGTGTGTAAATGTAAGTTATTACAGAAGAAGAAGATTTGTAACGAAAATAAAAGCTACAGCTATATGGCCGTTACACCCATCCATCATAATCTACTCCACTAATTATAAAATATTTTCTTTTTAAAAAAAAATTTTCTCACCTTTTTAAACGGTAGGTAAATACAATCAATAGCATAGCAATCTTTTACATATCTCAGAAAGAATAATATTTGGTTAGCATATCCTTTTGCTTATTTTACGGAATCTTTTTTTTATATAGAAACAACAACAACAACAAGGTACTCAATCCCGACATAAGTCGGGCTATGAGGGAGGTATGATGTAGACAGACCTTACCCCTACACAAAGGTAGGGAGGCTGCTTCCAGATCCACCGAGGTGGAAGGGACCTCCGGCCCGGGGTGAAAAAAATAGGGTTAGATCCACCGGAGTGGAAGACTTAACCGGAAAAATCTCGATCTCAGATCTACTCTCGATCTCAAAGAGAAGCCGGAGAAACCTCTCAACGGCTCTCTAGAGAGAGAGAGAGAGAGAGAGAGACTATAGATTTTTAAATTATGAGTAACGTTGACAAAGGTTTTACAAACCAACTTTTATAAATGGGAAATTTTAATATGTTATTACATGCATAAAAGACTTGCACACTGAACATAACCACCTCCTATATTTACGGATTGATATCCAATTTATAACCTTTGTTGCATGTAATAACGTATTAAACATAGCCTTGTGGGTTGTGATTATCATTTCCATTTATAAATAGGTGAGTAATAAAAAAATAGATATACATGATTTAATTGTTGGAATTTATTTTTATAAAAATTTGGTTGTAAATTCTTTTGTAAATTCTTTATAAGTCCAGAATTACTTGGTTTGTATTAAATTATAAGTTTTCTTTGAATTCATTCATCATATGTAAAAATTTACAAAAATTCATATCATAAAAGCAAAAAAAAAGAATTTTGCAAAATGAAATGTTATTAATAATTGTCAAACTAGCAAAGTTAACGGTTAGTTGTTCACGACTGTTTGTTCTGTGTTGACTTGACTGTTTAATTGTTTGCATCTTTGACCAAATATGATTGGTTGATTCACATGTATTTTAGACCCATGTTGACTGTCTTTAATTACTACTCTATGTCTCTATGAGATTATAATTTATCTTGGCGGGGCTAGGCATAAAAGAGGTCAATGATCCTTATATATTGAGTGTTAACAGTCAACATCTCTTTACGAGGTCTTGTGTTCAAGCTTTAGGCAGGACATAGGAATTAAGACCCTTTATGAGGATTTGGTTTGAGTATACCCAGGTTCAAGTCTGAGGAGACAGGGTTTACCCCTATTAATCGTCGTGCCTTCGGGCGGATTAGTAGGGGGGTTTTCCCCCCATCGGGTATTTGAAATAGGCAATTCTACTTCGAGGGAGCTCTCTAGCGCGGACCCGGTTAAGACAACGTATGCTAGACCTTCCGTTGTCGAATCGCGACACGAAGTTTCAGCGAAATTCACCTTTCAAAAAAAAAAGAGTCAACATCCTTTTATATTTATAAATAACTAAATATAATAATATTAAATTAAGTTTCAACTCATATTGATAAATATTATTGAAATTATATACTGTTTTGGTAAATAAGTTGATCGTTTTTTACTTTGGTTGACTACTGATTGAGTACCTCTTAGATTCTTGGTGATGTTGACTTTTTAAAAGAGAGAATACGAATCGTAAAAGGGAAAATTACTAGACGAAAGGATAAATTAGTAAGATTAATATACTTAAACGTTTATAATAAAATTACAAAATGGTCGGTGCACACATTCTACTCGCTCTGTAAGGCAGTGTAGCGATGTGAAACGACACAACTCGATTTAATAGAAAAATAAGGATTTTTTTTTTAATATACTGGATATGCGCCGCATGGACCAAATATGCGGCGCACATTTGAGTCTGACAGTACCAAACTTCAATTTTGACATTTGACTCAAATGTACAATCTTTCCAAAACGTTAACCAATATATATATCCAAATTCGTTATAAAAGACCATACACAAAATTAGAAATTTCGGCATGACCTGTTCGTAAAATCATCGTCAAAACCTGTTACGGATTATGAGTTTTCCATAAATACATTTTTATCACAATCAAACCCATTTCTAATACAAAATGACCCAATAGAAATGACCAAAACTCGTTAACTCTTACACTTGACGTAATCAATAATTATACCAAAACAATCAATGTATCATGAGCCAATAGTTCAAAGGGGTCTCTACGGGTCCTATCAACGTTACCATTTTCCGCATTTAGTTAAAGCAATCAATATCCACAAATCAACTTCAAACTTCAATCCTTATATTACTTAAATTTGCTTCCGCATCACAAGATTCTTAGGCCTCATACACAAGGGATTCTTAGGCCTCATACACAAGGGATTCTTAGGCCTCATACACAAGGGATTCTTAGGCCCATACACAAGGGATTCTTAGGCCTCATACACAAGGGATTCTTAGGCCCATTCACAAGAGGATTCTTAGGCCTCATACACAAGGGATTCTTAGGCCCATTCACAAGGGATTCTTAGGCCTCATACACAAGGGATTCTTAGGCCTCATACACAAGGGATTCTTAGGCCTCATACACAAGGGATTCTTAGGCCTCATACACAAGGGATTCTTAGGCCTCATACACAAGGGATTCTTAGGCCCATACACAAGGGATTCTTAGGCCTCATACACAAGGGATTCTTAGGCCTCATACACAAGGGATTCTTAGGCCTCATACACAAGGGATTCTTAGGCCTCATACACAAGGGATTCTTAGGCCTCATACACAAGGGATTCTTAGGCCCATACACAAGGGATTCTTAGGCCTCATACACAAGGGATTCTTAGGCCTCATACACAAGGGATTCTTAGGCCTCATACACAAGGGATTCTTAGGCCCATACACAAGGGATTCTTAGGCCTCATACACAAGGGATTCTTAGGCCTCATACACAAGGGATTCTTAGGCCTCATACACAAGGGATTCTTAGGCCTCATACACAAGGGATTCTTAGGCCCATTCACAAGGGATTCTTAGGCCTCATACACAAGGGATTCTTAGGCCTCATACACAAGGGATTCTTAGGCCTCATACACAAGGGATTCTTAGGCCTCATACACAAGGGATTCTTAGGCCCATACACAAGGGATTCTTAGGCCTCATACACAAGGGATTCTTAGGCCCATACACAAGGGATTCTTAGGCCTCATACACAAGGGATTCTTAGGCCTCATACACAAGGGATTCTTAGGCCCATACACAAGGGATTCTTAGGCCTCATACACAAGGGATTCTTAGGCCTCATACACAAGGGATTCTTAGGCCTCATACACAAGGGATTCTTAGGCCCATACACAAGGGATTCTTAGGCCTCATACACAAGGGATTCTTAGGCCTCATACACAAGGGATTCTTAGGCCTCATACACAAGGGATTCTTAGGCCTCATACACAAGGGATTCTTAGGCCTCATACACAAGGGATTCTTAGGCCTCATACACAAGGGATTCTTAGGCCTCATACACAAGGGATTCTTAGGCCTCATACACAAGGGATTCTTAGGCCTCATACACAAGGGATTCTTAGGCCTCATACACAAGGGATTCTTAGGCCTCATACACAAGGGATTCTTAGGCCTCATACACAAGGGATTCTTAGGCCTCATACACAAGGGATTCTTAGGCCCATACACAAGGGATTCTTAGGCCTCATACACAAGGGATTCTTAGGCCCATACACAAGGGATTCTTAGGCCTCATACACAAGGGATTCTTAGGCCCATACACAAGGGATTCTTAGGCCTCATACACAAGGGATTCTTAGGCCCATACACAAGGGATTCTTAGGCCTCATACACAAGGGATTCTTAGGCCTCATACACAAGGGATTCTTAGGCCTCATACACAAGGGATTCTTAGGCCTCATACACAAGGGATTCTTAGGCCCATACACAAGGGATTCTTAGGCCTCATACACAAGGGATTCTTAGGCCTCATACACAAGGGATTCTTAGGCCCATACACAAGGGATTCTTAGGCCTCATACACAAGGGATTCTTAGGCCCATACACAAGGGATTCTTAGGCCCATACACAAGGGATTCTTAGGCCTCATACACAAGGGATTCTTAGGCCCATACACAAGGGATTCTTAGGCCTCATACACAAGGGATTCTTAGGCCCATACACAAGGGATTCTTAGGCCCATACACAAGGGATTCTTAGGCCTCATACACAAGGGATTCTTAGGCCCATACACAAGGGATTCTTAGGCCTCATACACAAGGGATTCTTAGGCCTCATACACAAGGGATTCTTAGGCCCATTCACAAGGGATTCTTAGGCCTCATACACAAGGGATTCTTAGGCCTCATACACAAGGGATTCTTAGGCCTCATACACAAGGGTTTCTTAGGCCTCATACACAAGAGGATTCTTAGGCCTCATACACAAGGGATTCTTAGGCCCCATATATCACAATGCCCCACATGGGCTTTAACGCCAAATCAATTACCACACACGGAATCCACCATCGTATGGTAATTGACCCAAGACATATATAAAAGTATGCAAGAAAACTCACCTCCTCCGCGACAACCAAAATCATAAATCAAGACGACCGCAAGAACACAAAATATGTATGCTTCAACCTAGCAACAAATCACAAGCACATATAGGATCATCAATCACATACTAGGCCGTCTAGCCATAATCACTAGCATTTCAACACCCAACCCATCATTTACAATCTTATATTATTCTTGGGTTGGTTCACAAAACATGTATCTCTTATATCATTATCATAATGCAAACTCACTTTTATAACAAAATCCCCATTTTTATATTTGACTAGGTTGCCTTCAAACGAGCATAACTCAAGTTCTACTAACTCTTTTTACTTGATTCCAGTGGCCAAATTTATATAACACATAAACCTACATTTTATATTTAGTGACCAATATGTGAATTGTCCTTCAAAGATGACTTCTGGTCGTTTTAAAAACACAAACTGTTGCTGTTCTTACTGACAAAACAGATTTGACCTTACCGACTTCAAATGACCATAACTTGAGTTCTACACTATAGTTTGACCTCATTCCAGTGGCCACTTCAACTTAACACATTTAGGTACATTTTATATTCAGTGACCAACACAAGATTTGACCCGTATAAGGGTGTTTCACTCGTTTTAAAAACTGAGACAGAATCGTTTTTGCTGAAATTTCAGAATGACCACACTGACTTCAAAAATTCATAACTCGAGTTCTACTCCACCTTTTAAACTCATTCCAGTGGCCACATCTAGCTAACACAATAACCTACATTTTCTTTTTAGGACTCAACAAGTGAAAATTCTGTCATAGGGGTGTTTTACACGTTGCAAAAACAGAGACAGAATCTGTCCAGTTTTGTTCTTACTACCATTCATCAAAACTTTTGTTTTAACATTCAACACATTGACTTCCAACACACAAGATTGATATATATACATTTTTACATGATATTTACATCATATATTCGGAATATAGACCCCCAATTCAAAATCCCCAATTTATTTACTCAAGAACCCTAATTCATAAAAAGGAAATTAAATTTAGGTTAAAGAATCAATACCTCAAAGAATGGAATAGATAATTTAGGGTTTCAATTCACAATTTCTCCCCTCTCTTCCTCCTAATTTCGGCCATCACCACCATAATTAAACCCTCACTTTTCAATTTTAGAATAAAACAAGTTTATTATATTTATTTGGAGGATTTCTTGATTTAGATGAAAAATCACCAATTTCTTCTTTTCTCTCTTGATGATGTCGCCCCACAAACACTCCACACACTCAATTCTCCCAAATTCAATTCTTTCCAAGAAGGTTATTATTGTTATGATTGTTATTCACTTAATTGAACTTTGATTAATTGAAAGAGTGAAATTAGTAAGGATGAAAGAAAAGGAGATTGAAGAATAGAATGGAAGAAGTAAATGGAATTGTGATTCACCAAGAAGAAGTTGTCTGGCCTTGCCACGTTATTCACCAAAACAGATGGGTATTATACCCGCTATCCGCTAAAGTTCCAACTAAATTAATTCTATATTTCAATTTTAATTATTAGGAAATTATTTTAATGTTAAAACTATAATAAAGGTTTATTTTCATTGGCTTAAAAATTTCGGGATGTTATAGATGATTTAATCATTTAATTAATGATATCACCACATAGGAGAAGCGACTATAGATGGTAATGCTAATTCCTCTTGTGGCTGGATTATAATGTGTGTGTGTGAGAGAGAGCAACCTACCCCCTTCCCCATCTAAACCCTCTGCCACTTCCCGACCAGCCTTTTCATCGGAGAAAGACAATGAATGGAAGCAGGTCAAGCACTGTCACCGAATCCCTCCTTCGCCGATTACAACTTTCTTTGTGTACAACCTCCCACCGTCACTCACCAGCAATGAACTTAAAGCCCTTTTTCAAGACCATGGTCACTTGGTAGATGCATATATTGCCCGAAAAACCGATAAATATAACAATCCTTACGGTTTTATTCGATTTTGCCATATCACAAATCCGTTTGCTTTCCTCCCAAATCTTCAAAACAAGAAATGTAAGGGTCTTATTATTGCATTGTATCTCTCTAAATCTGGTAAACAAGGCAAACCACTCAATTACCCTACCCCTCCACCTCATCAATATACTTACGGAAAGCCACCACTTTATCACTCCAAACCTTCTCAGCCTCCCCCTCCTCCACCCTCCTTCTACCAGAACAATGAAAGATCCTACCGAGAAGTGCTATTGCCCTCACCTCCAGCAAACAAGATATCCATCTCCATCTCTGATCATGAACTAACATCCCCCTCAACTTGGAAAAACACATCCATTGTGGCCACCGCAAAGGACTTCCCCACCCTCATAAATTTAAGGGAAATTATCAAAACAACTGATCCAAATTCAAACATCAAAATTTCTTATGTTGGGGGTCTTACCATTTTGCTCACTTTTAATGCATCTGTTACGTTTTCCTAACAGACAAAAGTGAGTTTCTCAAAAAATGGTTCAGTCATTACGAGATCTGGAATGAACAAGATGCAACATATGGCAAGATCGTTCAAGTAAAAATTTTAGGGGTCCCTTTGGTTTTAAGAGACAAAGCTGTCTTCTTCAAGATCGCAGCTACCATAGGAAAAATTATGGATCCTCCCTGTGCATCCATAGATGATGGTAATCTTTCTGTCGATAATGCTATACTACTGGTCAAATCACATTCCAAAGTCGATCAATTGGTACATGTCAAATGGAGGAAAAAGGTTTTTGTGACCAGAGTTGTGGAAGAGTCCCAGGACTGGGTCCCACCCTTTCTCACTGACTCGGCTGACCAGGACGACTCTGAAAAGTCAGAAGATTTTCCAAAAGATCATTCAAATTTTAAAAATAGCCCATCCATGGATGCAACATATGGCAAGATCGTTCAAGTAAAAATGTTAGGGGTCCCTTTGGTTTTAAGAGACAAAGCTGTCTTCTTCAAGATCGCAGCTATCATAGGAAAAATTATGGATCCTCCCTGTGCATCCATAGATGATGGTAATCTTTCTGTCGATAATGCTATACTACTGGTCAAATCACATTCCAAAGTCGATCAATTGGTACATGTCAAATGGAGGAAAAAGGTTTTTGTGACCAGAGTTGTGGAAGAGTCCCAGGACTGGGTCCCACCCTTTCTCACTGACTCGGCTGACCAGGACGACTCTGAAAAGTCAGAAGATTTTCCAAAAGATCATTCAAATTTTAAAAATAGCCCATCCATGGATGCAACATATGGCAAGATCGTTCAAGTAAAAATTTTAGGGGTCCCTTTGGTTTTAAGAGACAAAGCTGTCTTCTTCAAGATCGCAGCTACCATAGGAAAAATTATGGATCCTCCCTGTGCATCCATAGATGATGGTAATCTTTCTGTCGATAATGCTATACTACTGGTCAAATCACATTCCAAAGTCGATCAATTGGTACATGTCAAATGGAGGAAAAAGGTTTTTGTGACCAGAGTTGTGGAAGAGTCCCAGGACTGGGTCCCACCCTTTCTCACTGACTCGGCTGACCAGGACGACTCTGAAAAGTCAGAAGATTTTCTAAAAGATCATTCAAATTTTAGAAATAGCCCATCCATGGAAACCGACTCTTCAATGCCCGATGTGAAATCATGCGGAAGTGCAGGTCCTAATTAAACATTAAATGCCCAAAAAGAATGTCGTAATGGAACCAACTCCAACCAATCAATTAATGCTGACAGCCCTCCCATCACTATCAACCAAAACCTTGGTAAAAATCAATTATCTGTTTCCAAAAATACTGGGGAAACTACCAGTAATGATCTCAATGGGCCCACTCATTCCATCCATCTCCCTCCTCCCCCTTCACCACCCTCAACCCCTCTCACGCGCCTCACGCATCACCTCAACACACCCAACTCCAGAAAAAGACTCCGCCAAGATTCCCCTCCCAAGCAAACCCACACATGCAACGATATGGATATCAACTCTCCATCTAATAGCCTTACCTTTTACAATAAAACTCCTTCTAAATTAAGCAAAACCTGCCCAAACCCTTCACAAAACCCAAATCTATCATTCCGACAAAACCCATCACCAATCCCCTTTCAATCCCTATGCAACGACCTTCCTGTATGCAACCTTCTCCCTCGCCTAAATCCCATTACATCCTCCAAAAACAACCCGAATGAGACCCCCACTATCTCAATCACAAACCAAACCTCTCAAACCCATGCTACAATTACTAATACACAACAAAACCCAGGACCCTCATCTCTAAACATCTCTCCACTAAACAATCAATCTCACCATCACATTACAAACTAGGAAACCTGTGCTACTATGATTATTGGTAAATGCATCGGTGCCAACCTCAAAGGTTTCGAACATCTGGTACAAGCCCAAATCGAAGATTCCTGTCCAAGCAACGTCCCTCAATGAATTATCAAACCATCAATCTTCGTGGCTATCATGACGAGGCTAAGTCTCATTGGATCAAACAACTCAAACTAGACCATAAAATCAATTTTCTCTGCATTCAAGAAACTCATAAACTTGTCATCCCCAGTCATCATCCACGACGATTTTGGGGAAACTCAAACTTCGGTTTTGATTTTGTTCAATCCTCTGGATCTGAAGGACGGTCTGGGGGTATTTTATGTATCTGGGACCCATCTTTTTTCTCCCATACCTCCTCCATTAAAGCCTCTCACTACCTACTCACTTCTGGAACTTTGACCAGTTGCAATTCCATGTGTCACATCCTAAATGTCTATGCTCCACAAGAACCAGCAGACAAACAAGCTCTTTGGGATGAAATTTCGATCCATATATCAAATCTTCAAGGGCTTTAGATCCTTCTTGGGGATTTTAATGCTGTCAGATGCCCCGACGATCGGGAAAACTCAACTTTCAATCCCATGGAAACCCTTGCTTTCAACAATTTTATCCATCAAAATAACCTCCATGAATATACCATGCACGGGTCTTTCTACACTTACATCAAAGACAATGGCACAAAGAAAAGTAAGATCGACCGAATTCTTGTCTCACAAAATTTTCTCAACAACTGGCCAACCGCCGCCTTCACTACCCTTCCCAGATCACTCTCTGATCATAGGCCCCTAATCTTAATCACTACTAGCCTGGACTTTGGTCCCTCACCTTTTCGTTTCTTCAATTCGTGGCTCACCAAACCTGGTATCTCTGAACTCATTATCTTCTGCCTTGAATCTAGTTTTTTCTTTGGGAAACCAGATCAGATCCTTTGTGCAAAATTGAAAAAAGTGAAAAGTGCCCTAAAAACCTGGTATCAAGACAAAAAGGCCCAGGAAAATCTCCAACTCGTTTCTTTATCGGACAATCTGGTCCAACTCAATTCCATCATAGATCACAGGGACTATACAGACGATGAATTAACTTCTTGGGTCGAAACAAAGGACAAATTGCTTGAGCTGGAACGAATTAAAACACAAGATCTCCACCAGAAATCTCGGGCCAGATGGATTCAGTATGGTGACGAGAATTCATCTTATTTTCATACTTTCATCAACTGTAGAATTTCTAGTAACAGAATTGTTGGTTTGGAGATTGATGGAAATTGGCACACTGACCCTCCAAGCATTCGTGAAGCAGCCTATGAATTTTTCAAGAACAAGTTCTCAGAGCCCATTAGCCACAGGCCCAAACTTTTCTGTCATGGCCTCAAGACTTTCAGCCTGGAAGATGCAAACTCATTAGTCACTCCCTTCACCATGACGGAAATCCATCAGGCCGTTTGGGAGTGTGATAGCAATAAGGCTCCCAGTCCAGATGGATTCAATCTCGGCTTCATAAAACAATTTTGGGGATCCCTAAAATTTGATTTCCTTGCTATCTTGATCAATTTTCATGCCACGGGAATCATTAGCATAGGCTGCAGCTCATCCCATATCACTCTCATCCCCAAAAAGTCTTCTGTCAAAACCCTCTCGGATTTTCGTTCTATAACCCTTATAGGATGCATCAAGAAAGTAATCTCAAAAATCCTTGCTGGGCGACTAAAAAGGGTTATAGCCAAGGTGATCTCCCCAAATCAATCAGCTTTCCTTAGTGAAAGAAATATCCTCGATGGGCCCTTGATGTTAAACAAGGTCATCCAGTGGTTGAAGAAAAACAAGCAGGAGGCTTTTTGCTTGAAAATAGATATCGAAAAGGCCTTTGACTCAATCAATTGGGATTTCCTGATTTCCATCATGACACAAATGGGCTTCCCATCACGTTGGTTGCTATGGATCAAAGGTATCTTATCATCTACTAGATCATCAGTTTTAATCAATGGGTGTCCCACAAAAGAATTTGATTGCCATAGAGGGGTTCCCCAAGGAGACCCTCTCTCACCCTTTCTTTTCATCATAGCCATGGAAGCCCTCTCAAACATCTTGCAACGGGCCTCGTCTCTTGTATTATCTCCAGCATAAAATTGCCAAACATGGGACCTGACATAAACCATCTATTATATGCCGACGACGCTATGATTATTGGTAGATGGTCCCCAACCTACCTGATGAACATCACGAGAATTCTGAGGGTCTTCTACTTAGTTTCAGGCCTTAAGATCAACAGCCAAAAATCCTCTTTTTATGGGCTTAATCTATCCACAGAGGTTTGTTTTAACTCCTGTACCATCCTCAAATGTAATCTCGGGCAATTCCCCATCGCATATCTCGGATTAACGGTTGGTGCCAACATGAACTTAACAAAGAATTGGGCCCCCGTAATTAACACCTTTGAAACCCGTCTCGCCACATGGAAAGCATCCACTCTCTCCCTCGCCGGACGTATCACCCTTATTAGATCGGTGCTTGATAGCCTTCCATCATACTATTTCTCCCTGTACAAGGCTCTGGTAAGTGTTTTATCCAAACTAGAAACCATTCGTAGGAATTTTTTCTGGAGGGGTTCGGCCACTTCTCGGAAAATACCTTGGGTCAATTGGGATAGAGTCATTGCTTCTGTCGACTCGGGTGGGCTTGGTTTGGGTTCTCTTCACGAGAAAAACATATCTCTTTTAGCTAAATGGTGGTGGCGATACCGCACTTAACCTGAAAATTTGTGGAGTCAAGTTATATCATCCATCCATATGTCTCCTAGATACTGTTCCCCCGTCCCTGTAAAATCTAACCAGGTGGGAGTTTGGAAGTCCATTGTGGGCTTAAACTCTCACTTTGGCCAATACGATATTGCTCTGGACTATTTTTTTACAGGAAAATTAGGTAATGGCAGCACACTGCGGTTCTGGATCGACACCTGGTTAGGCTCATCACCCTTCTGCTCCGTCTTCCCTGAACTGTTCAATCTGGAGAAGCAAAAATGGTGCTTTATCAAAGACCGGTGCACTGGCAAAGGACTCTTTTCACAATGGGAATGGAACTGGGACAGACCCCCTTCAACCCCAACTGAATTACTCCAACTCGAAGACATGCTATCTCGGATCAGTAACATCTCGCTCTCAACAGCAAAGGATTCTTGGTCCTGGTCGCTTGACTCTTCGCAAAGGTTCACCGTTAAATCTCTCAGAACCAAAATTCAGAAAGCTTTTGTTGGCCCAAAGCATTGGATTTTCCACTGGAACAAAATTGCACCCCTTAAGGTAAACGTCCTAGGCTGGAGAATTGAAATGCAACGTATCCCTACCTTGGATCAACTTCAAAGAAGAAACATAGCAGTGTCAACGTCCATGTGTTCTTTATGCCAAGCTAATACCGAATCTGCTAAGCATCTTTTCCTTAGCTGCACTTTCTCGAACTCTCTATGGTCTCTTCTACTGAATTGGTGTCGTGCTCCATTTGCTAAGCCACAATCCCTACGGGAGCTCCTGGAATTTCACAAAGCCGCAACGACATGCCCTCGGAAGCAAAATCTCATTCAGGTCATAATCCTAGCTTATTGTTGGGTCATTTGGAAATCAAGAAATGAGTGCATCTTCTTCAACAAATCACCATCACTTCGCTTTGCCTTCAAGGAGATCAAAAGCACAAGCTTCCTTTGGTTAATTAATCGATCTTCAGCTCGTGAAATGAATTGGTCCCTATGGAATAGCTTTGCTGTCTATATTACTTTGTATGTTTTTTTATTTCCTGTCCATGTTATCTTACTCCCATATGTAATTCCTAGCCTCTCGCTAGAGTTTCATATTAATATAATAATATTTCTAACGTTAAAAAAAAAAAAAGATGGTAATGCTAGCTACTAGTTCATATAACAATTTTGAGTTAGGATATTTAAGACTATAGACATATATCAACTATAAAATATATATTATCATTACGACCAAGCATGCATTTAAACATCCTAAACAACGTACATACGATACATAAACTTACTTTGACAACAAACAGATCAAATTATCATGTGAAATTTGACCATTTTTGATATACTAATTAGGAAAGGATAGAAGATAGAGAGGGCATACTTCCTAGTGCGTTTATACTATTGTCTAATTTGCATCTAGTTAATTAATTTCCAAACACTTATAAATTAATGACATTCTGATCATTAATTAATTCACAATGATCTTGATGAGACTAGCTATGGTCAATCATCATCAACTTCCCCGCATGCAAGCTCTTTCCCGGTGCCCCCTTTAAACTCAATTGAAGTCTTCCTACGTCTCTCGTTGTGTCCGGCAAGACGCCTCCTACAGCTTCTCTTGGTATCATCAAACTCCGAAAGCTCATGAAACCTATGCAAAATGATTAGTTAAACAAATAATAAATAGATCGAGATCGATATCATTTTGGACAAGAATCTCCTCTTTGATTATCATCAATATAACTATAATGGCATTGAAGTATTCTTTGTGAGACACATAATACTACCATGCATAGAGCAACATGTGTCCTACTTGATCTATAAATAATTAACTAACTAGCTAGTACTGTTTTGCTTATTATATATTTGCGTTTTGTGCAACCATGTAGGTAGAATTGACATATGTTATGACCTTATTATCAACATATCTAAACCATCTATCTTTTAGACTGATCATTGTAGTATTTTCTTAACGAACTCTAGCTTCTGTTTTGGAACTCGAAGTTTATGTAACTAATCTTATTACCATGTAGCCAAGATTCTTTATTATGCCAATATATAATCTCAATATATATAATGATAACATGTGAATTTAATCTTTAATTTTTCTTTTGAAATGATATATACACATCAAAAGTTGGATTAAGAAAGATCCAAAATGATTTTTGACAAGCAGAGCTAGGCGTAGTTGTTTTGTCACAAAAGATAAACTCTAGGCAAATATCTTCAATTTGCTCGATCGACTATCACCCTGGTTAATAAGCTAGTACGTGTTACAATAATGTAACGCTCTAGTGTGCATCATTGTATTGTATCGTGCAATAATACGTACGTTGATGAATAAGAACGTACTCCCACAAACCAACGATGCACAAAAAACCTTTATCACACGGTTTTGTTGTACATCGATCCACATGTTTTAGTGTATAGTATGCTTTGTCTATTACCGGCCAGTACTTTGTAGTGTACAAATGAGGACTGTACCATCTAGCTAGCAATTGTGCTCCCATGTGAAAAGAAAATATATTTCACGGGTGGTAAATAGCATGTAAAAATAATTAATAATTTCTACGTTAAATAATAATCTTGATATATCTTATCTTATATACATATATTTGTATAGTAAAATCTATATATATGGTTCAAAACTTCGTATCTATTGATGTGCACAATCGAGCAAACCAAAAATTCTCTCATGAAACAAGTAACAAAGTAATATATATATATATATATATATATATATAGGGTTTGGTATTGTAAAACAAGTATTAAAGTAAAACAAATAAGACAAGATCTTGACCCTTAGATCATAGTTAAATTGATGCACGAAGATTCACGAAACAATTGATGCACGGTAAATTTCATGATGCACAGTGATTTTCAAGTGAAGAGAAACCTATTGTTTTATTTGTTTTACTTTAATATTTGTTTTATTTTACCTAAAACCTATATATATATATATAGGGTAGGTTCATGTGAGAACCATTCAATATGAATTGAACTTAGGTAATATTAAGTATAACTTGATATGTCCATATGTGAATGAATATGTTCACATATACAATTCACATATGAACATCAAGTTATAATCTAAAGGTTCTCATGGTTCTTCCAGTGTAAATGGTTCTCACAAGAACCTTTTCCTATATACATATACATATGGGAAAAGTGAATATAAGGTTGTCTGGCACCTAAGCTTAGGTGTGGAACCCCTCACATACCAATTTTTTAATATTTGTTGAATTTTAATTAAAACACATGGCCCCCCTGATTTTTATGGATTAAAAAAACAATATGTGAGTGTTCCACACCTAAGCTTAGCTACCTAACAGCCTTATATTCCCATCTCCCTGTACATACATATATATAATAAAAGAAAAGCACGAGACACGTAAATTATGGCGCCAACAAACCAAAGTCTGATTTGATGTACTAACTTCAATATAAAATTTTCTAACTTTATTATACATATAAAGGTACAAGTGCAATGCAACAAATCTGATGGGAAATGGTGGTAGCCGCGTTATAGATGATGGAGTGGTGACCGGCGGCAGAGGTTGGCGATGGTGGTGCATGTGGTAATGGTAATGTAGAATTGTGATAGGATTATCTGAAAGGAATGTATGTATACGGATAGACAATTGATGGCAACGGGTCGGGTATGGGCCGGGTTTAAGTAATCCCGGACCTGGGCCCGATTAAAAAACTCCGTCCCAAACCCGGCCCGAAACCCAACGGGTCCCCGTTTACTTACTAGGTATCGGGTAACGAGTTTCCCCACAGGTATCGGGGATCCCCATTATTAGTCACTCATAAACTACCAATTCTAAGAATCGAACAGTTATGAACTTCCAACATTTCAAGTTTCCAACTTCATCTAATCACAATACATTGAACATGATTTAAAACCTTTTGATTGATTTAATAAAGATGGTTGTTCTAAATATAAAGAAGTATAAAGTCTTCTGATTGATTAAAATCTCTCGCTATCAAAACTTGATAATAAAACATCATAAGAATCAAAGAAGTTGGTTTGATAAAACAGAGAGTTAAAAAATATAATACTGTAAAAATTTGATTATATGTGGCGTTTAGCTATTCCTATTGAGAACAAACTAGGAAATAAAAGATTAAGTTATAAAGAATCTGACAAAACATAAATCAACATATCATGCATTTTCAAATCCATGCGGGCCGGGTATACGGGTACGGGTTTCGGGTATACGGGTCGGGTATGCGGGTTTTCATCAAATACCATCCCCGGACCCGAACCCGTGAAAATTTTAAAAACCATCCTCATACCCGGCCCAAGACCCGCAAACCCAGAACCGAACCCGGCCCAAATATGTCGAGTTTCGGATTTTCTCATCGGGTATGGGTTTCTTTGCCATCCCTATGAATGGGTAATTTTGGTGCGTTAATAAAGAGTTGTTTGGGATAGAGTTGATGAATAAAATAAGTAGATGAAGATTTGGAAGGAAGACTAAGGAACCTTTTGGTTCCTATGACAAAAAAATTTAAATTTTACTCTATTAACCTAACATGTCAGAAAATTTAATTTCTATTTCATTAGTTTTCTATAAATTCTGTTGTTTTACAAGGTATCATAAATAATTGTTATATATTTATTTTTAAAAATAACAAGTACCTCTAAATTCAAGTATATTTAAAAGTTTTCTGAGGCTATGGTGACATTTTGATTGAGTGTGAATTTGGTAAGAAACGTGATAGAAAAAAAAACAAAATTTAAAAAGTCGTCAAAAGTATATCGAATTGCATCTCTAATGAAAGAGGGTGAAATTCTAAGACTACCCATGCTTTTCTTTTCGTCTAACGATTTACGGTTTGTGAGATAAAAGTTTTTTAGTGAAAATACCCCTCTAGTATTGAGAGGGGTTTTTTATTTTTAATCTGATCCATCCATTTTTCTTGATCTAAGGGTGAAGAGGAGTTATTGAGTTTTTTTTTTTAGGGGTTCTCAAATAACCCTTCTTCTATAAAGCAAATAGCTCATGTCTAAAATTTTAAGTTCAACATTTACTTACCCAAAATGCCCCTCCTATCTATTCTATATTTACCTAAAATAACTATAATACCATTTCTCTCTCCTCAAATCTCAACCACTCATTTTTTTTCTCTCTCATCCATAAATCATTTTATTCCTCTAATTCATTCAAAATCTTTTATCTCAAAAACTGTACATCGATAAATTATAAAAATTATATGGGTGTTCTTAAAATTTCATGTTCTTTCATTAGAGATGCGACTCGATATACTTTTGAAGACTTTTTAAATGTCATTTTTTTCCCATCACGTTCATCCTACACATGTGTAGGACAAGTAGAAACCACTAAAAGGTTCATCCTACACATGTGTAGGACAAGTGAAAACCACAAAAAAGGTTAATCCTACAAATGTGTATGACAAGTGGAAACCACTAAAAGGTTCATTCTACACATGTGTAGGACAAGTGGAAACCACTAAAAGGTTCATTCTACACATGTGTAGGACAAGTGGAAACCACTAAAAGGTTCATTCTACACATGTGTAGGACAAGTGGAAACCACTAAAAGGTTCATTCTACACATGTGTAGGACAAGTGGAAACCACTAAAAGGTTCATCCTACACATGTGTAGGACAAGTGAAAACCACTAAAAGGTTCATTCTACACATGTGTAGGACAAGTGGAAACCACTAAAAGGTTCATTCTACACATGTGTAGGACAAGTGGAAACCACTAAAAGGTTCATCCTACACATGTGTAGGACAAGTGGAAACCACTAAAAGGTTCATTTAATATATACTTTCGACGACTTTTTAATTCAGAGGGCGGATGGATACGGTACGGCGGTAGCCTTTAGTCGAACGGGCGTTGCCCGTTCAGGGGGGCTTCGCCCTTCTCGGTAGGCTACCTCGAGGCATTTATAAAGGGGTTGGAAGCCAGACGCATTTGGGAATGGTTTGGATTTGATGGGCGGCGATCCATGAGATGGTGGTGGTTGGATACGGTACGAGCGAAACCCTTAGCCGTACGGGCTCCGCCCGTGTAGGACAAGTGGAAACCACTAAAAGGTTCATCCTACACATGCGTAGGACAAGTGGAAACCACTAAAAGGTTCAATCTACACATGTGTAGGACAAGTGAAAACCACTAAAAGGTTCATTCTACACATGTGTAGGACATCAAAGAGTAATAACTTACACATGTGTAAGATGAACGTGATAGGAAAAAAAAACAAAATTTAAAAAGTCGTCAAAAGTATATCGAATTGCATCTCTAATGAAAGAGGGTGAAATTCTAAGACTACCCATGCTTTTCTTTTCGTCTAACGATTTACGGTTTGTGAGATAAAAGTTTTTTAGTGAAAATACCCCTCTAGTATTGAGAGGGGTTTTTTATTTTTAATCTGATCCATCCATTTTTCTTGATCTAAGGGTGAAGAGGAGTTATTGAGTTTTTTTTTTTAGGGGTTCTCAAATAACCCTTCTTCTATAAAGCAAATAGCTCATGTCTAAAATTTTAAGTTCAACATTTACTTACCCAAAATGCCCCTCCTATCTATTCTATATTTACCTAAAATAACTATAATACCATTTCTCTCTCCTCAAATCTCAACCACTCATTTTTTTTCTCTCTCATCCATAAATCATTTTATTCCTCTAATTCATTCAAAATCTTTTATCTCAAAAACTGTACATCGATAAATTATAAAAATTATATGGGTGTTCTTAAAATTTCATGTTCTTTCATTAGAGAGGTCATTCGATATACTTTCAACGAATTTTTAAATCCGAGGGCGAGCCCGTCAGGTAGATCACCCCATCACCGCCACCGCCATTACATCACCACCCCGCCATCACCGCCGCAACGCGCGAGTACTTTTCTCTCGTTAAAAATAGTAGTTGAAGTATAATGTAGTCTGAACACTGAAGAAAACGAAAGTGAACCGTACAAATAATAAAAGGGAGAACGGAGATGAATGGTAAGATGGACCCCACAGAGGGGTATTGCTTACTAAAATCAGCCACCCACGATTGAGTTTGTGGGCATTTATACATTCCAAAATTTGATTCGAAAGACATGTCACCAAACAATCTTTATATGGGTACTAATTTATTACGAATATTAAACTATTCTTTGAATCTAAAGTTAACCCTTCCTAACAAAGCATGCACTTTAGAGATTTAAGACTTGTAACCTTTTAGATTAGTACTCTCTTGTTTCAGTTGATGTTTTAAGAGAATTTTTTTTTTATTTTAGCGTAAATATTGTTTTTTATAGTATATAGTAGCTGACAAACAATACCAATGAAAAATATATTTAAAATCGAAGACGTTCATATATATTATATTAAATAATACAAATGTAACATTTATTATGATAGTTGAAAGAAAAAGAACTCAAAAATTCAAATTAAAACACGTCAAATGGAACCATATGGAGCGCATCGAATACCGTTACACAGTAGCGGAGCTACATCGAGACCAAAGGTGTCAGTGGTAATCTCACAATGTCTATAAAACTCTATATTTTTAGTATTAATTTTATGTATTAGTATAGTTTAAAACTACTTGGTCATCCAACAAAACATATACTTACAGTCTCATACACTCATCTCAGTTCAATTTAAAGTTATTATTATATTTTATACACGCATTAGTATTTTATAAACGGTTCGTCCATCCTAGATCTAGAATCTTGGTTTCACCAGTACTGCTGTTACATCAAAGCTGATGCTAACACTAACTTCATCGTAAATATAATTAGCATCGTAATTTTAATTAGCATACGTACAACTAAGTTCATTGTTTAAAGTTAAACAAGAGTAGATAACGATCATTACTATTAAAACTTTACTTGATTAAGAATATGTTCATTTGAAATAGGGTTTTTATTGTCAAACACATTTATATAGGTTATCATATCATATGTTCGATCGTTCAAACATTTTAGTATCTCAAATGGATTATTAGAAATTGTATACTAAAAACTTGACATGTGTAAACTAAATTCTTTTACTAATAAGTTCATCCAATCTTGGATTTGAGTTATTTGGATTTGATAAGTATATTCATTGGTTATAGCCGAATGAGATCATTGAGTATTGGATTGGTTTTGGTATAAAAATTAAAGCTTGGAGCTATATATATTAATATACGAGAGAAGGTACCCGCGCGTTGCGGCGGTGAGATGGTGGGGGTGATAGGTAATAGAGTGTGATAGCCAAATGCCTTAGCCGTACGGGCTCCGCCCTCGGATTTAAAAATTCATCGAAAGTATATCGAATGACATCTCTAATGAAAAGAATGAAATTTTAAGAACACCCATATAATTTTTATAATTTATCGATGTACGGTTTATGAGATAAAAGATTTTGAATGAATTAGAGGAATAAAATGATTTATGGAGGAGAAAGAAAAAAATGATTGGTTGAGGAGAGAGAGAAAAATGAGTGGCTTAGATGTAATGTGGTTTAGATGTATTGTACATCATGCATTAGCATATGTACATTGTTGAAAGTTGAAAACCTTATTTGCTTTATAATATAGTATAGATATATATGGTTTTTCAATTCATTTAGACTAATGTCCGATAGTCTAAACGGATGGAAAAGGAGCTTGATACTTTATAAGGAAAAAAACTGTTCACTGTCATTTTCTGTGGGATTTGAGCCCCAATACCTCGATGGTGTATGGAGAGGTTAAGATGTAGACAAACCTTACCTCTACCTAGATAGCGAGGATGCTTCCAAATTCTATCTAAATGGTATAAAAGGACCTCCTGCCTTTGTATGAGATGAGGATAAAATCTTTGACCTCTGTCTCCAGAGGTCAGGGTGTTTACCACTGATACTTTATAGGGGAGGGGATGTTGGCTTGGAGACCAGGGATCGAATCTCAATTCCCCATGTTTTCGGGCATTTACCTCTTTAGAAGCGTGCGGGCCGTGTTAATTGCACCCTTGATCTCCAGGGGTGCCTTCGGGTTCCAACCGTTAGCATACTGCCCGCTTGGATGTCACTGCTAGGATTCGAACTACTAACCAACTAACACGTCGTTCTAAAAAAAATAAAAATTGGATGGTTTATGTGACATGATTAGGAAAAAAAAAAGTTTTGTTGATTTAATAAACTAACCCTATATAGGTTAAGTTGATGATACATACATGTGAATATAAATAGCTCATGTCTATTTAAATTATATAATTTGAAAACATAGTCCTCTAGTTAAGATAGGTAAGTTATAAATCAATTACCTATAAATAGTAACTCAAGTACGTACCTTAATTAGCTCTCACTCAAATGATGTTTTAAGGTGTCACGTTGCTTGAAACTAGCTATAATTATAAATTTATATTTCATAGTCAATTATATGTGTACGTTTTAGTCTTAACCTCATCAATAATAAATTAAATCACATCTTAGGTGTCGATCTATACAATTAATTGTGTAGTTGCGGCTTATGTATGCACCTTTTTCTCGTAAGTTAATAAAGACTAGGAAGTTTAAATATTGATGTTGATTATATATACTTGTATGTAAGTAGCTAGCAAGAACACTTATTAATTAATTAACGTACGTACGTACCGGCTACATTGTTGACAAAACCTTTGATGGGTTCCGGCAACCATGACAGCTTGAGCCTTTGCATGGAGCTCACACACTCTATGCCTACGATGATACTGCTTTGCTTCATTCAGATCAGCCATACACTTCTCAGCTTGGCAACATCTCGTCACAGTACTTGACGACGACGACCCAAAACCCCCTGCTTTTTTCTTCTTCACATTTCCATCGCCCCCAAAACCCGACAACCCCCTTTCGCCATGGTGATCACTACTAATCAAACCCTTCATCATCTTAAACTTTTGTTTGCAAGAGGAAGCTTTGGCTTTTTCACTTTCCATTTTGATGGGTGATGTTTCTTCCTAACAAAGTACTCAATGTATAGTATATTTGAAGAGAGTGCACTACCCCTAAATAAAACAAATGAGTACTATAACATTTATATCGTGTTGATACTATATATATGTAATAGTTATATAAAATAATCAAGTGGCACGTACCTTATTTCTAATGACATTTTGAAAGAGTTTCATAATTTTTATTTTTGTAAGTTTGGTTAATTAATATATCATCAATTAGGGTGAAGAAATAGACATGGACGTACATATATAATTAAGGGGGCAAGAGGTGGAATCTGCACAAGATTGTACGTGAATTTCTTTCTATGTACGTGTTTGTTTGCATTCAAGTATGTGTAAAACTGTAAATTGATAAGACTACATTAATGCGAAACAAATAAAAGTCCGTATGTATGCATTTCTCATGTGTGGGGGACAGAATCCGGTGTCATGGTTTGGCACCAACTTAATTTACTCTGTTTTAAAAAACGAGTACTCATCATTACAATAAAATAAAATAAAACGTACATTTAACTACGAGAGTATAATTTAAATTAATACCTAAATTTAAGATACATCTAATTAAATTACTTTGTAAGGGGCAAGGGTGTAGTCGGCTTATTTTTCGGCAAGTTGGTTCGGCTAGCATCGGCTCTTTGGCTACCTTGTAGCATGTGTATCGGTAAGCATTGTCAAGTTGGATCAGCTATATATCTCGGCCACATTTGGCCGATCCTTGTGAATGTTGGGAGCGTGCTATATGACCGTTTGTTTTTTTTGTTCTTGTGCCAAAATCTATTTACACCGAAAACCTAATTTTTTTTGGGGGGGGGTTTTCGATTTTGAGGCTAATCCTATGGTTTTCTTGGCTTCTATTGCCGGAATCCATGCCGGAAAAACTTGCCGATGCTCCTAACGTACAATACCCTTATTCTGGTGAGATCTTTTTGGGGTTTCCGATGGTTGCCGGCCAGAAACGTTCACTTTTTACGGCCAAATTGTTGTTTGGCTTTGGCAAGGGTGTAGTTGACACATTCATTGGCTCTTTGGCTACTTTTAATCGGTTTTCCGGCGACCCCTTTTTTGGGGTTTCTGGTTTAATCGGTTTTCCGGTGACCTCTTTTTTGGGGTTTCTGGTTTAATCGTCGCTGCATGTAATCCGGTGACCCATTTTTGGGGTTTCTGGTGGTGTTGCTTCGGTTTTCCGGTGACTCCTTTTTGGGGTTTCCGGTTTATACGGTTTTCCGGCGAGCCCTTTTTGGGTTTTCTGGTTAACTGCTGCTGATTATATGTATATTTATCTTATTTACATTGCCGTTAATTGCATGTTTGTGATTAGCTTGGTAGTGTTAACTTAGCGGTAGCGTTGCCGGATTTTTCCTTGGTAGTGTTGTCGTCTTTTGTTCCATTAAAGCAATGGGTAGCGGGAAAAGTAGTTTTATCCGATGATGATATCGTTGAACAGTTAGGTTACCGGTGTTACGTTAGATGGGCGATGATGATGGAAAATGTTCGTAAAAATGGGACTCGGATGATCCGGGGTGTATCTTGGCGGGGTAAACCTTCGGGTTGGCAGCCATGGCGTCTTCGACTTCCGAAATTCCCGACCCCCAAATTCTGAGCCCAAGTATCATTTTTTATTAAAAACGGTCACTTTTTTAATTTTTCAGGCAACCTTTAATTTTTCCGGCATTGGCATTTTGATTTTTTTTTTGAAACGGTCGTTTTTCAAGGGTGTTTTGTCAAACAAGTTTTCGGAAAAAAAAAATTGTACAACCGGGTAAACCGGTAATGGAAATACCGGTTTCAAATATTAGGCTCGAACCCAGTTTTTTCATTACCGGTTTCAGAAAAAGTGTTTTGAAGCCGGTTTTTCAAATACCGGTTTCAGGTGGAGTACAGTTGTAACATCCCAAACTTTTCTTTAAGATTTGACTAACGTTGTTAAGTCAACCTCATGTGTGTCGTTAAGTCTAGTGTGAATATATGCATATACGTAGTTAATGTGTGTTATGTGTGAGGTTTGAAAACCTAAATGTTAATGTAGTATAAATGTGTGAAATATGAAGAAATTATGTCTATGTAGTGACATTTAATGAAGGGTTAATGTTGTATATGGGCAATAAAGAAGTTTGTGACCAATAATGAAGGATTAGGAAGCCTAGGGACTAGTTTTGACATGTGTGGAAAGTCAAAAACGGGATTAGTAGCTTAGAGGCTGTCATTAGGAGGTTATTTGCAGATCTCACTTCTTCTAAACAAGCCCTAACTGATCCTAAGTCATTCCATAGTCTTCTCTCATCAAATCTCAAGCCGAAAAGTCGTTTTGTGTGTGAATTGGTGGTCATTGTCAAGAGTATTTGCATTCTATTTGTCATTTGCAGGTAATAATCAATTCATTGATCGTATTTTCAGATCATGAGTCGTGTGTGTTGAATCAAATCTGATTGAAAAGGGGTTTGTAAAGGAATTAGGGTTTCATTGTGTTCTTGGTTAATTTATGTGTTTTAATCAAGTATTTGGCCTAAAACGATTGTAAACGATGTTTTAACGATTTGGATTGATAAGAGATGTTTTGATGATCAAAGATTAATGTTTTTGTGTCAATTCGATCGGTACTTAAAGAGTTTTGGGGTCATTTTCTGGAAAAAGGTCGAAAAACACGTTTCTGCACTTCGAACGAAGATAACCTTCGTAAGACTTCTATTTTCGTACGCAGTCACTATCTTCGTAAGAACAAACTATCTTCGTAAGAACAAACTATCTTTGTAAGAACAAACTATCTTCGTAAGAACAAACTATCTTCGTAAGAACAAACTATCTTCGTAAGAACAAACTATCTTCGTAAGAACTGTAGCTAAGTTCGTAAGAAGGATTTTCCAGACTAAGTTCGTGAGGTTTGTTAAGTTCGTTTGAGTCCCAAATGACTTATATTTCATATGTTAATGTACGATAGGTGTCGGGGATTACTGATAAGCACTATTAGCTATTTGTTTGCGCGCGTACACTACTACCAGGTAAGATACACTACTTTGACACGCTGGGGGATCAACTAAAAGCTGGTTTCAAATCGTAAACACTTCCATTCGGTATCTTTATATTGCATGTGGGCATATGGGTTACTTGGGAGGTATTATGGGTTATGCAGTTGACCATGAGACCTGAGATGCAGTCCCTATTGTAGTGTAATGTAGTATTGCTTAATGTAGTATGTAGCTATGCAGTTGATGTAGTTTAATGAAGTATCTTGATATGCATGATATATAGAAATGAAGTTGATGTGTGATATGCATGCTTGACTTGTACGCCTAGTTCACTAGACTTGCTAGGTTACTATGTCACTTGCACGTTTAAGGATCCAAACGTAATGAAGTTAAAGTGTGTGAATGTCTAGGAATGTGTGTTACCTAGACTATATGTGTGTGAATGTTTGGGAATGCAGGGACCCAATCTATATGTGTGAAATTGAGCTCATAAAACTAATGCAGAGAAAGTGTTAAGCTTAACCCGTACTTGTCTCAGCCGGATGAGTGCGTTGATGCAGTTGTTGCTTGGGTGGCTCCTCGCAACATGGTCTTTATAACGCAGGGCGAGTAATACGAGAGGTTTGACCAACCTCCACATACGGATTACTCTTGGATTGGCTTGCCACTCCTTAACGACGTAAGATGAGTAGTCTTTTGACTGATCATCCAGTCGGTGTGATGCAGGGCACACTTATATGCAGTTAACAAAGATACGTGTGACAAAGTGTGAACTAATGCAGGATAGGCACATTTAGGATGATTATCCTAATTAATATGAAGTCGAAATGTAGTATATGTGTGACAATGTGTAAACTAATGCAGGATAGGCACATTTAGGATGATTATCCTAATTAATATGAAGTCGAAATGTAGTATATGTGTGAACGTGTGATGTGTGTTGTGCCTAATAAAACTTGTCTAATAATGAAGATTGTTTTAATTGGACAAATGCTTTTAATTAAGTGTTATCTTACTTAGCTATTCTTATAGCTAACACTTGCTTCTTTAATGTGGTTGTTCCCTCAGGTTTAGCTTGATGGAATTAGATGAAGGATGTGTGAGCTTGGGTAGATTCATTGAAGGAGCCTTAGTTATCCATAGACGATTCTTTGCTTAGACATTTATTTACATTTTGTACTTAATGTCGAATTTATGTTGTGACTTGTGAACGGTTGTTTTATGTTGGGCAACCGTTGGGTTTTCATTTGAACTATTGTTTGATATGGCATGTAACACCAAATAAATGCAGAAACCGAAATGTTTTTATCGGTTTTGACTTTTACAGTCTTTACTTCCTCAATTTAACACCGTTAGGTGAAAAGTTTTGAAAACCCATATTTTTAAACGACGGGTGTTACAAGTTGGTATCAGAGCAGTGGTTTAAGTGAACCAAGGCCTATTAACCATAGGATTTGGACTTAAACTTAAGATATGCATGCTAGGTATTTGTAGGATGCCTTAGTTTTAATGAAAGATGATATAGGATGGGTTGGGATGAGTGCGAGTGCGAGATAGGGCTTATGAGATGTTTACGTTACGATGATATGTTTTAGCCTTATCTTAACAAGCATTTTGCTTTAATTTGCGCTTATCGACTCTACCTTTTTATTAAAGGAAAATGGTTAACACTCGCAACCGCAACTTCTGACGTGATGGAGCTACTGCTAGCATTACCCCACCTGTCCATCCAGGTGCAGGCGCTGCAAATGCTGCCAATGTTGTTGCTGCTGTTGCAGCCAATGCAAATAGAAATCGAGGAAATCCCCGCCAGGTCAATCAGCAAGGCTCATTGGGTCCTATGCCTCCACCTCCCGGCAATCCACCTAGGGTTAACGAGGAAGTGGTGGAACAAATCCCTAACACGGCTGAGTTGTACAATCTCGTACGGACTCTCCAGACCCAATTGGCCCAGACACAGGAGCAATTGAACAACGCTCTTGCTGAAAATGCTGAAGGAACTGATGGCAACTATTCAGTGCCTTCTCACCACTCTGAGCCACCGGTCGATGATGTTGTTATTCCCCATGCAAATGCCGTTGTGGTTACTCCTAATGTCGTTCAAGCCCCTCGGTTTAAGTTTGAAAGTTTCCAGAAGTGTGGAGGTCAGAAGTTTGATGGAACCCTTAATGCAGTGGGTTGCATGGAATGGCTCGATGATACGGAGATGGTCTTTGAAGCCTGTGATTGTCCCGAGGATAAGAAGGTGTTGTGCGCTAGTCGAATGTTGAAAGAAGGTGCTCGGGATTGGTGGAAGAGCATTACTATTTCGATGACTCCAGCTATGGTATCTGCTATCTCGTGGGCTAACTTTAAGCAGAAATTCATTGAGGAATATATTGGGGTTCATGAGCAGCGTAAGATGGAAAAGGAGTTTCGTGCCTTGACGGCTGAAGTTGGAAAGGTCAACGAGTATGCTCGTTCCTTCATGGAGAAGATGAAGTTCGTGGGTCATTTATTCCGTACTGATGCAGATCAGGTTGCTTGCTATGTTGATGGTTTGCCTCTGAGTTATCGAGGTATCTGCAGGCAGCACAAGACTCTGACTGAAGCTATCAAGGAGTCTAAGAAGCTTGACGATGATTTCGCTTCGGACAAGAAGGTTGAGAAGAGTGATGATAAGAAGTCGGGGTTTAAAAGAAGGTCAAATTGGTCTTCCAATAACAATAATAAGAAGAAGTTCCGTGGAAGTGGTAGTTCGAGTGGTGACAAGGATAAAAAGAAGAATGGTTCATGGTGTACATTTTGCAAGACAATTCATGAAGGGCATTGTACCGACAAGACAAGAAGGTGCCATAAGTGTGGGAAATCGGGACATCTTGCCACTGAATGTAGGGACAATACTCGTTGCTACAAGTGCCAAGAAACGGGTCATCTCATTGCCGATTGTCCACAGATGAAGAATGTTGGAAAGAAGACCGCCACGACAGCAACAAAAGTGAGAGCTCTTCAAATGACGGTTGATGACGCAAGGAACAACGATGAAGTGGTATGTGGTACTTTCCTTGTTAACTCAAAGCCTGCCTCTGTTTTATTTGATTCAGGTGCAAATAGGTCGTTTGTGTCCACATTATTTTCTCCTAAGCTAGAAAGAGTCACTACTCCCTTAGATTGTTCATTAGAGGTAGAAATTGCTAATGGTACGGTTAATAATATACGTGTGGGTTATGACGATTGTGACATTGAGATTGAAGGTCGTTTTTTTCCAGTCCAACTATTGCCTACTACCTTAGGTGGTTTTGATTTAGTGATTGGTATGGATTGGTTGGCTAGAAATGAAGCTAGTATTTTATGTTCCCAAAAGATAATTCGATTGCCTATATCCGAGGGTAAAGTGATAGCGGTGTATGGAGACAAGAAGAGAGGAGGAATAAAGATTATTAGTATGATGAAAGCTATTAAATGTATAAGGAAAAACAAGAGCCATTTCTTGGCTTATGTCATTGATGCAAGAAAAGAGAAGTCTCCAATCGCTAGTGTTGATGTAGTATCCAATTTCCCCGATGTGTTTCCCGATGATCTACCCGGTATTCCTCCCGATCGTGAAGTTACTTTTCAGATAAATCTTATTCCCGGTGCTACACCCGTTGCTAAAGCACCTTACCGATTAGCTCCTACAAAAATGAAGGAATTAATGACGCAACTTCAGGAGTTACTTGACAAGGGGTTCATACAACCTAGTTCCTCACCTTGGGGAGCTCCGGTTCTCTTTGTTAAGAAGAAGGATGGATCGATGCGCATGTGTATTGACTATCGTGAGTTGAACAAACGAACGGTCAAGA
>CM067167.1:222915691-222975534 GCA_034093135.1 Erigeron breviscapus | reverse complement strand
TGATTCAATAACATCTTCTATGCTATATAGTTATCCCAAGTATTTCACTTATGGACGGCCGATGTCTCACGTCTTTCGTATCCCTTGATGTCGCAGCAAGGGCAGGGTTCTAGTTACTCGATTTCGCCGTTGCGGAGAGTCGCGTAAGTGAGTCGTGTGTTGTTAGGTGATGACTTAATTGGTGAATAAATGTAAAACGATGTGTAAACTAACTTGTAAATGGAAACGGGTCGACCCATGGGTTACCCATGACCCATGAGCCTTCTAAGACCCAACCCTTTCCCTTATCTCTTTCATTTCACCACACAAACCCAATCTCTTTCTTTTCTCTCTAACAAAAGCAAGAACTCTCTTTTCCCATCTTTCTCTCTTGAACTCTTGAATTAATTGGTGTTGTGAAATTTGTTTAATATAAGAATCATCATCATCTCCTTCTCATCTTCATCATATCAAAAGATTGAAGTTCATAGTGCAAGGTTTTTACCCATTTTGACCTAATTTTCGGGTTTGAGCTCAAGAAGAAGCTTTGGTAAGTCAAATTCATCCCATCTTCACCTATTTATGCTTATTTATATGTTGTTGGTCGATTTAAAGTATTTACAAGTCTTAAATCGGGTCAAAATGGAATTTGGGTCAAATTAGGGTTTTGATTAGGGTTAATCGATTTGGAAGATTTGGTGATGTTATGGATGGAAATCTTGGTTTGGGTTATGTGTATTTAGGCTTAGAAGTGTCTAATCTTGCTTCAAAACGAGTCCTGCAACTTCTTACATCGATTTGGGGTCTTAGGTTTTGAGTATATGGGTTTTGGTTCATTTTCTGCACTTAAACTGCTGCTGCTGGTGCAGCTCTGGGCCTCACTGCGGCGCAGTGGCAAGGCATAGCCTTGACTGCGGCGCAGTGGATAACCTCTGGATCGAGGCCTTGCTTTTGACTGCGGCGCAGTGGCAAGGCATGGCCTTGACTGCGGCGCAGTGGTTAATCTCTGGTCCTGATGATTCGTTTTCACTTCCTAACTTCAAACACTTATAACTTTTGATCCGTAAGTCCAAATAAGTCATGTGACCTATCATTGGAATCGTGGGAGAGCCTAGTTTCTTGTAGTAACATTCATTTTGTATGAATCTTCGTACATTTCTAAAAATGTCGAGTCAAAGTGTTATGTTTCACACTCGATAATGTTAAGAAAGTAATTGTGGGTTCGTGACTCAACTTAAACCTAAGGAACCAACTTATTTATGATTATAAAGTTGACATTATGATATATGACATGCTTTGATAGGTTGTGAACGCGTGGGGCCCAATACTCGCTATTAATCTTTTATTAACTTGACTTAAGCTTCTTTTCCGATCAAGGTGAGTTCCGTAGCTCCCTACTCATTTGAGATTCGGGCTGAAAAGTGTAAACCTTGCGTGTTTACTTACGTTGTTGATTTATTGATTGATTTGGATTAAATGTTGGTTTGATGAGACGGTTTATCACGTTTGATTGACTTGGTTTATGTTTGTTAAGTAATTCGTTAATATTAGGATAGACGTACCTACATGGAAGTCGGTTATGCCTTCATTGGGTTTTAGATGTGGTGGGAAGGCTGCGGGTGACCCTATATATAAGCATCTGAGACTCGAATAATGGATAATCCTCTTAAGTGTATGTACGTATAAGTGGTTTAAATTGTGATTATTGGTTTATGATTGACGAATATTGATTGTTGGTTCATGACAGACTATTTTGTGATTGATGCATATACGATTGATTGTAAGCATGCATACGTAGTACATAATCCCTCGGTTGAGGACTCAAACATCCTAGTGTATAGATGTATACACTTATCCTGTGAGATGTTGGTGACATGACATCCGAGTATATAGACATATATATCTCGATGATTTTGAGATACAGCCTTGTTCATTGTGATGACAGGCGGGTATCGTTGCATAGGTGACTTGAGTTCACGCATAAGATAGGCATGTTGGCTTATTTATGCATTTGGCACTTGCATTGATACTTTTATCATTTGTACATTCCTGTTACACGCTTACTTACTTTGCGTAATCTTGATTATTGGACGTTATTGTGTTACTTAGAGGCTCACTGTAAGTCATGTCTAGCCTCTACTCGTACATTGTGATTATTGACGCTGGTTCTTTATGGACCATTACTACGAACTCACCAACCTTGTGTTGACTATGCTTAGTACACTTTTCAGGTAATCAGGTTATCCCCGGACGTGGAGTTTGATTGTTGCTTGCTGTAAACCCGGGCTTTGGACTTTATGGATCAAGGATTCATTGGCCCTTCTTTTGCATTATACTTAGGATCGATTTGCCATCTTCTGGATGTTATTTTGTTATCTTGATGGTTATTTGCTCCTTATGTATTTTGGTACTGGTTTCGTTTTGTAATGGATTCACTGAATCTTTATTTGCATTTAGTTCTTGTTCTATTGTAATTCCACCTTGCGCTATATGATTTCCGTGATATTTTGAGCCTCGGCTTGGGGTGTTACAGAATGGTGGCCCATGCGTGGTCGTAGAGAATTAGGCGGTTTGACCTAGACTACGGCTTAAGTTAAAACTCTTTATATAGCATGCATGGTTAGGAAATTCGTGTGCAATGTGAATTATGTGAATCCCCGTGTGAGTTCGTAGTTAAGACCACTTGTGTGATAGCTTGAATTCAATGTGATGAATGTGGTTAATATGGTTTGTTGTTGTTATTGGTTGGAGCTAATTTGATGATTTAGGGCAAAATGAAGTTATGCCATTAACTTAGTATAATATTGTGGCAACCCTAAAAGAACCTGATCAACTCTTTTATGGTTACCCAACATTATAACAAGTTAATGACATAGTGGATTGCGCACGTGTGGCTTAAAGTATAATAAGGAACCGATATGCTTAATGGAAGTTTATTAGGTGGAGGGTTAGCCATTGGTACACCCTGTATACATACCCGGTCAATAACTAGAGAGCATATCGAATTCGGATTATATTTGAGTCATTCGTGTTAGTTGTTGAAATGCATGATGTATTGAGCATGATTACTTGAGTTAATAATGAACGATTGTAATGAAATTGACATGATGATATGCTAAGTAACAATCCCATAGGATTCCAGCACTCTTGCCTTAGCTTAATGTTATGAAATGAGTATGTGGTATCGGTATGAGAGCATTGACTACTTGTGTGACTAACATGTGAGCATTTGAGACTAACTCTCGGGTCAACGTGTCACTTGTTTTATAGAAATGGTGAGACCAAGGAGAGCCGGAATGAACTATAGGGCTGAATCGGAAGAACCTCAACAGGAAGCTCAACCGGAGGTACAAGGAGGTAGAGGTAGGGGCCGTGGTAGGGGCCGTGGTAGGGGCCGTGGTAGAGGTCGTGGTAGAGGCCAAGGAAGGGGCCGTGGTAGGGGCCGTGGTAGGGGCCGTGGTAGAGGTCGTGGTAGGGGCCGTGGTAGGGGTCGTGGTGGAGCTCCTGAGCCAAACTTGGCCGAGGTAGGGGCCGTGGTAGGGGCCGTGGTAGGGGCCGTGGTAGGGGTCCGTGGTAGGGGCCGTGGAAGGGGTCGTGGTGGAGCCGAGGTAGGGGCCGTGGTAGGGGCCGTGGTAGGGGCCGTGGGAGAGGTCGTGGTAGGGGCCGTGGTAGGGGAACCGTGAAGAACCTCAACCGGAAGCTCAACCGGAGGTACAGGGAGGTAGAGGTAGGGGCCGTGGTAGGGGCCGTGGTAGAGGTCGTGGTAGAGGCCAAGGAAGGGGTCGTGGTGAAGCCTCCTGAGCCAAACATGGCTGAGGTGATCGCTCAAACGATCACCAATATCATGCCGACCATTATTGCTCAAGTCACGGCAAGTCTTGGGCAGAACAATGCGGCTCAAAACAATGAAGCCCCAGAAAATGTGAATAATGAAAATGCTCAACCTCAGGATGTTATAAACGAAGAAGAGGAACCAGTGAGAGTTGATAACCGCATGCCCATGTATAATCAATATGGGGGATACCGACAGGGGTGTATATTTAAGGACTTCAAAAGCTGTGGAGCACCGGAGTTTAATGGAAGAGGCGGTCCCACTGAGTGCATAAGGTGGTTTGAAGAGATTGAGGCAGTGATTGAAAGAAGTCATTGCACATACGACGACCGGATTTCTTATGCATCCGGCATGTTTAGACATGACGCCTTGAGTTGGTGGAATCAAGAGATAACTCTGGGGCGGACTTATAACTTGGAATGGATCGATTTCAAGAACAAAGTGAAGGCAAAGTTTTGTCCTCCCTATGAACTACAAAACTTGACCATTGAGTTTGCTAATCTCAATATGGAGGGAGCCGATTACAAAAGCTATGTTAGATGATTTCAAGAGTTTTCTACCCTCATTCCTCACTTGGTGGATTCCGAGTCTCGGGCCATCGAGAAGTTTGTATTGGGCTTGAATCCTCAAGTCCGATCTTATGTGAATTCTAACATGCCTACTTCTTTGGCCGATGCGGTTAACCGAGCCGGGAGTGTGACTGAAGATTTGTTGAGAAGCGGTGTTTTAAGCAAATCCTCAACAAACAAGAGGAAAGAAGTGGCAGAGTCTAGTGGGGTAAAGAAAGTGGGAAGGTTTGACCCCAAGAATGCAAATAGGGGTAGAGTAATGGCGGCGGTGGAACCAACTAGGAAACCTTATGCTGGGCCTCATCCTTTCTGTGGGAGATGCAACAGGCATCATTCCGCCAATGTTCCATGTGGGGCATGCTATAACTACAACCAAGTTGGGCACGAATCCAAGAATTGTAGAGCTCCAAGAACGGGCCCAATGAATGTGGCTCCTGTTCGGGTCGTCCCTCCTCAAGGTAACCAACGAAGAGGTGAATGTTTTGAATGTGGTAGTCGTGACCACTATCATAATAATTGTCCTCGATGGGTGGGACAACAAGTGCAAGTAGCCGTCCACCCCAACCAACTACAAATGGTCGGGCCTAACCAAAACCGGGGACAACAAGGCCATCAAGTGCAACCACGCGGCCGAGCCTTTGCGGCCAATGCAAATGAAGCCCGCAACGATCCCAACGTAGTAGCAGGTACCTTTCTCCTTAATGGTCACTATGCAACCGTTCTATTTGATTCTGGGGCCGATTATAGCCTCGTGTCCTCTAACTTTGTTCCTTTGATTGATGTGCATCCTTGTGCTCTAAACTATGTGCTTGACATTGAAATGGTAAATGGGTCACTAACTAGACTTAGTCAAATACTTCGCGACTGTGTCTTGACTTTAGAAGACGTCGACTTCTTCATTGACCTCATGCCTCTTGACATTGGTAGTTTTGACATTATAGTGGATATGGACTGGTTAACGGCGGTAAATGCGACTATTGATTGTGTTTGACTAACGGTAGAATTCTTAGGGTTCAAGGCGAAATCTCTGATTCCTCTAATTCTAAAGCCTTTAGTGCTACCGTCACAAAGGTAGAATTGAAGACCGTTCCTATTGTTTGTGAATTTCCCGATGTTTTTCCGGGTGACTTACCGGGATTACCTCCAACTCGTGAACTTGACTTTCGTATTAATCTTATCCCCGAAGTCGCGCCCGTAGCAAAAGCTCCGTATAGACTAGCCTTAACCGAAATGCAAGAATTACAAACTCAACTCAAGGAACTCCAAGAGAAGGGTTTCATTCGCCCTAGTCAATCTCCTTGGGGTGCTCCTGTTCGGGTCGTCCCTCCTCAAGGTAACCAACGAAGAGGTGAATGTTTTGAATGTGGTAGTCGTGACCACTATCATAATAATTGTCCTCGATGGGTGGGACAACAAGTGCAAGTAGCCGTCCACCCCAACCAACTACAAATGGTCGGGCCTAACCAAAACCGGGGACAACAAGGCCATCAAGTGCAACCACGCGGCCGAGCCTTTGCGGCCAATGCAAATGAAGCCCGCAACGATCCCAACGTAGTAGCAGGTACCTTTCTCCTTAATGGTCACTATGCAACCGTTCTATTTGATTCTGGGGCCGATTATAGCCTCGTGTCCTCTAACTTTGTTCCTTTGATTGATGTGCATCCTTGTGCTCTAAACTATGTGCTTGACATTGAAATGGTAAATGGGTCAGTAACTAGACTTAGTCAAATACTTCGCGACTGTGTCTTGACTTTAGAAGACGTCGACTTCTTCATTGACCTCATGCCTCTTGACATTGGTAGTTTTGACATTATAGTGGGTATGGACTGGTTAACGGCGGTAAATGCGACTATTGATTGTGTTTGACTAACGGTAGAATTCTTAGGGTTCAAGGCGAAATCTCTGATTCCTCTAATTCTAAAGCCTTTAGTGCTACCGTCACAAAGGTAGAATTGAAGACCGTTCCTATTGTTTGTGAATTTCCCGATGTTTTTCCGGGTGACTTACCGGGATTACCTCCAACTCGTGAACTTGACTTTCGTATTAATCTTATCCCCGAAGTCGCGCCCGTAGCAAAAGCTCCGTATAGACTAGCCTTAACCGAAATGCAAGAATTACAAACTCAACTCAAGGAACTCCAAGAGAAGGGTTTCATTCGCCCTAGTCAATCTCCTTGGGGTGCTCCTGTTCTCTTCGTCAAAAAGAAAGACGGGTCTTTCAGAATGTGTATTGATTACCGGGAATTAAACAAGCTCACTGTGAAGAACCGGTATCCCCTCCCTAGAATCGATGACTTATTTGATCAACTTCAAGGTGCTAAGCACTTCTCAAAAATCGATCTTCGCTCGGGTTATCATCAACTCCGAGTACATGAAGATGATATCCCCAAGACGGCCTTTCGCACAAGGTATGGTCACTTTGAATTCACCGTGATGCCTTTTGGGTTGACTAATGCACCGGCGGTGTTCATGGACTTGATGAACCGGGTGTGCCAACCATACTTAGATAAGTCTGTCATTGTGTTCATTGATGACATACTTGTATACTCGAAGACAAAGGAAGAACATGTTGAGCACTTGCGTGAGGTGCTTGAACTACTAAGGAAGGAGAAGTTGTATGCTAAATTCTCCAAGTGTGAGTTTTGGTTGGAAGAGGTTCACTTTCTTGGTCACGTAGTGAGCAAGGATGGTATCCACGTGGACCCAAGCAAGATTGAAGCGGTCAAGAATTGGAGAAGACCCGAAACGCCATCCGAGATCCGTCAATTCCTTGGATTGGCTGGTTACTATAGAAGATTTATTGAAAATTTCTCCCGTATTGCACAACCACTCACTCTCTTGACTCAAAAGGAGAGAAACTTTGAATGGGGCGAAAGACAAGAAAATGCCTTCCAAACTCTTAAAGATATGCTATGTGACGCTCCTATATTGACGCTACCGGATGGAATTGAAGATTTTGTTGTGTATTGTGATGCCTCGGGACAAGGTTTGGGTGGTGGTCTTATGCAAAGGGGTAAAGTCATTGCTTATGCCTCTCGTCAATTGAAGGTGCATGAGAAGAACTACCCGACCCATGATTTGGAATTGGGAGCGGTTGTGTTTGCTTTGAAGTGTTGGAGACATTATCTCTATGGAACCAAATGTGTGATTTATACCGACCACAAAAGTCTTCAACACATCTTTAACCAAAGTGAATTGAATATGAGGCAAAGGCGTTGGCTTGAACTATTTAGTGATTATGATTGTGACATCCGTTATCATCCGGGCAAGGCAAATGTTATAGCCGATGCCTTGAGTAGAAAGGAGAGAGTAAAGCCGAGACGGGCTAGAGCTATGAGCCTCACGATGGGGCCAAATATTCGTGACCGGATTATTGAAGCCCAAATTCAAGCCACCCTACCGGAAAACTTTGGAAACGAGAACCTAGATGGCATGGAACAACAATTTGACAGAAAGAATGATAATGGGCTATACTTGGTGGAAAGACTTTGGGTTCCTATTTCCGGTAACTTGAGAACGCTTATTATGAATGAAGCTCATCAATCGCCTTATTCGGTCCAACCCGGGTCAGATAAGATGTACTTTGATTTGAAAAACATGTATTGGTGGCCGGGCATGAAGCGTGATGTGGCTAAGTATGTGAGTGAGTGTCTTACTTGCTTACAAGTCAAGGCCGATCACAAGAAGCCACCCGGATTGTTGGTACAACCGGTGATGCCCGAATGGAAGTGGGAACATATTTCAATGGACTTCATTACTAAACTACCGAAGACGAGAAGCGGTCATGACACGATTTGGGTGATAGTAGATCGGTTAACGAAGTCGGCTCACTTTTTAGCCATTCGTGAAACCGATAAATTTGACACTTTGGCTCGTTTGTACATCAAGGAAGTAATATCAAAGCATGGAGTGCCGATTTCTATCATTTCTGATAGAGATGCCCGTTTCAAATCAAACTTTTGGGTAGCCTTTCAAAAAGCAATGGGTACTCGACTCGACATGAGCACGGTGTTTCATCCTCAAACGGATAGACAAACCGAGAGAACCATTCAAACACTTGAAGATATGCTGAGGGCTTGTGCAATTGATTTTGGTGGAAGAGGTTCACTTTCTTGGTCACGTAGTGAGCAAGGATGGTATCCACGTGGACCCAAGCAAGATTGAAGCGGTCAAGAATTGGAGAAGACCCGAAACGCCATCCGAGATCCGTCAATTCCTTGGATTGGCTGGTTACTATAGAAGATTTATTGAAAATTTCTCCCGTATTGCACAACCACTCACTCTCTTGACTCAAAAGGAGAGAAACTTTGAATGGGGCGAAAGACAAGAAAATGCCTTCCAAACTCTTAAAGATATGCTATGTGACGCTCCTATATTGACGCTACCGGATGGAATTGAAGATTTTGTTGTGTATTGTGATGCCTCGGGACAAGGTTTGGGTGGTGGTCTTATGCAAAGGGGTAAAGTCATTGCTTATGCCTCTCGTCAATTGAAGGTGCATGAGAAGAACTACCCGACCCATGATTTGGAATTGGGAGCGGTTGTGTTTGCTTTGAAGTGTTGGAGACATTATCTCTATGGAACCAAATGTGTGATTTATACCGACCACAAAAGTCTTCAACACATCTTTAACCAAAGTGAATTGAATATGAGGCAAAGGCGTTGGCTTGAACTATTTAGTGATTATGATTGTGACATCCGTTATCATCCGGGCAAGGCAAATGTTATAGCCGATGCCTTGAGTAGAAAGGAGAGAGTAAAGCCGAGACGGGCTAGAGCTATGAGCCTCACGATGGGGCCAAATATTCGTGACCGGATTATTGAAGCCCAAATTCAAGCCACCCTACCGGAAAACTTTGGAAACGAGAACCTAGATGGCATGGAACAACAATTTGACAGAAAGAATGATAATGGGCTATACTTGGTGGAAAGACTTTGGGTTCCTATTTCCGGTAACTTGAGAACGCTTATTATGAATGAAGCTCATCAATCGCCTTATTCGGTCCAACCCGGGTCAGATAAGATGTACTTTGATTTGAAAAACCTGTATTGGTGGCCGGGCATGAAGCGTGATGTGGCTAAGTATGTGAGTGAGTGTCTTACTTGCTTACAAGTCAAGGCCGATCACAAGAAGCCACCCGGATTGTTGGTACAACCGGTGATGCCCGAATGGAAGTGGGAACATATTTCAATGGACTTCATTACTAAACTACCGAAGACGAGAAGCGGTCATGACACGATTTGGGTGATAGTAGATCGGTTAACGAAGTCGGCTCACTTTTTAGCCATTCGTGAAACCGATAAATTTGACACTTTGGCTCGTTTGTACATCAAGGAAGTAATATCAAAGCATGGAGTGCCGATTTCTATCATTTCTGATAGAGATGCCCGTTTCAAATCAAACTTTTGGGTAGCCTTTCAAAAAGCAATGGGTACTCGACTCGACATGAGCACGGTGTTTCATCCTCAAACGGATAGACAAACCGAGAGAACCATTCAAACACTTGAAGATATGCTGAGGGCTTGTGCAATTGATTTTGGTGGAAGTTGGGAAGATCATTTGCCGCTAGTTGAGTTCTCGTACAACAATAGTTATCATGCCACCATTCAAATGGCGCCCTTTAGAGCATTGTATGGTAGGATATGTCGTTCTCCTCTAGCTTGGGCGGAAATTGAAGAGAGTCAACTTATCGGGCCAGAAATTGTAGTTGAAACGACTAAGGTAATATCTCAAATTAAGGAGAAGTTGCAATTGGCCTGTGAACGTCAAAAGAAGTATGCCGATGTGAGGCGGAGACCGTTGGAGTTTGAAATTGGTGATTATGTACTTTTGAAAGTGTCACCTTGGAAAGGTGTTGTACGTTTTGTGAAGCGGGGAAAACTTGCGCCAAGGTATATTGGTCCTTTCAAGATTCTTGAACGGGTTGGAAAGGTTGCCTACCGATTAGAATTACCACAAGAGCTTAGCGGTGTGCATGATGTGTTTCATATTTGCAACCTACGCAAGTGTTTGGCGGACCCTACACATCATGTGCCCATGGACGAGATTAGGGTGGATTCGAATCTAAATTTTGTTGAAGAGCCGGTAGAGATCTTGGATCATCAAGACAAGAAGCTCAAGAATAAACGCTACACGATTGTAAAAGTAAGATGGAATGCTAGACGTGGAGCCGAGTTCACTTGGGAGCGTGAGGACCATATGAAGTCTAAGTATCCGCATTTATTTAGTAATTAGTGTTTTGTTGAATTTCGGGACGAAATTCTTTCAACGGGGGAATAATGTAACATCCGTGAGTTTTGACCCGTTGACTTTTCGTGTAATATGATTAACAATCTTGTTTAATGAAATATTTGGGTTCATTTGTGGTTAAATGACTATGTGGTATGTTAGTAGGGTCGATTGTATGACTTAATTGGTGAATAAATGTAAAACGATGTGTAAACTGACTTGTAAATGGAAGCGGGTCGACCCATGGGTTACCCATGACCCATGAGCCTTCTAAGACCCAACCCTTTCCCTTATCTCTTTCATTTCACCACACAAACCCAATCTCTTTCTTTTCTCTCTAACAAAAGCAAGAACTCTCTTTTCCCATCTTTCTCTCTTGAACTCTTGAATTAATTGGTGTTGTGAAATTTGTTTAATATAAGAATCATCATCATCTCCTTCTCATCTTCATCATATCAAAAGATTGAAGTTCATAGTGCAAGGTTCTTACCCATTTTGACCTAATTTCGGGTTTGAGCTCAAGAAGAAGCTTTGGTAAGTCAAATTCATCCCATCTTCACCTATTTATGCTTATTTATATGTTGTTGCGATTTAAAGTATTTACAAGTCTTAAATCGGGTCAAAATGGAATTTGGGTCAAATTAGGGTTTTGATTAGGGTTAATCGATTTGGAAGATTTGGTGATGTTATGGATGGAAATCTTGGTTTGGGTTATGTGTATTTAGGCTTAGAAGTGTCTAATCTTGCTTCAAAACGAGTCCTGCAACTTCTTACATCGATTTGGGGTCTTAGGTTTTGAGTATATGGGTTTTGGTTCATTTTCTGCACTTAAACTGCTGCTGCTGGTGCAGCTCTGGGCCTCACTGCGGCGCAGTGGATAACCTCTGGAACGAGGCCTTGCCTTGACTGCGGCGCAGTGGATAACCTCTGGAACGAGGCCTTGCTTTTGACTGCGGCGCAGTGGTTAATCTCTGGTCCTGATGATTCGTTTTCATTTCCTAACTTCAAACACTTATAACTTTTGATCCGTAAGTCCAAATAAGTCATGTGACCTATCGTTGGAATCGTGGGAGAGCCTAGTTTCTTGTAGTAACATTCATTTTGTATGAATCTTCGTACATTTCTAAAAATGTCGAGTCAAAGTGTTATGTTTCACACTCGGTAATGTTAAGAAAGTAATTGTGGGTTCGTGACTTTACTTAAACCTAAGGAACCAACTTATTTATGATTATAAAGTTGACATTATGATATATGACATGCTTTGATAGGTTGTGAACGCGTGGGGCCCAATACTCGCTATTAATCTTTTATTAACTTGACTTAAGCTTCTTTTCCGATCAAGGTGAGTTCCGTAGCTCCCTACTCATTTGAGATTCGGGCTGAAAAGTGTAAACCTTGCGTGTTTACTTACGTTGTTGATTTATTGATTGATTTGGATTAAATGTTGGTTTGATGAGACGGTTTATCACGTTTGATTGACTTGGTTTATGTTTGTTAAGTAATTCGTTAATATTAGGATAGACGTACCTACATGGAAGTCGGTTATGCCTTCATTGGGTTTTAGATGTGGTGGGAAGGCTGCGGGTGACCCTATATATAAGCATCTGAGACTCGAAGATTGGATAATCCTCTTAAGTGTATGTACGTATAAGTGGTTTAAATTGTGATTATTGGTTTATGATTGACGAATATTGATGTGTTTCATATTTGCAACCTACGCAAGTGTTTGGCGGACCCTACACATCATGTGCCCATGGACGAGATTAGGGTGGATTCGAATCTAAATTTTGTTGAAGAGCCGGTAGAGATCTTGGATCATCAAGACAAGAAGCTCAAGAATAAACGCTACACGATTGTAAAAGTAAGATGGAATGCTAGACGTGGAGCCGAGTTCACTTGGGAGCGTGAGGACCATATGAAGTCTAAGTATCCGCATTTATTTAGTAATTAGTGTTTTGTTGAATTTCGGGACGAAATTCTTTCAACGGGGGAATAATGTAACATCCGTGAGTTTTGACCCGTTGACTTTTCGTGTAATATGATTAACAATCTTGTTTAATGAAATATTTGGGTTCATTTGTGGTTAAATGACTATGTGGTATGTTAGTAGGGTCGATTGTATGACTTAATTGGTGAATAAATGTAAAACGATGTGTAAACTGACTTGTAAATGGAAGCGGGTCGACCCATGGGTTACCCATGACCCATGAGCCTTCTAAGACCCAACCCTTTCCCTTATCTCTTTCATTTCACCACACAAACCCAATCTCTTTCTTTTCTCTCTAACAAAAGCAAGAACTCTCTTTTCCCATCTTTCTCTCTTGAACTCTTGAATTAATTGGTGTTGTGAAATTTGTTTAATATAAGAATCATCATCATCTCCTTCTCATCTTCATCATATCAAAAGATTGAAGTTCATAGTGCAAGGTTTTTACCCATTTTGACCTAATTTCGGGTTTGAGCTCAAGAAGAAGCTTTGGTAAGTCAAATTCATCCCATCTTCACCTATTTATGATTATAAAGTTGACATTATGATATATGACATGCTTTGATAGGTTGTGAACGCGTGGGGCCCAATACTCGCTATTAATCTTTTATTAACTTGACTTAAGCTTCTTTTCCGATCAAGGTGAGTTCCGTAGCTCCCTACTCATTTGAGATTCGGGCTGAAAAGTGTAAACCTTGCGTGTTTACTTACGTTGTTGATTTATTGATTGATTTGGATTAAATGTTGGTTTGATGAGACGGTTTATCACGTTTGATTGACTTGGTTTATGTTTGTTAAGTAATTCGTTAATATTAGGATAGACGTACCTACATGGAAGTCGGTTATGCCTTCATTGGGTTTTAGATGTGGTGGGAAGGCTGCGGGTGACCCTATATATAAGCATCTGAGACTCGAAGATTGGATAATCCTCTTAAGTGTATGTACGTATAAGTGGTTTAAATTGTGATTATTGGTTTATGATTGACGAATATTGATTGTTGGTTCATGACAGACTATTTTGTGATTGATGCATATACGATTGATTGTAAGCATGCATACGTAGTACATAATCCCTCGGTTGAGGACTCAAACATCCTAGTGTATAGATGTATACACTTATCCTGTGAGATGTTGGTGACATGACATCCGAGTATATAGACATATATATCTCGATGATTTTGAGATACAACCTTGTTCATTGTGATGACAGGCGGGTATCGTTGCATAGGTGACTTGAGTTCACGCATAAGATAGGCATGTTGGCTTATTTATGCATTTGGCACTTGCATTGATACTTTTATCATTTGTACATTCCTGTTACACGCTTACTTACTTTGCGTAATCTTGATTATTGGACGTTATTGTGTTACTTAGAGGCTCACTGTAAGTCATGTCTAGCCTCTACTCGTACATTGTGATTATTGACGCTGGTTCTTTATGGACCATTACTACGAACTTACCAACCTTGTGTTGACTATGCTTAGTACACTTTTCAGGTAATCAGGTTATCCCCGGACGTGGAGTTTGATTGTTGCATGCTGTAAACCCGGGCTTTGGACTTTATGGATCAAGGATTCATTGGCCCTTCTTTTGCATTATACTTAGGATCGATTTGCCATCTTCTGGATGTTATTTTGTTATCTTGATGGTTATTTGCTCCTTATGTATTTTGGTACTGGTTTCGTTTTGTAATGGATTCACTGAATCTTTATTTGCATTTAGTTCTTGTTCTATTGTAATTCCACCTTGCGCTATATGATTTCCGTGATATTTCGAGCCTCGGCTTGGGGTGTTACATTTTTGGTCCAGTGAATGTTCAAACTAGAGCTGGAAAGAAGTACACTCTAGTTGTGGTCGATGAATTCACCAGATACTGTTGGGTGGTATTCCTTTGATCCAAAAGTGATGCACCTGCTGAAATCATCTCTCTCATCAAAAGAATTGAACTCAAGTATACTCGAAAAGTCTGTCAGTTGCGAAGTGATAATGGTACTGAATTTCAAAATAAGGTACTTGAAACATTTTGCAATGACACTGGCATCTCTCAAAACTTTTCATCAGCACACTCTCCAGAGCAGAATGGAGTTGTGGAAAGAAAGAATCGCACACTGACAGAAGCAGCCAGAAGTATGCTATTTGAATCAGGTCTTCCCACCAGTTTCTGGGCTGAAGCAGTTGCAACTGCTTGTCACACCCAAAACTGGTCAGTCTACATCAAAAGACATAAGAAGACTGCCTATGAAGTACTCAGGAATCGTAAACCAAATATTGGATATTTTCATGTATTTGGTTGTCCAGTTTATATTTTAATCGATTCCAGTCAACTTGGAAAGTTTGATGCAAAAGCTGATGAAGGTGTATTCTTAGGCTATTCAGATATTCGAAAGGCCTTTAGAGTTTATAATTATAGACTCCAAAAGGTTCATGAGACAATTCATGTCACATTCGACGAATCAACTGAAGCAATCAACAAGAGACCAAGCCTTGATATTTCTCCAGTTGTTCCAATAAATTTTGGTGAAACTGACCAAGTTCATCAGTCAGTTGTTTCACCAAAAGATGTTTCCAGTTGCAACAAATTGGAACCAGTTAAGAAGAAAAGCACCACCAGTGACACCTCATTTTATCCCTCCATCAATTTCAATTTACCACAGGAATTGGTGATTGGGTCTGATGTACGTGCCACTCCAATATCAGCACCAGTTCAAACTTCAACTTCTCCAGTTCTTCAAGAAATGCCTTTTAATGAAGAATTTCATGATGCAAATCGTGACCTCATTGACTCTGATGAGGATGTAGAAGTAGTTTGGACTGATCCTCCTCTAGAAGCTGCTGCAACTGAAGAAGATCGACAGGTGACTTGCACTGATATTGTAAATCACCAGCCTAGTCAATACACTAGATGGACACGAGCACATCCAATTGAACAGATTGTGGGAGATCCAAATAGTGGGGTTCAGACTAGAAGAGCCACCAGTGAGCAATGCTTAAACGTCACCTTCATATCACTAATTGAAATGAAGAAGATTGACGAGGCTATGGCAGACCCAAGCTGGGTGGAAGCTATGCAAGAAGAGCTCGTCCAATTTGAAAGGAATAATGTGTGGGAGCTTGTTCCTTGTCCACCAGGGTTAAAGAAAGAACCCATTGGTACAAGATGGGTCTACCGAAACAAGATGGATGAAGATGGCCATGTTGTAAGAAACAAGGCCAGATTAGTTGCCCAGGGTTATTGTCAAGCAGAAGGCGTTGACTTTGATGAAACTTTTGCTCCGGTTGCAAGACTTGAAGCCATCAGAATTTTTCTGGCTTATGCAACCCATCTGCAGTTTAAAGTCTTCCAGATGGATGTCAAAAGTGCGTTCCTTAATGGAACATTGGAAGAAGTTGTGTATGTTAAGCAGACTCCAGGCTTCATCAATGAGAAGCATCCTCACTGGGTCTATAGACTGAACAAAGCCTTGTATGGTCTTAGACAAGCCCCAAGAGCCTGGTATGATACTTTAACTAAACATCTTCTTAAAAATGGCTTTCAAAGAGGTGCAATAGATAATACCTTATTTATCTTGAAAGAAAAAGGTAATATCTTATTGGTACAAATTTATGTTGATGACATTATATTTGGTTCAACTAATGATGCAATGTGTAAAAAGTTTTCTAAAATCATGTCATCTGAGTATGAAATGAGTTTAATGGGAGAATTAACATTTTTCTTAGGTCTTCAGATTAAGCAAACTGAAAATGGAATTTTCATAAACCAAGGAAAATATGTCAGAGATTTGTTAAGAAAATACAAATATGATTCAATCCATCGAAAAACACACCTATTGCAGCACCATTAAATTTGGACTCTGACCCAACTGGCAAACCAGTGAACATCACTGACTATCGTGGTATGGTTGGTTCACTGATGTATTTAACTGCCAGTCGACCAGATATAATGTTTGCAACATGTCTATGTGCCAGGTTTCAGGCTAACCCTAAAGAATCACATCTGCACGCTGTTAAGCGTATCTTTAGATACCTGAAAGGGTGTCCTAATCTTGGTCTTTGGTACCCCAAAGGCTCAGGGTTAGATCTAATGGGTTATTCAGATTCAGATCATGCAGGTTGTAAGATAGATAGAAAATCAACAACTGGTGGTTGTCATTTCCTTGGAGGAAAACTGGTAAGTTGGACCAGTAAGAAGCAGACGTCAGTCTCTATGTCCACTGCTGAGGCAGAGTACATTTCTGCGGCCAGTTGTTGTGCCCAGATTCTCTGGATCAAGAACCAGTTACTAGATTATGGTCAAAAGTATACAAGGTCCCCAATCTTTTGTGACAACACCAGTGCAATTGCTATATCTCACAACCCAGTGATGCACTCCAAGACAAAGCATATTGACATCAGGTATCATTTTATTCGCGATAATATTATGAAAGGAGACATTGAATTACATTTCATCCCCACTGACAAACAGCTCGCTGATGTTTTTACAAAACCTCTTGATGAGAAAACCTTTAAAAATCTCATCAGCGAACTGGGAATGTTAAATCCTTAAAACTGGAGATTTTTGTTATGAACGCGTCAGTGACACTGATGAAGTTCTCCAGTTGAGGACGTCCAGATAATCTTTGCTCGCCAGGCTATCGAACGCCTTTGTGATACTATCCTGGCACTAATCGATTTCTGGATCATCATTTTAGGGGGAAAGACTCAAAATAATTTTCTGACTAAAATTCGTTTTGTTTGAAAATGGCAACTGGAGAACTCTCCAGTTGGAAACTGGCGCTGGACTAGTCCTCCAGTGACCAGGTTCAGTCTTGTCTTAATTTTTCATAACGTTAGAAAATACTTGGTCAATATTTATGACACGTGATGGTACTCGAGTGTTTTAAACCACTTGATATCGTCATCTGATGTGTTTAAAGACATTTTGGTAAATAACAACTGTTTTTATTGGGAAAATGAAAATTAGTGGGCGCGTGGGTAAGTTAAGCCGTCGTAGCATTTAATGCTGACACGGTAAATTATGTTTTTATTTCAAAATTCAAACTTATTTTGTAAAAATATCTACAAAATTTATTTTGTTAAATAAAATATAATTTTTGGTATTTCATTGGGATCTTGAATTCCTTATAAATACCCTTATTTACTCCGATCACATTTACTTCCCTTTACATTCTTTTCATTTACTTCCCAATCATCTAAAATTGCTTCTTTTCTCTCTCTGCTTCATAAATCAAGAACCCTAATTCCAAAATTTCAATTTCATTTTCCAATGGCACCTAAATCATCCCGTTCAAGAGATGTAAATCTCTTATCTGTCCCATATGCTCCTTCACCAGATGTCAAACAGGCATCTGGTGCTCCTGGTAATACTTCGCTCATCAAATTAAATCTGAATAATCCGATGGCAAGTTTACAAGGAACCCAAGGGTCCAATACCCTTATTGGGAGAATCCAAAGATTTTTGAAGGATTCTCCAATTGGACCCTCTTTCTCCTTAAACCCACGCAAGATGTTTCACGACTACTTGTGTGAGTTTTGGTACACTGCTTCTCTTTCTTCCGATTGTTCTTCCATCACTTTCACATTAAAAGGTGGAACAGTCCGGTGTACCTTATCAGCAGATGTGTTGAGGGATGCTTTACACCTCAACTACTGGAGAGAGGGTGAATCTCCAGCTGTCATCTCCCCAAACATTAATTTTTGCCAGGTCCTCCTTGATATGGGACATAAGGAGTGCCTGAAGAAAGGGGTTTTGAAAACTAAAGGTGCGATGACCATGAAGGGTCTTACACCTTCATGGAGGTACTTTTTCATCCACCTTGTGGAAAGTATGGGTGGGAGTTCTTGTGGACTTGACCAGATTAACTCCGCACAGGCAGAGATGGCATACTGCTTGTGGAATGGATTGAGAGTGGATTTTGCTGATATCCTTTTCAGAAGCCTGGTTCAAAAACTGAAGGGCACCAGGGGACTATGTATCCCCTTCTCCAGGTTTCTCTCTCTTTGTTTTCTACAAATTCTGGGCAGTGAAGCTTATTTAAGCACAGATTCACTTTACATTGTCCCAGATTTGTTGAGGAATCTTGACTCTCTAGTATCTGAAGTTGGAGAGGTCGAGATTCCAGATAGAATGCGGCTGGCATTCGCAAAAACCGATGCACCAGTCCAAGGTGAGTCGGAAAGACAACTAGGCGGGCCTCAAAATAATGAGGGACCCACCAGTTCGTCTGCTGGAATTGTGACCATTGCCGAGCCCGGGCAACAGTCTAACCCCTCCAGCTCCAGCGTGTCTGTCCCCACAACCATTTTCCCTGGAGACCTCCCAACAGGTCTTTCAGGAGTTCCAAAGGCAACAAGAACACGTCGCATTAGGACCTTGTCAGCACTTGCCACTGACAGTAGAAACCTGACCAGCCCTCCAGTTTCCTCCCAACAGGAACCTGGAGAAAGTCAAATGGGACAACCGCAAGCAGCCACCCTCGCAATTTCTGTAGGAGAGGGTGGTGAAGATGTTAGTTACAAATACCCCTTACACTTTTAGAAATTTACAATTAAACACCATTTTAAATTCTAACAGCACTTAACGGCTTCATTTAACAACCACCGTTAATTTGTACCAAATATGCAAAAGGTTTCCGAATTAGGGACTAAAAATGCAATGAAACCTGAAAAGGTCCTGAACCTAAATTTACAATTAAACACCATTTTAAATTCTAACAGCACTTAACGGCTTCATTTAACAACCACCGTTAATTTGTACCAAATATGCAAAAGGTTTCCGAATTAGGGACTAAAAATGCAATGAAACCTGAAAAGGTCCTGAACCTGCAAAAACATACAAACCACAAGGACCAAAAATGCAATTAACTCTATTATGTAACAAAAGGTGTTCAACTTTTCTTCTCGTGATATAATAATCTTTTAGCTAGGGAAGTAGCATACTAGATTGTTAGGTCATAGGTGGCATGCCATTAACACACTACTAGATATGAAGTTCAGTTTAAACATGAAGTGTTGATCGGAACGTGCCCAAACCAACTTATGGCATGATTAAACAGAGATTGTTGGTGGAAGATAAAAAAGATGTACGATTCGTGACCGTGTGTAGTCAATAAATAGTGAGTGTGTTGGTGGTAGTGGTGTGGTACTGTGGTGGGGTGTGTTTGGTGTGCTGGCCAACAATGGTAAACTTTAACCCCACACGTTCCTTTAAGTACTTCGCTTTACCAGGGCGAGAACAATTGAGTCCATATGGTTTGTGTAATTTATATGAACCTTTGAAACATTGATGATGTCATATGTAAGGCTTAAAGACATGTTTGGTTCAAAAAATTTAAAGAAAAGGGACAAAAATGAATTTAAAATTCACATGCTAACCTAATATGACAAGGAATATAAATCTGAATTTCTTTCCATCAAATTCCCCTTCGAACTCAGTTAATCAAACAACCCCTAAGACTCAAAATGATCAATATGAGCTATTTGAGCTTGAGTTTGATGAGTTTGGGTCAAGTTAGAAACTACTACAACAACACCACCTAATCCTTGCATGCGGGCTATGAGGGAGGTGAGATTTATACAGTCTTGCCTTTATCTAGAAGTAGAGAGATAGGACCTCCGGCCAAGCGAGGAAATAGCAGAGGAGTGTAAAGAGTTTAGTAAGCAAACTTGTCGGTCGAGTATCACCTGGCTACATTAAGATTAGGGAAGAAAAACAAATATACAACCTAGCATACTTTAGCGCAAATCCAACATTACATAGTAAATACAAACCCATTTGAACAAATTAAACAATAACATAAAAACCTAATAAACCGAACCACTTGCATAAAACCAAACATGTGGGATGGAAACGATCAGGCATACATACATATAAGTAGGAATTAACTTCTAAATTAACAACAAAAAATTATTTATTTATTTTTACATACAAACTTCTAAATTAACTCCTAAACTATCGATTACACTATATTATATTCAAGTTAGAACTTCAACTACTAAACTTGGTAATGTTTGTGACCCTGAACGAGCTTAAATCAAACCCCTTATTTATACATACAAATCTATGTGATGTAACTAATATGACTGGATCCTTTTCAACTCGTGATCTTTTTAAATTACACTTGGGGACCAACTTGGGGGTTGTATGTAAGAAGTTGATTCAGGCGATAACGATGTTAAGTTGTTGGTGTATTTGGAAAGCTAGGAACGAGATGGTTTTTCAAGGTAAGCCTTGGTCTAGTCAAAAGGTATTTGAGGACATCTTATCTCTTGGGTTTCTTTGGATCTATAATCGCGTGAAAATCGTTAACATGACCTGGGCAAATTGGCGAAGCTTTTCCTTTTTGTAAATGTTGTTTTGGTAATTGTAATGTAGTTAGCTTCTGGGGTTACTTGTATATTTGGTGTATGTTATGATTGGAGTTCTATATAATAGCCATTCAAAAAAAAAAAACTAATATGATTGGATATTCAATTATGTTGTAGTTATAAGTGAAACTTTTGATAAATAAATTAAATACTTCAAAGAATGTACTTGTTGACATAACTGATATCGCTGAATAATTTTAAAAAGAAACTTCAAAGAATGTACTTGTTCAATAAATGAGCCAAGTTCGGGTGGACCAAAACTAATCAAGGGCTGAACTTTAACTTGGCTAAGCTCAAGCTCAGACCAGCTTGTTTACGGTTACAAAAGAAATCTTACTACTAGGCTACTAGCCATATCTTTATTCTTTATGTCTCTGTCTAAGATTTTAGATGCATAATGAAAATCAAATTAAACGAAGAAGCTATATATTATGTTTAAGACGATGGATGAAATATATTTTCACTTTATCTATTTATAATCACTTTTACTGTTGTAAACATGAAGACCCATTATTTGACAGATGAGTATATCTGTTTTGTTTTAAATGCATAAATGTCATAGAACAACAATACATGTGGTAGTGGTTCATTATAGGGTTTTTTATACCATTCCAATACTGACGAGTTACAAGTTTTTGGGTGTGATATATATACAGAAAATCAAGTTGTTGAAATTCCGACAAGTTTCAAAGAAACCATTATTGAGGCGTTTTAGAAAGTAGAAAGACATCGACCATAAGGTTGTGTTCTTGAGCTCTTTAGGATACTTGCACAAATGAGGGAAAGGAGAGGGCCTGACAAGTGTTTCCTTCATCATCATTCCAAAAGTGTGGATCGTTTTGAGCATAAAATGTGAGAATTTTCCCCTGCATTCCCTCATTTCACTTGCTAAAATATATGAAGAACATGAATTTGTTCAATCTCCATCGAAATCAAGCAAAGAGCCACAGAGAAGACACCAGTCACCACTAAGGCACTAAGGTCCAACTACCTCTATATTATTGCATACAAAACAAGTGCTGGGAAGCAACATGTGCAAAAAAAAAAGTACTGCTAACAAGGGTACTGCACTGGGTATAATAAGACCTAAGATTAACTTATAAAAGCTAAGGTTGGTGTTATTTAAATCCAGTTTCACATGTTACAGGTGGGTTCAAGTGTGCAGGTCTCCAATGGATTGCAATATCATCGAATGTTGAAACTCAAAAGCCTTAAATACAGATGAGAGGTGAAAAAGACATGACTTTTATCACTGAAGAAAATACTTTATTTCAAAAATAGGGGTTCCTACTCGGAGGTGAAACGTTAAGGAATATCCTTATCTTAATATTATGCAACCTTAGATTAGATTGTACTACTGCACTACACAAATATATAATACTCCATAGTAAAAAGGTAGTATTAGCCAAACTAGGGTGTTTACTATCCAGCTTTGCATAATTATGACAAGTTATGTTCAAAATATCGAAGTAAAGACATGAGGCTGCCTAGAAACCAACTCACATATTTTTTAAATTCCAAACCTGTAACTATGAAACAATCATTGTGAGACTCAAAAGACAGGTTCTCACAGTTTCGACATGCCCGTGGGTTGGACCAGCACACCGCTGCTGCCAACCATATCTGGAAACATGAAACAAAAAAAAACTCCTTATTCTGAACACTTAAAGCTCTTCTTGGATCAAAGTCAAATAGAGAATTTGGGAGATAAAGTGTATATATTGATGCATGACTAATGTACATAACCGCAATAGCAATTCCCTCATTCTACATCATTCTTGAAAAAATATATATAACACGATAGTTCCGCATCACATACTCTACACACATGATCTCAAGTGTATCACCAAACTGGCTTGTACCTCTTACAATGACATTTCATAGTTCCAAAGAATAGTTGGGGGGAAAAAATAATTAAGAATCACCTGTTGTCATGGGACTTGAATCTGAAGATTTCTCGTTTGTTTCAACGTCCATTGTCATAACATCGCCGACATCAGCCTCCACCTCGGTCATAATTTCATCCCTATCTGCAACCACAGGTTGAGCTCCATTTTCCATCATGGTATCAGATTGCTGTTGTGAAGTTGGAGTTGGATCCTCCGTTACTTTGTCAAGTCCATTTGGTGGTGTTGTCACTGATGGTAGACAAGAATTGGTAGATATAACCAAGGTGGATGTCACGGACAGATTCTGTAAGCATGATTTAATTTGCAGATTTACCATTAAATGTGACCATCGTAAAAATCAGCTACTCTTCAAGTTCACTTGTACAATTCTACGATCAACTACATTTTCTTTTTTCTTGAGAAAAAACAGATTCATTTGTACAGTATAAGAGTGCAGTTTTGATAATCTAAAAAAAGTCACATACGTTACCTTTTCTAAGGCCAGAGCAAGCTTTGAAAGATTTGGATACAAGTTTCGTGCATCCAATATGATCTGTTCATATCAACAATATGAGAAGTAAAACAGTGGGAATTTCTTTTTTAAAGGAAACTTGGTTATTTTATTTATAGAAGTTCTAACACATAATCACAATTACCTCGGATAGCCTTTGTATGGTGAATGGAGGACCATCAACAAAACTATGCAGAGCTGCAAAACACAATCAGAAGAATGTCAGTTCGTCATTAACTATAACAAAAGGGTTTCAAAAGAACCAGAACTATTTAGATTTTAACCCGTTGAAATAAAGGGTGATAAATAACAAAAAATTGCAAACAGGCAACTTAAATTATCATATAAACCAGCAACAAAAAGTATTTTGAAAAAGTTAAATGCATGCGGAAGTACCATCGTCCAACCTTTTCACCAACTCAGCATGTGTCTCTCCTAGTGCAAGTTTTTGTTCCCCAAGCGTCATTTTTGCCTGTGGATACTCAGAAATGACCTAACCAAAACATAACAAAATAATGAAAAAGGAATGAAATCATCACCATATAAGACATTGAATAGAGTTTATATATCAGTTTCCAAACTTGTACACGGGCATACCTCCCCATACCTGCTTTAAATGAAGGGATAACATGCTTCTGAATTTTTCCCAATCATAACTGCAATGCCACACAACATGACGACGGGATGAACAATAGCTCTCAATGCTAATAATCATATACATACTAAGACTCTAGAACGTCTGGTGCATACCAGAACTTCCCAGTAGCCGCAATGACTTTTAAAACGCTTCTTGCTTCTTCCCTTTCTTCAGGTGTCTCTTGCCTGATTTCCATGCCCCTGGAATTCCAAATCATAAAAAACCAGCATATAAAAATCACTATATTACACTGCAAAAAATAACAATAAAAAACAGACGTTTTCTGATGTACCCGGATAACTAATGATTAATCGCTACCTATCTAACTAAGCAATCGAGATACCTATTTCTGAAAAAAAGAAAAGCAAAAAACAAACACTCACTGATGATTTTCAAGAGACGCAATCAAATTATCATGACTATTATCAGTGACATCAGAAGACATGAGCGACTGCTCCGCAGTTTCAGTTGTCTTCGTGTCTGCCAATGAGGATTGCTCCAAGGTTTCAGTTGTCGGTGTGTCGATAGTAACCATATGCGGGGCGGACTCTTCCAACGGTTCAGTTCCACATGTGTTTGTAACCTCCGGCTCCAAACTATGAATTGCCCGCGGCGATGCAGCTTCAGCTATCTCCATGTTTGGAACTGAAGACGACGATGACTGCTCTAATACTTCAGTTGTTTTCTGCGATTGATCAACCACAGGCACCGTCTGTTGATCCAGATTTTCAGTTGGCTCTGTGTTTGTAACAGGAATCACGGCCGAATTCTCACTTACTTCAGTTGTCTGTATCTCCATTTAAATATAATAAAACTTGTATACACAACTGTAAATAAAAAAACATGAATTGAAATAATCAAATCAGAATCAATGTTGTATCGAAATAATTTAGTTAAGATAGTAATAATGATAGTAATAGCGAAATGTTCATTTGAAAACTAAAATTTGTGTGAAAACTAGAAAACTGGCCAGACACAATGTGATTTGAAACTTAACACAATGTGTTTATAGTTGCCCACCACCACAACCACCACACCATCATCTCCGGCGGAGCCATGACAGTAAAGGCAGCGCCTGTACCGTATCAAACCACCACACTATCTCTTGGATAGTCACCCATCAAATCAACACCATTCCCATATGCGTCCGGCTTCCAACCCCTTTATAAATGCCTCGAGGTCGGCGACCGAGAAGGGCGAAGCCCCCTAAACGGCGCAGCCGTTCGACTAAGGGCTTCGCTCGTACCGTATCACAATTTCCAGCAATGGTGCTGGTGGACAACTATAAACACATTGTGTTAAGTTTCAAATCAAAGTGTGTTTGGCCAGTTTTATGGTTTTCAAACAAATTTTAGTTTTCAAATGATTATAACCCATTATTAATAACACAAAGTTGTTAATTAATTTAAAGTAAAAGTAGTAATAGAAACACTAGGGTTTGGTTAATTGGCAACTGAAGAAAGGGAATGAATAGTATGGATCTACGATTATCGGGCTATAGGGAATAAATAAATAAATACTTGTATGTATGCACGTATCGACGATCGAAAACAGATCAATTGGCGGAGAAGAGTGGTGGCTACTGGAAGTCGGCGGCGATGGTGGAACAAGGGCAGCAAAAATGGATGACGATTTTGTTTTGTTCGCGTCGATTGGGTGCTTTTTTTTCTCCTATTGCTTTCTTATTTTTAAGGGCCGAAATCGTCCTTGTGGTTTAATCTAAAAATCGAGTTTCGTCCTTAACTATTTGAAATGACACTGGCAGTCCTTTTGGGGAAGATAAGGATCAAATCCAGTCCTTTACGCAAACGAACGTTTGCTCCAATCTGTTAGTCCCTGCACGTGGATAACTCGTGGGGGTAGTATCGTCATTTCTGAAGTTAAAGGACCACTAACGATATTTTTTATTATTTTTTCTCTTTTTTCCTTCTTTCTTCCCCACCAAACATCCTCATCCATCACCCCCCACACACACATATCAAATAAATTTCCCTCTCTCACCCCTCCCTTACAACTCCGACCGGCCACCACCACTGTCCGCCATCCGCCGCTGCTGGGCCACCATCCAACTACCGTAATACCATAGCCAGATCTGGTGGTGCGTGGTCGTGCGTGGGTTCCCAGATCTCGGTAACCACCAAAAACCGACCTTGAATATTTCCGGCCAAAATACTTGAAAATTTCCTACCTGGCGGTCGCCGCACCACCACTAACTGCCGACATCACCTGCGTAACTTTCCTCGCGATCCCGACGACTTGTTTATGTTTATTTTCCGCCACCACCAACATCGGGTCACCACCATCAAGATCCGGCCACTACTTCTCGTTGTCTCACGACGTACTATTCTTCTTCTTCTATGTTTATTGGTCACAGCCCATACCATCAGCCGCCAAAACATCCGGCCACCACAACCGCAGGAACAATCCGGCCATAGTCATCTTTTCTTTTTCTGACGTACTTTTCCTTTTCTTCTTCTTTGTTTCTTTTCAGTAGTGTTACGTTAGTATCTTCGGTATTGTGCATTTGTTATTAAATCATGGGTTTTATAAAACCAGATCTTGAAGATGTATACCCCGATGAAGAAGGTTTTCCACATAATCTTCTTTCTATTTATTATTTTCCACATTAATTATGGGTTTTATTATTTTCGGTTATTATTAACTTAGCCTATTTCTTTCTTTCTTGAAGATTACGAGCAAATTCATATTTTTTATTGTTGGTTTCTCCAGTTGTAATAACATTAGAGGTGTGTGTATATGTATGATTACAGATCTATTGTGTTGTTTGGTTTTCAGATCCATATCTATACGTATATCTATATATATTTGGTTTTGATTGAATTCTTGAATTGTGAAATATAGATTTTGATTACCCAGATATAATAATAGATATCAGATATACATATTATATGTGTATATTTGAGTTTTGATCTGGGTTTTGGTATACAAGGTTGAAGATAGAAGTAAAAACATTATCAATTTTGGTCCTTTAAAAGTGAAAAAAGACACAAGTACCCTCACGTGAAAGACACGTGAGAGATTTAACGAAAGAGAGCAAACGTCCGTTTCCTTAAAGGACTAGATGTGATCTTTATCCTTCCCAAAAGGACTTTTAGTGTCATTTCGAATAGTTAAGAACGAAACTTGATTATTAGGGTAAACCACAGGGACCATTTCGGTCGTTTACTCTATTTTTAATAATTGTTTTTTTTAATAAAGGAAGTGGATGTGAATAGTAGCTATTTTGTCTCTATCTGCATTTTCAGTATAAATAAAACATATGTCAAAATTACTTAAAGCTTGAGCTTAGTTGGGTGGTAAAGCCCTTCTCCCTCATGGGAGAGGTCTCTGGTTCGACTCCCCCCTCCCATTTTCTTTTAATTTTTTATTTTTGCACCCACATAATTTTCATATATAACCTTGGAGTTTTATATTTAAACAGATTGATATTTATACTCTTGCCCCTTTTTGTTTCATTTGATTTTATATGAAACTAATTTAAGTAACATGATTTTATTTAAACAAAACCATTTTTTTAAAAAAACTTTTTGAAGTTTTTGTTTTTAGATTTTACTTTTGGGGTTTTTTCAACATTTATTTTTTTATTTTTTATTTTTTGTGTAATAGTATGATTTTTAACATTTTGTTTTCTACAAGTTTTTTTATAAATATTTTGTTATATTTTTTAGCAAATTTTTGATATTAATTTGTTTTACATATATTCTGTTGATTCTTTTTGTTTTCTATTGACTTTTGAGTTTATTTTATCAACATTTTTTCCTCCTTATTTTTTTGAGTGACATAAACATGATGGTGTATCCGTAAATTGCCACTTGCCATACCATGTAAAAAGGCCGCAAACATACTACATTAAACAAACATTTGGTCTTAAATGGAGTAACAACGTTTGAATGTGGTGTGTCATTGCCCTTAAAATAAATATATATTTGCGTTTATATTTCTTCTTTGGGAGTTTTTTTAAACATTATGTTTCGCGAAATTATTAATATGGAAGTAAACATATTTAAGATGTTGTGTTTGTGGTATTGCATTTAAAGAACAAAAACGCGAAAAAACGATAAATGCGGCCCCGCAATGCGGGGATTGAACTACCTAGTTTTATAAATTTTAAGTGAAAGGTTGATAACAGATATAAATTAATTGAAAAAATATATATTTGATGGGTATGTTTTTCGTTGTATTTAAAATTTATAAAAGTTGTACAAGTAATTACCTCAAACTAAACACACACTAACGGGCAGAGAACCCGATCAGATGTAGTATAGTAAGTGATAAGTACAGATCGTTCGCAGGGACGCGTTGCTTTACCTAATCTAGTAATACGTGTAATTCTAGCGGTTGGGGGTTGTCACGATTTCCTATTAAACTAATTAAAATAACTAAAAAGTAAATAGAAGCCGCAACCGCTTATTCAGCGAGAGGCTTAGTCTGAAAATAGTTTGAAAAAGCAAATAACAGTAATTAAATTAAAATACTTGTTTGGCATCTCAGATCTCATGATACGACCAGATATCATTCTACCTACTTGCTATACTGTTGGAAACTTAATCGCGGCTCAGATTCTCGTTAGATTCACTTTGCCTAAGTAACTAGTGCTGTCCCTAGACTCACACTACTCTATAAACAAATTCTCGTTAGATTCATTGTTTAAGCATTAATGACCTAAAGTTTGTGTTACTAGTTCATCTTTAAGTTACCGGCTCTTAAGCCATGGCCAGATAGTAATTCTCTCTGGTGACCACAGTGCTCGTTTCCAAGTCACTGGATCGCGTCTGACATTGTTAAGCATCATGCTCTATTCATCCTAATTACTACGGTTCTGGATCCCTCGGTTACAAGTGAATCACCTTTTACATCTAGTTAAAGACCGACTAGTGTTTTCCATCCTTATGTATTAATCCTAGTGTATGATTATAGACCGATCATCAGAATTAAATCAATAGAACCGATAATAATATGAAGAACTAGTAAAACATGGATCTACGATAAACAGTAAAACACACTCCAATAGATCTAACAAATAAAGTAAAATAAATAAACGTCTACATGATCACATCGATCCAAACAAGTATTCAGCCTACTAGCCTGACATTATTAAAGGAATAACAAAGTCTAAAAAGATGAAAGACATTGTTTACCAACTGAAAGTAAAGTAAAAGAGTAGATCTAGGTTGAGGATGAAGATCGGAAGGTGTTAGAAGCTCCAAAACCTCTTTGGATTCTGCAAAGTCGACCTAGGGTTGAATATGGGCGGCTAGGGCTGCTGAATCGGCTCTCTCTTAGGGTTTTGAGGGCTGCTTCGGCTTAAATAGAGGTAAAAGTCGGTTGCTGATCTGGGCCGCCCAGCGGCGCTGGCAGCTCCTGCTGCTTCTCGTATTGCTTCGTTCGGCTCACGAATCACCTCCTTGTGTCTTGTAACTTCATAGGCCTTCATCTTGAGTCACTTGATGCCATTTACCCTCACTCGCATCTTCCGTAAACCTGCGTAAACATAGAATCCATTAAGTACTGATAGTTCCAGAATATTAACTCATTTAAGACATAGAAATGAGGCCTTTTGATAGGGGTTTTTATTACAAAATGGACGCTCATCAGCGTCCCCGACATCGGCGCCAAAATACTTGATGGGTATGTTTTTCATTGTATTTAAAATTTATAAAAGTTGTACAAGTAATTACCTCAAACTAAACACACACTAACGGGCAGAGAACCCGATCAGATGTAGTATAGTAAGTGATAAGTACAGGATCGTTCGCAGGGACGCGTTGCTAGGGCTGTAAACGAACCGAACGAACACGAACGGGACCTTGTTCATGTTCGTTCGTTTAACTTAACGAACGGTTCACGAACAGATTAACGAACATAATGACTTATTCATGCAATAGACATTATCAGAGATCCCATATGACTCATAAACTTACTCCGCATGCAACTAGTTCACAATTAGTAGTGTAAGAATTAAGGCGAACCATACGTCTAAACTAGTTCCTACACAAGCACGTATAATTAAGTCCAATCAATACACCTATACTAATGACTAGAAAGCTCTAATTGCTAGGCATATTAAAGTCCGGTTAAATGTGATTTGGCAAACATAATCGCATTCAGTTTCAGTCTAAGCTCTAATCCAGTTGGAAAAATGAACAGCCACAAATCTATAGTTAAGCTAACAGTCCTAACTAACCGTTCATCTACCAAAGCTAATATTGCTTAGTTATCGTCATCTTTTGTCTACTTGCAAAGCTTATATTCTCAAAATGATTTTCCGACACAAGAAAATTTGAAATTTGCATGAAATAAGTAGTAGAAAACTTATGAATTATCAAGCAATTAAACCACGGGTTTTTCCTATTCCATCCCCCCACACTTAAATTGTACAACGTCCCCGTTGTACTAGACATATCATAATAAAAGGGTAATAGGAAAAACACGATAAGATAAAGGATTAACGAAACTTCTCCGGGTCTAATTTGCATGAATTGTTGTTGAAGATGGCATTTGCGGAGCGACTTGAATGATGTTGAACTTCAATGATTTGAGTCGTCTCCATTTGATGGCGATCCATTGATGCTTCTCCATCTTCTTTTCTTTTTGGTATTTTCTGATTTTTTGATTTTTTGGATTTTTGGGTTTTTTGGAATTTTTTGGATTTTTCGCGATCTGGTGTGCAGACTGGAGCTGTGAGCAGCGCTGGTAAGCAGATAGCGGCGCTGGCGGGTGCCCGAGCGGCGCTGGATCTGCACAGGTGCAGGTCCAGCGGCGCTGGGTTTCACTGAGTGGCGCTGAGATGCCCTGATGCAATCCCAGCGGCGCTGGAGGTCCTCTAGGGTCACCATAAAACTTACCATTCGGTTCTTTAGCTATTATCTCTTTCTAGGTCGGCTACACGCTCTTCCCACTTAATATTTCCTAGGATTCTCTTAACCCTATTTGCTACTTCTCTGCCATTTCTTAATTGTTCTTCTACTTTCTCCTTTAATTCTTTATGTTCCATGAAACTTTCATAATAGATTTTCCTTTTAGGTCTAGCTTCTATGGTTTCCTCACTTATTACCATTTCTAATTGTCCATTAGGGTTTTGTTCATCATCTATTACCTCCATCCTAAGACATTCACCCTTAATCAGTTCATCCTTTTCTTCTAGTTCGGACACCTTAACCCTATTTTAACCATTTGACAAAGATATTTCACGTTTAAGAACATGGATGATAGCATCTGCAGCATGCAAAAATGGTCGGCCTAAAATTAAGGGTGTCACTACTTCACTTACAGAATCAAGCACAACAAATTCAGTCCAAAATTCAAATTCCTTAACCCTGACATGGACTCGCTCGACAATCCCCTTGGGTTGTCGGTAAGTCTGATCGGCTAACCTAATGCTCATGTTAACGGGTTTTAGCAAACAAAGGGTAAGTTTCTCATAAATCACAATAGGCATAACATTAATACTTGACCCTAAATCAGCTAATGCACTAGAAAAATATTCATTATTAACAGTGCAAGGAATAAGAAAACTTCCTGGATCTTCAGATGCTTGCGGTAGCTGTGTCTCGTCATCCGGTACCTCGGGATCTTGAACTTCATCCCTACTGTCCGAGTCGTCCCCATCTTTGATTTTGCACTTTGAACCGAATTGGGTCTCGACATCTCCTTGAAAAACATATAAAAATGAAGTTTCGCGCGAATCTGGGCTGACGGAGCTCGGAGTGGCGCTGGGAAGTAAGGAGCGGCGCTGGGAAGTGCCTGGGTAGCTGCCAGTAGCGCTGGCATCAGCTGAGCGGCGCTGGCTTGTGCCTAGGTGGCTGCCAGCGGCACTGAGCTGTGCAGCCAGCGGCGCTGGTGGCTCCTGAACAGTTTCCAGTTTTGCGTTTTTGCTCGTTTCTTTTCCGTTTGGCTCCCGTATGACTTGTACCTGATCGAACACTTCACAAAAATCATTAGAAATCTCAGTAGAGTCATTACCTTCGGTGAACACGGCGTTCACATTCTCGTTTCGTCCGATTGGGGGTTGGTACTTTTGACTCGTGCTAGGGCTTCCTTGAGGGTTCGGCTTTGGATTAGCTTGTGCATTGCTTGCAAGAACACCATTTTCCTTCTTAGCACCCTGCTCCATCCATTTCTCCATCTTTCTTTCCAAACCCTTGATGGCGGATTGTTGATCTCTCACCACGGCATCCACTTTGTGGTCAAGGTTAGCAATCTTCTCATTCAAGAACCTTGTATACTTGTCCAAGGAGTCGTGCCTCTTGTCATTCATTTCAATGTACCTCTCTATCATGTTGTTAAGCTTGACAATCGAATCCTCCTTGACTTCATTCTCCACTTTCGGTTGCTCGGGTTGACCATTACTCCTTTGCCACCTATTTTGAAAAGAACCAAAGTTATTTCTAGCATAACTAGAATTAAAGTTAGAATTACCGGGGTTTCTTTGGAATAGTCCTCGTTGATAGCCTCCCCGGTATTGGTTCTGGACAAAATTGACTTGCTCGGTAGCCTCCTCTTCACAATCCTCGGTATAGTGCATTCCTCCGCAATTGTTGCACCCGTGTGCAATCACCTTGAGGTCTTTGTCCATAATGTCCAACCTATCTTCAAAAGTAGAAAAACGGTTAGATAAAGCTTTAAGTTCATGAATTACCTCATTGTCGGAGCTGCTCTCGATGCTAGCCACGGTTCTCCTCGTCCTCCTTTCTCGATCTCTATCATCCATATCTCGAGCTAAGTTAGCTTGCACCATATCCTCCATCATTTTGTACGCGTCATTGGTAGACTTGTACAAAAAGTTACCACCGCCGGCTAGGTCTAAATCCTTTTGGGAACTCTTGGTTAAGCCATAGAAGAAAATCTCCATGATCTCGTCCTTGTCTAGTCCATTCTCGTGACAGTTTCTGATCATTTCCCTAAGCCTTTTCCATGCATCAACTAGTGATTCACCCTCGTCTTGCCTGAAAGCCTTGATGTCTCGTAGCATTTTCCTAGCTAAACTCGGGGAAAAGAATCGCGAGACGAACTGTTCGCGAAGTTGATTCCATGTAGTGATGGTACCTTCATCGAGCTCATCGAACCAAGCACGTGCCTCTCCCGTGAGAGACGACGGAAATAAGCTAAGCTTCACATCGTCATCGGTGACGTCTCCTCCATATTTGAACATTTTGCACAAACTTGTGAACTTGCTAACATGCTTATGGGGGTCGGATTTGGCTCGGCCGTCATATTGGTTGTCTTGGATTAACTTAAGGTGGTGGCCTTTGACTGAAAACGAATCTCCTAGATTTGGTGGGACAATAGCCGATCCCGATGTAGGTGCAACGGCTCTCGTCCTTTCCATCATCGGTCTGTCGAATTCGTCCATTTCGGATCTAGGTGAACTAGGTTGTGACGAAGTCTCGGATGATCCTAAAGGTGGGTCTTCGTTAAAAAGGGTTGCTAAACTAAATACGGGTGATGGAATAGGTGTGTTGTCTCTCCTTTTCCTTCTAGGTTTACTAGGTCTTGAAGATGCACTATCTACTATCGTTCCCGATCTCAAACGCATCAACTACCTAATTAATCCTGCAAAACTCAAGAAAAAGATCAAACGCACCAATATAAAAATGAAATGAAAAACTAAACTACACTACTTAAAATGAGAATGAAATGAAAATACTACTAAACCCTAAAATGACTTAAACCTAAGTACTGAAAAGTAACTGTTAGGTAGAAAATCGACCAAGTATAATTTGTTCAGAAATAGCTGAAGCTCAGTGAAGAATACTTGTACAGAATTCTGAAGTCGTTCAGAATTAGTTCACTGAAGCTTCACTTCAGTTCAGATCAACGTATCAGAATACCGTTCAGAATGAAGTCAAAGACTGAAGTCTGAAGAAAGAGAATCAGCTCAGATGTGGAGCTCAGAAGTTGATTCTACCTGATCGAAAACTGAAGCATCTCAGTGTAAAAGTACTTACACAATTTTACACTGATTACGAGGAAGACTTTTTACTTTACATACCTTTACCCAGTTAATGGATTTAACTATTAATATAAGTACAAGGTAAAATAAAGGTTGGGAATAAGGTATGATAAGTCACATCAATTGACTTACATACTTAAACCTTAAAAGTATGCATGTAAGGAATTAGCTTTAATTCCTTAAATGCTCCCAACCATATTTGTACGATCTGGTCCACGTCATCATGGACTTGGTCTATAAATATAAGTCTTCTAACAACTTGCAAATAGCTTGAAACCTTAGCATTGCAACTTGTGAGATATACTCTAAGTAATCCTTACGAGTATTTCCAAGTCATTAGATCACTTGTATTTCTAGGTTGTTTAGATATTTACACTTGGGTGTTTATCTTTGTTCCGCAACAACCTTTGTATTTGTTTATATCAATAATTCAAATACATTAAAAAGTACATCGTGTCTCAATGCTATATACTTGATCTATACATATTATTTATATAGTTTCAGCCCTTATTGTTTATTGCATTTACTTTCAGTACCTTATCGTATTGTTTATCCATATCTGGATCGTATTCTGAACTGGTCATCTTCCAGTTAGAACTACTTGTCAGTCGGGTATTAACCATCTATATTTGGGACTCACAATTGGTATCAGAGTAGCAAGGTTGAATTATATTAATTCATTAACCTTTGATCTGCAAAGATGGTTGACCAAATGTTCAATACAGGCCCTGACCCTAATGCTAATGCTAATTGTAATGCTAATGCTAATACTAATTGTTAGGACCAGTTCACCTGGAACTGGTCAGTCACCAGTTCACACTGACCAGTCACCAGTTGCATCTGGTGACCCAGTAAAACTGGTGACCAAGAAGATTTGTCCAGAAATATATTGAAGTCCAGTTGCACCGTACAGTCAACGCAACTGAAGACTTCCTCCAGTTGAGAACTGACCAGTTGAAGAATCATTCCAGTTGAAGTCGAAGACAACAAATGGAAGATAGAGAATGGCAATAGCAGCGAAGCCCAGTTGGCATTCTAGTCAGTTATAAACTGGAGACCATCAGTGGAAAGCCCTTACAAAGCTTTACACTGATTACAAGGAATTGACTTGTATACTTTATGTACCTTTACCCGGATAATAAGCCTTGTCTTATTATTTAAGTAATAAAAGGTACATAAAGGTGGTTGTGTAAAGTTGCTTTATCATGCGACTTTACACTGCTTTTTAAGGAATTAAATGCAATTCCTTAAATGCTCTCAACCACATTTGTACGGCTAAAGTTAACATCCCAATGTTAACTTTGCCTATAAATACAAGTCATTGCACAACCAAGAAATTAAGTGTTCAACTCACAAAGTGAAAAACATATAAACACTTCACACTTTGCAAACCTGCAATATTCTTGGTGAACTTGTGCAATCTTCTCTCAATCGCTAAAAGGAACATTTCACAACTTTAAATGTTTCGATTGTCTTGAGAAATTCCGAGTATAGATCAATTGTATTTCATAGGTTGTTAGGATATTTACATTCGTGTATTATCTTGGTTCCGCATCAACCTTGTAATTTGTTTAATATCAATAAATAAATTACACATTGAAAAATACATATTGCCTCATCAAGTTATCTTACAAGTTATTTGTATTATTGCATTGTTCTTCACTTATTGTCTTTTGTATAAGTAATCTATCTAGAACTTGGTATATACACACTGTAACTGGTCGTCTCCAGTTCAGTGCATATATTGCAAAGTAACTCCACCATTGACATAGAGGTGTCTTCAGTAGTACCATCTATCGAGTTGGGACTTACAAGTGGTATCAGAGCAGAAGGCTAATAAACTTGCCTAGATCTGCTAAGATGAACACTACTGAAGGTGGAGATGGTTCTGGTTCAGGTGAAAACCCCTCGAATACTAATGCACAACCTTTTCAAAATGTTAACACCAACCCTCCTCCTCCTACTGCACCAAACCATGTCCATGTACACTACTCTAACACTCCTGTTCCAAAATTTGATGGAAACAGTGAGACATTCGGTACATGGAAGGCTAGAATGCTTTTGCATTTTAGTGGGATTGAAAGGTATATGTTGAAAATCCTTAAGGATGGACCATATATACCCATGTCCCTTGGGGTCAGTCCTCTTCTTGATCCAACTGGAAGAAGAGGTTCAAGGGAAAATCCAGAAGACCATTGGTCTGATGAGGATCGTAGACTTGTTGATCTGGACACCAGACTCAAGAACATGATCCTTGGGGCTGTTCCTGAAGATCTAATTCCAACACTTGTGTTGTTCCCTAGTGCAAAGTCAATGTGGGATGAATTAGTTATTCAGTTTGAAGGAGGTGATGACACTATTGTCACCAGAAAGGTTGCCTTGAACAAGAAGTATGAATCCTTCTTTGCCTTGCCCAATGAAAGTCTAACTGGTACTTACACCAGATTTTCTAGCCTCATTAATCAGCTGAGAGGCTTGGGTGTAGAGAAGGATAAGGATATTCTTCTTGAGAAGTTTTGTGATATTCTTTCTTCCAAATGGGAAAACATGGTTCTTGTCTTAAGACAAGGTAAAACCTTGCACAGCCATACTCTTGCATCGCTCTGTGGAGCCTTCAGATTCACTGAAGATAATAATGTTGCAAGACTGGTGGCTGAGCAGGATGCCATGAACCATGCCCAGAGTCCCAAGGTTGCTAGTGTAACTGAGCGACCTTGTGCTGCTTTAATGTCTGCTGAGAGTGTCCAGGTACACTCGATGAAGGAGATGTTGAACAGTTTCTTAAACTCTGGACTGACCACTGAAAACAGTGATGGTTATAATGAAACTGACGATGATGATCTGGTCGCCATGATTGCTAAAACCTTTAATAGGTTTAAGCATAAATCCAAAAGATTTAATGGCCCCAACAATGCTTCCAGCTCCAGCTCTATGGATAAGACCAATCTTACATGCTATAAGTGTGGTAAGAAAGGTCATTTTATGAAGGAATGCAGATCTAGTCAGTTGAACAACCAAACTGGCCCCTCTGTCCCTAATTTCAATCGACCTGATGATAGCTACAAAGCTAAATACAAGAAGCTTAAGGCCCAGATTGCCCTCCTGTCCATGGAAAAGAAAAAGGATCAGTGCTTAATGGCACAAACTGAGGGAAAATGGGAGTACTCTGATGACTCATCTGATGATGAAGAAGAGGAAAGGGACATGTGCTTCATGGCCTTGGAAGATCAACAGCAGCAACACGTGGTAAAAGAAGATGTCATCTCTGGAAGATGGGTGGACATCATACTGAAGAAGGTATGTGACTATGATAACCAGGTTGACCCTGAACTAAAACTGGACTTGGCTGAATCATTAAGTGGTGATTTGGCATTTGTGGAAACTGTAAGAGCTGATAGTGAAAGATATCTTGACACTATCCTAATTGAACTGAACAATGTTAAACCACAACTAAATGATTTGCAAAGTGTCCAGTTGGCTCTCAAGGAGTCAGTTTTAAAGATTGAGGCTTTAGAACTTGATAATCAAAAACTATTTTCTGATCTTGAAAAAGAACAAAAGATTATCAAGTCATGGGTAAAAGCATCTGGCAAAAACTATGATGCATTTTCAAGAACTATCGATGCCCAGAAGAATGCATGGAAATCTGGAGATCTGGAGATGGCAGCTCTCATACCAGATCTTCATGCATTGCCTCCAGCTCTCAAGGTTGAAACACCTTATGATCAACCTGAAGCTGTTGAAACTAAAACCTTTGAGACCACCCCCTTTGAGGTTAAAACTGGAGCCGAACAGGCTAAAGCTCCAGTCAAAAAGGCCACTGGTAACAAGCCTTTACCTCAAAAGTCTAAGGTGCCCAAGACCCGAAAGACTAAAGCACCAGTTGAACCTAGGTCCAAGGTTCAACTGCCTGAAGAAAATAATATTTTGGTTAATCTGGAAAGTCAACTCCAACTTTTGTCTCGGCAGGTTCAGAGTTGTACTGCCCGGATTAACAATCTGGAAGGAGGTTTATTACCTCCAGTTTTCAAACAAAATATTAATCCACTCTCTTTAATACCTAAACAAAAGAATGTTCCTTCCGGAACAAAATCTGGTAAAAATAAAGGGAGTAAGTATCAAATACCAATTGTTTTTACTCCTGCACCTGGAGCTGGTGATAAAGCTCCAGATGCAGCCTCCAGTTCAACACCACAACTGTCAACTGTGACTTCTGTAGAGAAGTCCAGCGAACCCATCAAGAAAAGATGGGTTCACAAAAAGAACTAATGATTTTTGTGTGTGTGTAGGGCGATCGAAAGAAGAATATCTGGTATCTGGACAGCGCTGCTGGCCGGACTATGACCGGATGTAAGCCCCTACTGGAAGAGTTCACTGTCCAAGATGGACCGACAGTGACGTTTGGTAACGATCAATCTGGAAAGACTGAAGGATATGGTGTGCTCAATAATAGACAAGTCGAATTCAAAAGAGTTGCATTTGTGAATGGTTTGAAATATAACCTGATCAGTGTCAGCCAACTTTGCGATGATGGCTTCAGAGTATTGTTCGATATTGCACAAAGCACCATATTTAACAAGGATTGGAAAGTGGTGATGATTGCACCAAGAAAAGGAAATGTGTACATCATGGATATGGAACCAGCTCCAAAAGAGCAATGTTTCTATACCAAAGCTGATGAGGACACCAACTGGCTATGGCATAAAAGATTATCCCATCTTAATTTTAACAAGGATTGGAAAGTGGTGATGATTGCACCAAGAAAAGGAAATGTGTACATCATGGATATGGAACCAGCTCCAAAAGAGCAATGTTTCTATACCAAAGCTGATGAGGACACCAACTGGCTATGGCATAAAAGATTATCCCATCTTAATTTCAAAAACATTAACAAGTTGTCTCGCAAACAACTGGTTGATGGGATACCTCAGATTTCTTTCAATAAAGAAAAACCATGTCCAGGGTGTGAGATGGGCAAGCAGAAGAGAGCCAGTTTTAAAACTAGGCAAAATTTTAGCATCACTGAACCTCTTCACATGCTACATATGGATCTCTTTGGTCCAGTGAATGTTCAAACTAGAGCTGGAAAGAAGTACACTCTAGTTGTGGTTGATGAATTCACCAGATACAGCTGGGTGGTATTCATCAGATCCAAAAGTGATGCATCTGCTGAAATCATCTCTCTCATTAAAAGAATTGAGCTCAAGTATACTCGAAAAGTTTGTCAGTTGCGAAGTGATAATGGTACTGAATTCCAAAATAAGGTACTTGAAACATTTTGCAATGACACTGGCATCTCTCAAAACTTCTCATCAGTTCACTCTCCAGAGCAAAATGGAGTTGTTGAAAGAAAGAATCGTACACTGATAGAAGCAGTCAGAAGTATGCTATCTGAATCTGGTCTTCCCACCAGTTTTTGGGCTGAGGCAGTTGCAACTGCTTGTCACACCCAAAACCGGTCAGTCTACATCAAGAGACATAAGAAGACTGCCTATGAAGTACTCAGGAATCGTAAACCAAATATTGGATACTTCCATGTATTTGGTTGTCCAGTTTATATACTAAACAATTCCAGTCAGCTTGGAAAGTTTGATGCAAAAGCTGATGAAGGGGTATTTTTAGGCTATTCAGATATTCGAAAGGCCTTTAGAGTTTATAATTATAGACTCCAAAAGGTTCATGAGACAATTCATGTCACATTCGACGAATCAACTGAAGCAATCAACAAGAGACCAAGCCTTGATATTTCTCCAGTCGTTCCAATTAATTTTGGTGAAACTGACCAAGTTCATCGGTCAGTTGTTTCACCAGAAGATGCTTCCAGTTACAACAAATTGGAACCAGTTAAGAAGAAGAACACCACCAGTGACACATCATTCTATCCCTCCATCAATTTCAACTTACCACAAGAATTGGTGATTGGATCTGATGTACGTGCCACTCCAATATCAGCACCAGATCAAACACCTACTTCTCCAGTTCTTCATGAAATGCCTTCTAATGAGGAATTTCATGATGCTAATCGAGACCTCATTGACTCTGATGAGGATGTAGAAGTTGTTTGGACTGATCCTTCTCCAGAAGCTGTTGCAACTGAAGAAGATCGTCAGGTGACTTGCACTGATATTGTAGTTCACCAGCCTAGTCAATACACTAGATGGACTCGAGCCCATCCAATTGAACAAATTGTGGGTGATCCAACTAGTGGGGTTCAGACTAGAAGAGCCACCAGTGAGCAATGCTTAAACGTCACCTTCTTATCACTAATTGAACCAAAGAAGATTGACGAGACTATGGCAGACCCAAGCTGGGTGGAAGCTATGCAAGAAGAGCTCCTCCAGTTTGAAAGGAACAATGTTTAGGAGCTTGTTCCTTGTCCACCAGGGTTAAAGAAAGAACCTATTGGTACCAGATGGGTCTACCGAAACAAAATGGATGAAGATGGCCATGTTGTAAGAAACAAGGCCAGACTAGTTGCCCAAGGTTATTGTCAAGCATAAGAATATTTCTGGCTTATGCAGCCCATCTGCAGTTCAAGGTCTTCCAGATGGATGTCAAAAGTGCGTTCCTTAATGGAACATTGGAAGAAGAAGTTTATGTTAAGCAGACTCCAGGTTTCATCGATGAGAAGCATCCTCATTGGGTTTATAGACTGAACAAAGCATTGTATGGTCTAAGACAAGCCCTAAGAGCCTGGTATGATACTTTAACTAAACATCTTCTTAAAAATGGCTTTCAAAGAGGTGCAATAGATAATACCTTGTTTATCTTGAAAGAAAGAGGTAATATCTTATTGGTACAAATTTATGTTGATGACATTATTTTTGGTTCAACTGATGATGCAATGTGTAAAAAGTTTTCTAAAATCATGTCATCTGAGTATGAGATGAGTTTAATGGGTGAATTAACATTTTTCTTAGGTCTTCAGATTAAGCAAACTGAAAATGGAATTTTCATAAACCAAGGAAAATATGTCAGAGATTTGTTAAGAAAATACAAATATGATTCAATCCCATCGAAAAACACACCTATTGCAGCACCATTGAATTTGGACTCTGACCCAACTGGCAAACCAGTTAACATAACTGACTATAGAGGTATGGTTGGTTCACTGATGTACTTAACTGCCAGTCGACCAGATATAATGTTTGCAACATGTTTATGTGCCAGATTTCAGTCTAACCCTAAAGAATCACATTTGCACGCTGTAAAGCGTATCTTTAGATACCTGAAAGGGTGTCCTAATCTTGGTCTTTGGTACCCCAAAGGCTCAGGATTAGATCTAATGGGTTATTCAGATTCTGATCATGCAGGTTGTAAGATAGATAGAAAATCAACAACTGGTGGTTGTCATTTCCTTGGAGGAAAACTGGTAAGTTGGACCAGCAAGAAGCAGACTTCAGTCTCTATGTCCACTATTGAGGCAGAGTACATTTCTGCGGCCAGTTGCTGTGCCCAGATTCTCTGGATCAAGAACCAGTTACTAGATTATGGTCAGAAGTATACCAAGACCCAAATCTTTTGTGACAACACCAGTGCTATTGCTATATCTCACAACCCAGTGATGCACTAAAAAACAAAGCATATTGACATCAGGTATCATTTCATTCGAGATCACGTTATGAAAGGAGATATTGAAATTCATTTCATCCCCACTGACAAACAGTTAGCTGATGTTTTTACTAAATCTCTCGATGAGAAAACCTTTAAACATCTCATCAGCGAACTGGGAATGTTAAACCCTTAACTGGAGCTTTCTTTGTTATTGAACGCGTTAGTGACACTGATGAAGTTCTCCAGTTGAGGAGGTCTAGATAATCTTTGCTCGCCAGGCTATCGAACGCCTTTGTGATACTATCTTGGCACTAATTGATTTCTGGATCATCATTTTAGGGGGAAAGACTCAAAATAATTTTCTGACTAAAATTCGTTTTTGTTTGAAAATGCAACTAGAGAACTCTCCAGTTGGAAACTGGTACTGGACTGATCCTCCAGTTACCAGGTTCAGTCTTGTCTTATTTTTATAACGTTACAAATACTTGGTCAATATGTGTGACACGTTCATACTTCCTTCTCTTACATTCCTTCATTTACTTCCAATCATCAAAATTGCTTCATTTTTCTCTTTGCTTCACAAATCAAAACCCTAAATCCCAAATTTCAATTTCATTTTCAATGGCACCTAGATCATCTCGTTCAAGAAGATGTAAATCTCTTGACTGTTCCATATAATCCCTCACCAGATGTCAAAGCGGCACCTGGTGCCCCTAGTAGTGCTTCGGTCATCAAACTAAATCCAAATAATCCGATGGCCAGCCTACGAGGATCTCAAGGGTCCGATACCCTTATTGGTAGAATTCAAAAGTTTTTGAAGAATTCTCCAATAGGACCCTCATTCTCTCTAAACCCACGTAAGTTGTTTCACAACTACTTATGTGAGTTTTGGTACACTGCCGTTCTTTCTTCCGATTGTTCCTCCATCAGTTTCACATTAAAGGATGGAACAATCCAGTGTACCTTGTCAGCCGATGTATTGAGGGATGCCTTACGCCTCAATTACTGGAGAGAGGGTGAATCTCCAGTCGTCTTGCCCCTAAATATAAACTTTCGCCAAGTACTTCTTGAAATGGGACACAGGGAGTGTTTGGAGAATGGGGTGTTGAAGACAAAAGGTGCGATGACCATGAAGGGCCTTACACCTTCATGGAGGTATTTTGTCATCCACCTGGTGGAGAGCATGGGTGGGAGTTCTGGTGGACTTGACCAGATCAACTCCTCGCAAGCAGAGATGGCTTACTGCTTGTGGAACGGATTGAGAGTGGACTTTGCAGATATTCTGTATAGAAGCCTAGTTCAAAAACTGAAGGGCACAAGGGGTGTTTGTATTCCCTTTTCAAGGTTCCTCTCTCTTTGTTTTAAGCAAATTCTGGGCAGAGAAGCATATAATAGTACAGATTCACCGTACACTGCTCCAGATATGCTAAGGAATCTAGACTCACTGGTATCTGACGCTGGTGAGGTCGAACTTCCTGAACGAATGCAACTGGCATTCGCTTCAACTGATGCACCTCTTGCAGGTGAGTCAGAAAGTCAACTGGGCGGCCTCAAAATAATGAGGGACCCTCCAGTGTGTCTAATGTTATGGTTGAGGATAGAGCAACCATAACTGAAGCAACCCCCATCACATCTATCCCTGGTGAAGATACTTCGGTATTTGATCCACCAAAAGATGTACCCATCCAGGAAACTGGGGAAGGTCATCTGGAGACTGACCAGGTAACTGGTCAGCCCTCAGTTACATTCATGGATCTGGACATGAGTGTTAATGACGAGGAAATCCTTATAGAATCTTCGGATTCTGAAGGTACTGAAACAGACTTGGAGATTCTTGATGCTTCTGTACAAGCTCAAGACCCTTCATCTCCAGTCTCACTTCCAGACGCATCAATTTCACTTTCACCACCACAAGAAAATGTGCTTATAGATATATCTTTACCAATATATTCCGCTCCTTTACCAACTGGGCAATTCTCACTTGCTCGAGAAATGCCACCCCCACCGTCGCCGTTGTTCACACCTGAGCATTCTCAGCATGAACAACAATTTGTTTTTCCAGTCCTTTCTTCAACCACCACTCCAATTATATCTTCAACTGCTGGCTTGACAACTGGGGAGACTTCCTTAAGTTTGCCTCCTCCAGTTGCTCCAGTAGTAACTGCTGCTGGTCCAGTGACACCTTCTCCTTTGTCACTGGACAGTCAAGTTGTCTCACTACAAGCCGATCTCCAAAACCTTCTTACCAGGGTGGAGGAGATTCAGAAGACACTTGACAAAAACACCAAGTCATTCTCCAGATACCACAAAGATCATTTAACAAACATTAAGGTGGTCGATCTGGGGATAAACAAGCTTTCATCCAATGAAGACTTGGTGTTTAGAAAGCTTAATGAGTTGGTCACTGGCTGCAACAATCTGGCTGGTACTCTAAAGGAAGCCTTTGACCTAACTCACTCCAAGGTCACCAGTTCAATCTCCAACTTGCTGGGAAATACTGTCAGAACTTCAGAAGTTGACTTGAAAGAGATTGAAAGGCAGGTTAAGGAACTAATTGAAAGACCTGGCCTAGATGTAATTGGCCTTGGAGAGCAGTTGATGACTTCGGTTGGTCAGAAAATAGAGGATACGCTGGGTGCTAGAGAAGAGCATTTGATTGAAAGGGTGATGTCTGAGATCACCAAGCTGGCCACTCCTCAGGTTGATCTGGCCCCACTTACCAGTGAGATCAACCAGTTGAGAGGCAGCATAGAGAGTTTGAACACCCAGGTATCTCTACATGCTCAATCTATAGAGAAACTGACAACTGAAGTAGAGCATCTGAAGAGGAAAGATGAAGAGGTAAAAGAAAAGGTGGTTTCTGGTTTGGACGAAGACTCCAAGCTTTTAAATGAACTAAAAACTGGTCAAGAACAAGTTAGTGCAAATGTCTTGACCCAGTCTAAAGAAACCAACCACCTTTGGAGGTCCTTCAGGATGATGTGTGGCATCTTTAAAGAGTGTAAGGACATGCAGTCATGGCAGCCTCTTGACCGGTTGCCATCTCACCCCTCTGAATGGGAAGCAATTAGGGCAGGTCTAGATGCTGCCAAGGGGGAAAGAAGTTCAGTCCTTACACCAGTTGCACCTGGAAGGACTCCATCTGGAAGAGAATTAAGTGTGGCTACCAGTACTGAAGCTGGTGAGCAAAGAGTTGGTGGATCTGGTGATGTGGGTGTTAGGGGGAATGTGATGGACAAAGGTAAAGGTTTAGCTAGTGATGCATCTGCCCAGCCGGCCACTGATGTAATGTTGGAAACTGGCAATGCTGATATACTCCCTCCAGTTTCAGATAGTGATAGTAGAAGACTGGCCAGACTTGGTGATGACATTAAAGAAAGAAAGAAAATGAAACAAAGAAACCAAGCTGAAGCCAGGGTACATCTTGCTCAGATTAAGTTGCTTGAAATGAGTGATGCCAATCTTTTGGGTATCACTAAGGAGGAGTATGTTAGAATCAAGAATGATCCCAGGATAGTTGACCAGTTGAAAGAAATGCTGGATGTAGAACTGGACAGACACTATCCTGAGGATGAAGCAGAATTTGATGCCAGGAGTTTAAACATTTCAGTGGAGAAGGCTAAGGAGATAAGGGCCAGTGGGATTCTTAAACGAGTTGAAAATGTTAAGAAGGTTGTGAAGAAGGTTTTGAATCCACCAAGAAGGATTCCACAACCAAGAAGACCACTATCTAGAGATGCTGACCTTAGCACATTTGTTGAACCAACTGGCGAGGTTTCAAATGAAGACATCAAGTCCGCTGTACTGGCTGCTGGTGCTGGGAGTATAAGAATTACAAATGAATCTGAAGCTAGAAGCTACTACTCCCAGATCATGTCAACCAGAAGATATAGTGGTACTATTAATGGTGTAAATGTAACAATCAAGCCAGGCACCAAAGTTTTTCAAGTAGAAGTTAGTTATACCAGGGGGCCACTGGTTAAAACTGACAATCCTGGTGCTATGCAATATGGGTTCAGCGAATGGGTTGAGATGGTGAATGTGCTAGATGTGAAGGCACAAAAGAATAGGTTTGAGAAAGCATGGGTAAACTTTCTAAGGGGGAAAATTCAACATAAAGAAAATCTTGAGCAAAAGTTGAATATTGATCCTGAAGATACTCAGCCTATCTCTTCAGTTGCCAAGAGAAGAAGAACTGGCGAAGGGCCATCTCATTAAGTTCTTTCTTCAATTATCTACTTGTAATTTGTATTTACATTCTGTAACTTGTATAAATTCCATTTCCTTGTATAAATGAAGTTACCAGTTTGTAACCACAAGGTAGATAAAAGATTAAAATCTAACAAACCTAAAAGAAAAAACCTAAGGCATTTATTGATCTATAAAAATGCCTTAAGAAACTTAGATAGATTTAAATCGAACAAGTCTCTATAGTTCACACTTGTATAAATACAAGAACTAGAAAAAGACTTAGACTATATTTCTAGACAAATAGGGGGAATTTGTTAGGACCAGTTCACCTGGAACTGGTCAGTCACCAGTTCACACTGACCAGTCACCAGTTGCATCTGGTGACCCAGTAAAACTGGTGACCAAGAAGATTTGTCCAGAAATATATTGAAGTCCAGTTGCACCGTACAGTCAACGCAACTGAAGAATTCCTCCAGTTGAGAACTGACCAGTTGAAGAATCATTCCAGTTGAAGTCGAAGACAACAAATGGAAGATAGAGAATGGCAATGGCAGCGAAGCCCAGTTGGCATTCTAGTCAGTTACAAACTGGAGACCATCAGTGGAAAGCCCTTACAAAGCTTTACACTGATTACGAGGAATTGACTTGTATACTTTATGTACCTTTACCCGGATAATAAGCCTTGTCTTATTATTTAAGTAATAAAAGGTACATAAAGGTGGTTGTGTAAAGTTGCTTTATCATGCGACTTTACACTGCTTTTTAAGGAATTAAATGCAATTCCTTAAATGCTCTCAACCACATTTGTACGGCTAAAGTTAACATCCCAATGTTAACTTTGCCTATAAATACAAGTCATTGCACAACCAAGAAATTAAGTGTTCAACTCACAAAGTGAAAAACATACAAACACTTCACACTTTGCAAACCTGCAATATTCTTGGTAAACTTGTGCAATCTTCTCTCAATCGCTAAAAGGAACATTTCACAACTTTAAGTGTTTCGATTGTCTTGAGAAATTCCGAGTATAGATCAATTGTATTTCATAGGTTGTTAGGATATTTACATTCGTGTATTATCTTGGTTCCGCATCAACCTTGTAATTTGTTTAATATCAATAAATAAATTACACATTGAAAAATACATATTGCCTCATCAAGTTATCTTACAAGTTATTTGTATTATTGCATTGTTCTTCACTTATTGTCTTTTGTATAAGTAATCTATCTAGAACTTGGTATATACACACTGTAACTGGTCGTCTCCAGTTCAGTGCATATATTGCAAAGTAACTCCACCATTGACATAGAGGTGTCTTCAGTAGTACCATCTATCGAGTTGGGACTTACACTAATCCACCTACTCCACCCCCTATCATCAACAACAATATACTATGGCATAATGTGCACGTACACTTTCCAAATAATCCTGTTCCCAAGTTTGATGGGAACAGTGAAAATTTTCAAACATGGAAAGCATGCATGCTCAAATATATTGCTGGTGTTGAAAGACATTTGACTGATATTCTTAAAGAAGGACCCTTTGTCCCCTTGAATGCCTCCACTGTTGTCAGAAATGCCGATGGGACTCCTAGGGTTTCACCTAAGGAGAAGGATCATTGGTCTGAAGAAGATCATAGGCTGGTAGACCTTGATACCAAGCTACAAAATATGATCTTGTATGTTGTTCCTGAAACTCTTATGTCCACCCTTGTTTTACTTGAAAATTCTAAATTAATGTGGGAGGAACTTATGACACAGTTTGAAGGCACCAATGAGACAATTGTCACAAGAAAGGTTGCTTTAAATAAAATATATGAGTCTTTTTTTGCTATCCCTGGTGAAACTTTAACACAAACATACATCAGATTCACTAATCTGGTAAATCAATTGAAAGCCCTGGGTGTAACTAAAGATAAAGAAATTTTGTTGGAAAAGTTTTGTGACATCTTACCTTCTAAATGGGAAAACTTGATCTTGGTTTTAAGACAAGGAAAAACCTTGCACAGTCACACTCTTGCTTCCCTATATGGAGCCTTCAGATACACTGAAGAGAACAAAGCTGAGAGAGCTGTGGCTGAGCAAGATGCCAAAAATCATGCTTCTACCAGTTCAGTCATGGTTCAGAATTCTGAGCCACATGGGACTGCTCTACTATCTTCTGAGAGTGATCATTCTGACTCGATGAAGAAGATGGTCTCTGAAATGTTAAAAACTGGTATTTCTGGTAATGTAACACATAGTTGTGATGAGGATGACAATGATGATCTGGTTGCCATGCTGGCTAAAACGTTCAATCGTTTTAAGGCAAAATCTAATCGATCTGGCAAACCATTTGCTTCCAACGCTTCTATTGATAAGTCTAATCTTGAATGCTTTAAGTGTGGCAAGAAAGGACATTTCATGAAGGAATGCAGATCTAGTCAGCCTTCATCATCACAATCTGCCCCTAATCATTCTATTTTTCAGAAACCTGATGACAGCTATAAGGCTAAGTACAAGAAGCTGAAAGCCCAAATAGCTCTCATGGCTCAAAACAACTCAAGCAATAATAGTTGTATGATTGCCAAGACTGAAAAATGGGAAGAATCTGATGAATCATCTGATGATGAGGAAGAAGTTAGGGATATGTGTTTCATGGCACGTGAAGATCAAGGTCATTTGGTCAAGTCTGATGTTGAATCTGGTCGATGGGTGGATATAGTCATGAAAAAGGTTAGTGACTTGGTTTTGAAAGTAATGAGGAACAAAAACTGGACCTTTTGGTTCTTTTAGAGGCTGACATTTCATTTGTCGAAACTGTGCGTTCAGAAAGCCTAAAAATGTTTGAAAATAATGCTTCTGAACTGAACGCCAATCAGGCCAGACTAAAAGAACTGAAAGATGTTCATTTGGCTTTAAAAAGTTATCAGTCTATGGTTGCCACTTTAGAGTTGGAAAAAGAAGAATTAAAAACCATCCTTGAAAAAGAACAGAAAATAATTAAATCTTGGATGAATGCACCAAAACCAGATGCTGCAATTAAAAATACTTTTGCAAATCAAAGAGCAGCATATGAATCTGGTGATCTTCACATGGCATCTATAATCACTGATTTAGATGCACTTCCAAAGGAAATGAAAAACCTTGCACAGTCACACTCTTGCTTCCCTATATGGAGCCTTCAGATACACTGAAGAGAACAAAGCTGAGAGAGCTGTGGCTGAGCAAGATGCCAAAAATCATGCTTCTACCAGTTCAGTCATGGTTCAGAATTCTGAGCCACATGGGACTGCTCTACTATCTTCTGAGAGTGATCATTCTGACTCGATGAAGAAGATGGTCTCTGAAATGTTAAAAACTGGTATTTCTGGTAATGTAACACATAGTTGTGATGAGGATGACAATGATGATCTGGTTGCCATGCTGGCTAAAACGTTCAATCGTTTTAAGGCCAAATCTAATCGATCTGGCAAACCATTTGCTTCCAACGCTTCTATTGATAAGTCTAATCTTGAATGCTTTAAGTGTGGCAAGAAAGGACATTTCATGAAGGAATGCAGATCTAGTCAGCCTTCATCATCACAATCTGCCCCTAATCATTCTATTTTTCAGAAACCTGATGACAGCTATAAGGCTAAGTACAAGAAGCTGAAAGCCCAAATAGCTCTCATGGCTCAAAACAACTCAAGCAATAATAGTTGTATGATTGCCAAGACTGAAAAATGGGAAGAATCTGATGAATCATCTGATGATGAGGAAGAAGTTAGGGATATGTGTTTCATGGCACGTGAAGATCAAGGTCATTTGGTCAAGTCTGATGTTGAATCTGGTCGATGGGTGGATATAGTCATGAAAAAGGTTAGTGACTTGGTTTTGAAAGTAATGAGGAACAAAAACTGGACCTTTTGGTTCTTTTAGAGGCTGACATTTCATTTGTCGAAACTGTGCGTTCAGAAAGCCTAAAAATGTTTGAAAATAATGCTTCTGAACTGAACGCCAATCAGGCCAGACTAAAAGAACTGAAAGATGTTCATTTGGCTTTAAAAAGTTATCAGTCTATGGTTGCCACTTTAGAGTTGGAAAAAGAAGAATTAAAAACCATCCTTGAAAAAGAACAGAAAATAATTAAATCTTGGATGAATGCACCAAAACCAGATGCTGCAATTAAAAATACTTTTGCAAATCAAAGAGCAGCATATGAATCTGGTGATCTTCACATGGCATCTATAATCACTGATTTAGATGCACTTCCAAAGGAAATGAAACCTGAAATTATTTTTCCTAAAGTTTGCAAACAGAAAACTGTGACTGATAAGGCTCAGGAACAATCTGAGGGTAAATCTAAAACAGCTCAGACAACTGTTTCAGAAAAGAAGGCTAAAACCAAAAAGCCATCCCCTCAGACTTCATCTAAGGTTACAAAAGGCCAAAAGAAGAAGAAAATTATCTCCCCCACTGAGCCTTCTACCTCAGATTCAGGTAAGGCTCAGGTGTCTAATGAAGAATCAATTTTGTTAAGGTTAGAGAGTCAATTTCAGTTATTGGCTAGACAAGTGCAGAGTTGTAATGCACGTTTAAAAAATGTTGAAACCACTCCTCTTCAACCTAAGCAAAATGCAAAACCTTTTTCCAAATAAATCAAGCAAAAATTTGAGAAGAAAAAGGTTGAAACCCTCATCAAACCAACTGTTTTTGTGTCATCTGAGATTATGACTGAGATCCCCTTTGATCCTTCAGTTCCTTATAAACCAAAGAAATCTGAGAGTGCTAAGGGAGAGTCTAGTGAACCCATCACGAGATGGGTTCCCAAAAAGAACTAATCTTTGTGTTTATGCAGGGAGACCGAAAGAAGAATATATGGTATCTTGACAGCGCTGCTGGCAGAACCATGACTGGTTATCAAACCCTGCTGGAGGAATATAGGGTGCAAGAGGGGCCCTCAATAACATTTGGTAATGATGAAAATGGAAAAACTGAGGGATATGGTATTGTGAATAATGGACAAGTCAAATTCACACGTGTTGCATATGTGAATGGTTTGAAATATAACCTGATCAGTGTCAGTCAACTGTGTGATGATGGCTTCAAGGTATTATTTGATATTTCACAAGGCACCATATTCAACATAGATGGAAAGGTAGTATTGATTGCACCAAGAAAAGGAAACATTTATATCATTGATATGAATAGTTCACCCACTGAACAATGTTTCTACACAAAGGCAGATGAAGACACAAACTGGTTGTGGTACAAGAGATTATCCCATCTGAACTTCAAGAATATTAATAAGTTGTCTAGAAAACAACTTGTTGATGGGATACCCTCAATATCTTTCAATAAAGACAAGCCATGTCCAGGTTGTGAAATGGGTAAGCAGAAAAGAGCTTCATTCAAAACAAAGCAAAGTTTTAGTATAACTGAACCTCTTCACATGCTTCACATGGACCTCTTTGGACCAGTGAATGTTCAGACTAGAGCGGGAAAGAAATATACCCTTGTTGTTGTTGATGAATATTCAAGATATTGCTAGGTAATTTTCCTCAAATCCAAGAGTGAAGCTGCTGCTGAAATCATTGCTCTCATCAAACAAATTGAACTCAAGCAGTTTGTCAGCTCAGAAGTGACAATGGCACTGAATTCAGAAATGCCACTCTAGAGTCCTGCACTGAAACTGGCATATCTCAGAACTTCTCCTCAGCTCACACACCAGAGCAGAATGGTGTTGTAGAAAGAAAGAATCGTACGCTGATTGAAGCTGCTAGAAGTATGCTAAATGAATCTGGTCTTCCCAAGAATTTCTGGGCTGAAGCTGTTGCAACTACTTGGTACACTCAGAACATATCTGTCTATGTCAAAAGACACAAGAAGACAGCCTATGAAGTACTCAGAAATAGAAAGCCTAACATTGGATATTTCCATGTATTTGGATGTCCAGTATACATTCTGAATGATTCCAGTCATCTTGGAAAATTTGATGCAAAAGCTGATGAAGGGTACTTCCTAGGATATTCATCAAATCACAAAGCCTTTAGAGTCTTTAACAAGAGACTTGAAAAGGTTGATGAGTCAATTCATGTTACCTTTGATGAATCTAATTCTGCAATCTTTAAGAATTCCATTCCTGAACCACCCTCAGAAAGTCCAATAAGTTTTGGTGATTCTGATCCTATTGCCGAATCTGATCAGTCACCTAAACCTGTTTCTGAACATCTCAGTTCAGAACCAATTACAAGCAAGTCAAGCAACATTCCATTCTATCCTTCAATCAGTTTTAAACTACCTTCTGAACTAACTATTGGATCAGATGTACTTGCTGCTTCACCTCAGATATCAGGTTCCACTGAATTACCCCAATCTGAACAGTTTCATGATGCAAATCATGATCTGCAGGAGGAAGATGATGAGACAGAGGTAGTCTTTTCTGAAGCACCTCCTAAAGTAATTCAGATGAGTTCTTGCACTGATATCATAGTTCATCCTGGTCAATACACTAAGTGGACAAGAGCACATCCAATCGAGCAAATCATTGGAAATTCCACTAGTGGGGTTCAGACCAGAAGAGCCACAAGCGATCAATGCTTAAATGTCAGCTTCTTATCACTAATAGAACCGAAGAAGATTGACGAGGCTATGAAAGACCCTAGCTGGATTGAAGCCATGCAAGATGAGCTTAATCAGTTTAAGAGGAATGATGTTTGGGAACTTGTTCCTTGTCCTAGTAATCTAAAGAAAGAACCAATTGGGACAAGATGGGTCTTCAGAAACAAGATGGATGAAGATGGTCACGTGATTCGAAACAAGGCAAGACTTGTTGCAAAGGGTTACTCACAAGAAGAAGGAGTAGACTTCGATGAAACTTTTGCACCAGTTGCTAGACTAGAAGCTATCAGAATTTTCTTAGCTTTTGCAGCTCATCATGAGTTCAAAGTCTATCAGATGGATGTTAAAAGTGCATTTTTGAATGGTGAATTGGAAGAAGTTATGTATGTGCATCAGCCACCAGGGTTCATAAATGAAGAAAGACCTCATTGGGTGTACAGACTAAACAAAGCTTTATATGGTCTGAGACAAGCACCTAGAGCCTGGTATGATACTCTTACTAAACATCTTCTAAAAATGGTTTTAAAAGGGGTGTAATAGATAGCACTTTATTCATATTGCATGATAAAAGTGATATCTTACTTGTACAAGTTTATATTGATGATATTGTGTTTGGGTCTACAAATAACAAAATGTGTGAACAGTTTTCTAAAATAATGTCATCTGAGTATGAAATGAGTATGATGGGTGAACTGACATATTTTCTAGGTCTTCAAGTGAAACAAACCGGTGATGGTATTTTCATAAATCAAGAAAAATATGTCAGAGATTTATTAAAGAAATATCAATTCGACTCTGTCTCATCAAAAGATACTCCTATTTCTGCACCATTAACTTTGGACTCAGATCCCAATGGAATCGTGGTATGGTGGGATCCCTCATGTACTTAACTGCTATTAGACCTGACATAATGTTTGCAACATGCCTTTGTGTAAGATTTCAGTCTGATCCCAGAGAAGCACATGCAAATGCTGTGAAAAGGATTTTCAGATACCTTAAAGGTGACCCCAGACTTGGTCTTTGGTATCCCAAAGGCTCAAGTCTAGATCTAATGGGTTATTCAGATTCTGATCATGCAGGTTGTAAAATAGATAGGAAAAGTACCACAGGTGGTTGTCATTTCCTAGGCGGCAAATTGGTTAGTTGGACAAGTAAGAAGCAGACTGCAGTATCACTCTCCACAGCTGAAGCTGAATACATTTCTGCAGCCAGTTGCTGCGCTCAGATTTTGTGGATGAAGAACCAACTAACTGATTATGGTGTTAAGTATACAAAGACTCCAATATTTTGCGATAACACCAGTGCCATTGCCATCTTTCACAATCCTGTCATGCACTCCAAAACCAAGCACATCGACCTCAGGTATCATTTTATTAGAGATCACATTATTAAAGGTGACATTGAACTTCATTTCATTCCCACTGATAAGCAACTCGCTGATGTTTTTACAAAACCCTTGGATGTCAAAACGTTTAAACATCTCATCAGTGAGTTAGGTATGCTAAATCCTGTATAGCATCACCTCAGGGGGAAGTGTCAAATATTTTTATGTTTAAAAGAATTTTTCTCTAAGGGGGAACTTTGCTTTCAGGAAAATATTTTGTCTGAAATGCTTCAGAAATTCTGAAATGATCTCAGAATAATTGTAAAAACTGAGATGGTTCAGATTCCTTTAAATCTGATCATGCTCAGATTTTGTATGTTATTTCAGAAATAAGTCAGTCCTTTATAATGTATTTTGGATACTTGGTCGTTGTGTGTACACGTGAAGGTTACTGTTTAACGTTTGAATAATGATGCTTTTTGCTGACGTGTCACACAAGTTGCGCCGTAAATGGAAAGTAATGATCACTTTTTCTTTAAAGTGTTGAAAAGTTTTGTGAAAATGTGGGGTCATAGCCGTCGTTGCATTAAATGCGGACGTATACCCAAAATTATTTTCGGACTTCAAACCCGATCAAAACTGATTTCATTAAAATAATATTTTTTTGGGGTTTGAATTTCAAAATCAATTTTAATTTATTTATTTTGGAAAACCCTTTGTATTCCATCATAAATATAAATACCTTTTCGAGAACAATTCCTTCATTTACTTCTCCTTACATTTACTCTCAATCATCATTCTCTCTCTATTCTTCTCATTCCTTCATAACTCCAAAACCCTAAATTAATCTTTCATATTCAGTTTTCCCTTGTAGAAATAATGGCTAAAGTAGTCAAATCTCTAATAGCTTTCGAATACACACCATCCAAGGTAGTCAAGGCCAGTGCACAATGGCCAAAAGGGTTCGAGCCATCGACCCTTAGATTCAATATGAATAATTTCATGGCCGCACTGAACGCCAAAGGCAAAACTTTAATGGGGAGGATAAATAAATTTCTTGAACAATCCCCTCTCCATTACGCCTTAACTGCAAATCCTCAAGTAATGTATCATAGATACTTACTTGAATTCTGGTATACTGCTACTCTGAGCAAGGATGAAAAGTCATTGCTTTTTCTTTACAAGAAGGCACTAAGCAGTATATCCTTTCACTTGATGGGTTTCGGGAGGCCCTTCATTTGAACTACTTCCCTCTTCTTCAGCCTATGCAAAAAGGCTTAAAGGAGTTAATTTCAGGGAGGTACTGCAGGCCACTGGTCATAATGACATGGTTGATGCAGACGGCAATCTGAAGACATCTGGACACATCTTTCTGTCTGGATTTGGAAATTGTTGGAGATATTTTTGGACTCAGATTGTCGAGTGCCTAGGAGGAAATTATGGTGGATTGGACCAGATTTCCTTAACACAAGTAGAAATTGGGTATTACTTGTGGCATGGGATTGAGGTGGACTTTGCTGAGATACTTTTCTCTCAGCTGGTAACAAAATTAAAAGGGAAAAGAAGTCCACATATCTCATTCCCTAGATTTCTGAGCATTTGCTTCATGAACATGCTTGGAGATGCGTATCATTTGGAGGGGCTTGAATCTTCAGTGACGGAGTTCTGCAGGGATCTATCAAAGCTATCTACTTCAGATCCAGAACCAGAACTCTCCGCTGCAATGCTTCAGGTAATTTCTAAAACTGAAACAGCACGACCGGCTGGCTCAGAAAGGTTACCGAGCGGGTCGCAAAAGAATGCGAGACCCATTGGTGCACCTGGTGGTCAAATGTTGAAGTTGTTTAAAACCCCAACAACTTCATCTACCCAACCACCAATTCCCTCCTCCACTGACCAACCCGAGGATCTCCCAAAAGATCCCTCAGGATCTCCAAAGGGCTTATTAAAACGTCGTAAATTTAAGCCGTCCTCACAGCCCAAGGACATTAGTACCGAAGCAAACCCCTCTGGATCTTCCCAACAAGAACCAGAGGAATCGAGTCTAAAGGGAAACCCACAAGCAGCCATCTCCAAAACTTCTTTAGGAGAAGATGGTGAAGAAAATATAAGTGTGTCCGCCCAGCACACAATAGAGTCCGTGTCTGTACGCGCACCCCCTGTAACTTCACAAATCTCACACTCTACTGCAGCATGAATTGATGAAGTCTTTGGTGTGACACCACCTGAGACTGAGATTCCAGACTCTACGGCGATGAAGTGATTCTTGATGATGGTACGAGAATCATTAAGGCAATCCCCGTGTCTACTGTCTCTGGCGATGAAGCTATGGCTGAGCCAACCCATAAATCTGGTGACGATGCATCTGCAGCAGCAGTTGTTGAACCAGAAGCTGGTTCAGGTACCAGTGATCTGAACCAGGGCATATCTGATCAGACTGCAGTTTTAACTGACCTCTGGGATGAAGATGAGCCACCTCAAGGGAATCTTGATTCCTTTGCTGACTTTGAGTTTGATGAGGGCTTACTGGAGGAGAATCAGTCTTTTGATTCTGAGCCAACCTTCGGCCTCACAAACGTCCAACCTCCCCCAGAAATCCAAAATTTACTTGTTGAACAACCATATCGCCAACCTGAAACTTCTCACCAACATCCATATTTTCCACCTGGCTCTACACCTGCCTATGTCACTTCACCACGTTTTCAACCACAACTCGAACACTTACACCCACAAATTCACCAAGTGCCAAGGCCCATTAATTATGATGGTGAAACTGAAAAGAGCTGGACTCTGCCACTGAATCTGAGAGTCCAACTGAAATGCAATTGGAAAAGGCATTAGATGGGCTTGGTAGAATTCCCTTTGTGGCTTCTGTTTCTGCACAACCACCCCCTCCTTTGAGTGTAGAAGCACAGTTAGAGAAACAACATGCCGAAGTCCAAAGCCTACTTCTCAAGGTAGAGGACTTAACTAAATCTCTAACTGCCAATACTAGTTCATTGCTGAAATGAAGGGTGCTCAGATGTTTCTTGGCACTGAGTTCACCAAGGTTGCTGGAAATGAGGGACTAGTAAGTGGGAAGCTAAACGAGCTGGTGCATTCATGTAATAAAATCAGTACAGCCATCAGGGAAGCCTTCAGACTGGCCAAAAGAGATGTGCAAGCTTCAGTTGTTGCGAACTTGACATCTGGTATTGAATTGATAAAACAAGAAGTTATGGCAGTCGGGAAGGAGGTGAATGAGTTGGTTAAAAGACCAAGTGTCAATGAGAAAGAACTTGGGTCTTCTATTAGTGTTGATGTGATTGAGAAGCTGAAGTCTGAGATATCTCAGAATCTTGTTGCTCAGATTTCAGCTTCTGTGGCTGAAAAGGTTGAAGAAGGGGTCAGAAGGATGGTCTTAGAACTCACCAAAGATACTTCCAAGAAGGTAGATAAGGCTGTTGCTGAAGTTCAGAAATCTGTATCTACTCTTGATGAAGTTGTTAAGGGCCAGTCCAAGCAGTTAGATGAAATTCTGACCCTTCTCAAGAAAGAACATATTGTTGCTCCTCCTCCCCCTGCTTCATTTACTGAAGAGGATAGAAAAATGCTGAAGGAACTCACTGAAAAAAAGACTCTGAACCTTAACTCATCATTCAGGTTAAGGGCTCAGTTCTCTACAATGGCGAAGGGCATTTCTGATTGCCTTCTGCAGCAGAGTTGGGAACCTCTGAAGGCCATCCAGACTGCTATTGATTTATATGCCAAGATGCCTTCTGAGGTCCCCAAAGGGGGAGATGTGCCTATTGGTTTGCTCTCCAGCACTCAAGAATTAATAGAGGCAACCAAGAAGCAGACTGAAGTACAATTTGGTAGTGCTTCAGTTCAGGGGGAACAGATTCAGAAATCTGAAATACAAGCTTCTGAACCTGCTAAGAAAGATAAAGGCAAGGCCCTAGTGGTGGATGAACCAACAAAGAAAGAATCTAAGGGTTCTGGTTTGGTGGTTGGTGAGAACGTTGATGAACATGGTTATCCCATTCATGATCCTAATGCTGATAGCAAGAAATTAGAAGCTTTGCAGAAGCAAGTTTCTAATCAATTCATTATGTGGAGGGAAAACAAAGAAAGAGAAAGGGAACAACATCTGAAGATGGGGACCCTTGATCATATTAATGCTGCAGCTCTTGGTCTCTCTCTGGAAAGATATCTGAAAATCAAAAATGATCCAAGAGTGCAGAAAGCTGTTGTTGATATGCTCGAATATGAATGTGGGATGATGTATTCACATCTGGAACAAAAGCTGGAAAGTCTCACCTTCAAGTTGTCTATTGAAGACTTGGTGAAAAATAGAGAAAAGAGATGGCAATCAAGAAGAAAGAAATTCTGGCTGGAGTTCTGAAGGTTGAAAAAGAATTATCAAGACCACCCACAAAGCCCAAAGTGACTGGACCAAGGTCTTCAAGGAAAAATATTCGTGATGTTGACCTATCTACCTTCAAGCCAATGTCTGATGATGCTATTGAAATTGAAAGAAAACATGAAAGGGATCAGTATGAGCATTATATGAAGCATCGATCTCATCCAGCTAAAATAGTTGATATGGAAGTAACAAAAGCTGATGGATTGAAGCTTTTTGACTTGGTTGTTAAAAGAGAAGGAAGGGCAGCTGAAGAATATCATCAGGTTTCAGTGCACGAGTTTGGGATTTTAGAGCATAGGGAGATGATCCAGATTCTGAGGGGGAAGCCAAAATCTGCTTTGAGTGGTGCATGGTTATCAAGAATACAACAAAAGATGCAAGCGAAAGTAGAGATTGAAGGCAGATTGTTTGGAAAGAAGGATCACTCTCCACTGAAGAGGAAACCTACTGAAGCACCTTCTGGTTCAAGGCCTGCCAAGAAGTAGTTCCTTTTCAGATTATTATTTACTTGTATAAATATTTGCAAATGTAACAAACACTTCAGTTTGTATATATATGTTACATTTTGTAGCTAACAAGTAGATGATAGGTTTAAGTTAGAAAAATCACAAGTAAAATTCTGAGACATCAATGATCTATAAGATGTACTTAGAAAATTTTTACAACTTAAACAAAAAAACTTGCATTTCAGACTTACAAACATGTATAGATAGAAGTCTGAGATGCATGCACTATTTCAGAACAAATAGGGGGAATTGTTAGGTCGAAAATCGACCAAGTATAATTTGTTCAGAAATAGCTGAAGCTCAGTGAAGAATACTTGTACAGAATTCTGAAGTCGTTCAGAATTAGTTCACTGAAGCTTCACTTCAGTTCAGATCAACGTATCAGAATACCGTTCAGAATGAAGTCAAAGACTGAAGTCTGAAGAAAGAGAATCAGCTCAGATGTGGAGCTCAGAAGTTGATTCTACCTGATCGAAAACTGAAGCATCTCAGTGTAAAAGTACTTACACACTTTTACACTGATTACGAGGAAGACTTTTTACTTTACATACCTTTACCCAGTTAATGGATTTAACTATTAATATAAGTACAAGGTAAAATAAAGGTTGGGAATAAGGTATGATAAGTCACATCAATTGACTTACATACTTAAACCTTAAAAGTACGCATGTAAGGAATTAGCTTTAATTCCTTAAATGCTCCCAACCATATTTGTACGATCTGGTCCACGTCATCATGGACTTGGTCTATAAATATAAGTCTTCTCACAACTTGCAAATAGCTTGAAACCTTAGCATTGCAACTTGTGAGATATACTCTAAGTAATCCTTACGAGTATTTCCAAGTCATTAGATCACTTGTATTTCTAGGTTGTTTAGATATTTACACTTAGGTGTTTATCTTTGTTCCGCAACAACCTTTGTATTTGTTTATATCAATAAATTCAAATACATTGAAAAGTACATCGTGTCTCAATGCTATATACTTGATCTATACATATTATTTATATAGTTTCAGCCCTTATTGTTTATTGCATTTACTTTCAGTACCTTATCGTATTGTTTATCCATATCTGGATCGTATTCTGAACTGGTCATCTTCCAGTTAGAACTACTTGCCAGTCGGGTATTAACCATCTATATTTGGGACTCACAGTAACTACCTCGTGCCGAAACACAAAGTAGGGTCGAACTACACTACTAAACTAAGAATGCGTCGCGTCCCCGGCAGCGGCGCCAAAACACTTGATGGTGGTTTCGTTTTAGTGTTTAAATTTATAAAAGTTGTACAAGTTATTATCTCGAAAACACACA
>CM067167.1:222881029-222914691 GCA_034093135.1 Erigeron breviscapus | reverse complement strand
GCTGAAGTTCAGAAAGCCATGGAACAAATAAAGGTGTCAAGGGAAACTGAAGCAATGATCCAGATGGCAAAACAAAAAGACAAATATAATGAACTGATGATGTTCAGGGCAAATGCCAGAAGGATCATAGGTGCTGAAATAAAATTGGCTGAAAATCACGAAGGTATGACCAAGTTTGAGGTAAAGTTGACCAGAGAGGGTAACTTTATTGATGAAAGGAAGAACACCTCAGTCCAAGCTTTTGGGTGGTCTGAACTGAAGGAGATTGGCTTGACATTCAGGGGGAAGACTGATGTGTCTCCAGATGTCAAAGCATTTTTGCACATTTTGTGTCCGATGCATCTCAATTAATGGGCTGTTTTGCTACATGTGAATAGTGACACGGGTTTAGAATAAACACGTGTGAATAGTGTCACGTGTTTAGACCAAACACGTGTTACTATTTACACGCGTTTGGAAGCCCACGAGTTTGAAGCCCAGCCCATTTCTAGCCTATATATAGTGTTCTTAGGTTTCGGTTTTAGGTAATGATTTTAGTTGCAACAGATTTCATTCACGGCAGGCTGAGGTATGCGCAAACCTCAGTCCGTAAGTCCACCATATTATTCAATTATCAAGAGTCGTCTCGTTGATTGTAATCCGTAATCATCGTAGATGTATTGTAAACGGATTTATTCATTGTAATCATTCGACTAATGATAAAGGAATCAGATGTATATCTCCTGTTCTTATTGATTTCGTGTTTGTCATTCAATTACCTCAATAACGATTATGTTTGGATTCCGCACTTACATAGTCGTAGGAATCTCGAATCGATCGATCACCCTGCACTTTCAGTGTCTCCAGATGTCAAAGCATTTTTGAAAAGAATTGAGAAGGTACGAAAAAGGAAGCAACAGATGGAGATTTCATTGGGCATGAGATCTCCAGATGCTTCACCTTCTCCAAAGAGAAAGGCACTAAAGATGCACCAGGACAAGCTTCAAAGAGAAGGGCCTGACTCTTTTATCATCTTACTTGTATTTGTATTTATTTTAAATCAAAGTTGTAACTTTTTATATGTTGATGTCTTGTAAATATAGTTGCAATTTTTGATTCACAAGTAAGTGATCAGATTTAGTCTAAGTTAGAACTAAAAGATAAAACTGGAACACTGATGATCTATAAAGTGTTTCCAGTAACTTAAAATTTTTAGACTAAGTTAAAAACAAGTGTTTTTCAAGCATACAAGTTGTATAGATAGAAGCTTGAAAAACCTTGCATTATTTCTGAACAAATAGGGGGAATTTGTTAGGTCTAGTTTGACTGGACCCACTCCAGACTTAAAGACTGGAGCGTCACTGAAGATTTGTCCAGAAATAATGGAAGACCAGTAAGCATCTCACTTGTATAGGAAATCTGGAGTTCACCAGATTTCAGCTTACTGGACTTCACTCCAGTCCAGATCGATCCTACTGAAGACATTCTTACTGAAGTCAAAGACTGAAGTTTGAAGAAAGAAGACTGACAAGAAGTGGAGCCCACTGACAGTCTTACCAGATCTCCTGACTGGAGCTTTGTCAGTGTTCTAGACCTTACAAGTCTGAACACTGATTATGAGGAATTGACTTTTGCCTTTACACACTTTTACACGGACAATTCATTTGTCTATTGATAAAAGTACAATACGTGTGTAAAGGTGGTTGGTTAAAAGGATGACAAGTCACGTCAACATGACTTTATCCTTGTACTTTAACCAATGCATTTAAGGAATTAAAGTTGTTTCCTTAAATGTATGCAACCATATTTGTACGGCATAATAAATTCACTGTTGAATTTATTTGCCTATAAATACCAAGTCACATACCTCGTCCAATTTACTTTTTTGCATAATTGGTGAATTTGTCTAAATACTCGATCGTAACAAGGAATACTTCACAACTTTAAGTGTTTCGATCAAAGGAGAATATTTAGCAAATATAGATCATTTGTGATTCATAGGTTGTTAGGATATTTACATACTTGTAATATCTTGGTTCCGCAACAACCTTGTATTTTATTAACATCATAAATAAAATACACTTGAAAATTACATTGTGTTCCACCTTTACATTATTTATTGCTTTAAGTCTTGTATTACTTTATTTATATACTTGCATTTATATTTAAGTAATACTAGTCCAATCTAGTGCATACTTGACTTGTTGTATTTGTACAGTAGTGGGTTAAACCATCAAGTGAGGGACATACATGTGATTATAGTGTTTATAACCTCATGTAGTTAGTGGTGTTTAATTATAATGTAGATACTTATGGGTGACATGTAATTAGATATAGTGAAAAGAAATGGGTTATTATATAGTAATTATGAAGATTAAAATATGTGTACTAACCCAAAAGAGGGGTAGAACAATGTAACATACATGAGTAAGGATTCATTGAATTGGTGTGACTTGACTAGAAACTAGAAAAGTTTAAAAGCCAGTTAAATGTGTGCATTTAGTTGTATACAGACGAATTGTATTAAGTGTTCAATTTATAATGTGTTTTTAGTTTTGTTTGATGTGATTTTGCTAGTTGATCAAGACTTTAAACAAAGCAATAAAATTAATGTGAGTGGATGATTCTATAGCAAATAAATCGAAGCAGTATCACGTAATTAATGGGAGAGTTGGTTTTGTGTGCTAGGTCCATAAGTCAAAAATTATAATAAAATTGGGCTTTAAGTTTTACGTAGGCTCATCTCAACGGGACTAATATGATTTGTTTTGCTGCCATAATTCGAGATATATATTTATAATACGTACCGCATGAGATTAATTATGTAAAAACAACGAATAAAGAAAACCCTAAAGAAGAAGCGGCAGAAAACGCAGCAAGATTAACTAGGCTTGAGATCATACGACTTTTCATCCGTGCAAGTTCCATAGTGTTTGAAGGTAACAACCGATTCTAGTCTTTTAAATAAATACTTCAATTCCCGAGTTGCATGTGGTTGATTGAGCCTTAGAGTGTCGTTGTTAGTTTCTGTCTAGATCAAGGTTATGTGCAGTTAATATATTGAGATGAGTTTATATGGTATTAAATCTTAACTAAAGTTTGTTTCGATCATGTAAGTATATAATGCAGACAATTAAAAAGATTGATTGGTGTCAATTAAGACCCACCACATGTTTTAAGAGTTTGGGATTTAATAACCAAATTAGATATCAAGTTGAGGTAAGTTTGATCTAGGATTTACGATGTGTATTATACATATAGGCAGTTTTATAGTTAGTTGTTCGTTAAGATTGAGTTCTAATTTAAACACTCAAAATAATGCTTTGAACGTTGAAGCATTGAAGGAATTCAGGTTTCATGAAACTGAGTTTGGAGTACAAAACATAATGTAGTTTTGTGTTTTGGTGTTCCTACGGATTGATGGTAACATCAATCCTAGTGTTACTATACGTACACGCCATTATGAAAGTAACTAACGTTTGTCGAGTCGAGTTTTTGATCATATAAGGTTCGAGGTTTAATAAATATAATTTAGTTATTACTACTAGCTGAGTCATTCAAATGTTCTTATTGCCAATGGGGTTGGTGGCCCATTGGTAAGGTCTTTGACCTTGGGGGATCCACCTGGGTTCGAGTCTCACTTCCCACATTTGTGGGGGTGGATTAATAGGGATTTTTCGAGAGTCCTGAGTTTCATCTCAGGCATGCGTGTAATTTAGGAGTAGGAGTAGATTAGAATGCCGTTCTAAAAAAAATGTAAAAAGTATGTATATATAGTAATTATATCATATATTTTTTTCAATTATCTAGCAAGGTTCGATGTTTAATGTATTTGGGGAATTGAAGTAGTCTTCAAAGTTCAAACAACATATTGTTAAGAAAAGTTATCACAGGGTTAGACTAGTGGCATTAATTCAAACATGAATTTACGGCAAGATAATGTACAGATATAACTTTAAATATTTTACGAAATATTCAAAAGTGGGTTCTAAAATTAAAACAATCATATATTCTAAATTATTGAAATTCTGGGGACATAATTTTTAAGGAGGGGAGAATTGTAACATCACGAAAACATATAATCAAGACTGGCTCCTAGGGACTAGGGTAGGCAGCCTAGGCCCAAGCCGAGGGCCCAATACGCAAGGGGGCCCAAAAAAACTTAACTCTTCAGCTTTGAATTTATGGAAGTAAAAAGAAGATCACAAAGGCCAAAGTTTGATTACACAGCTAGGCCCAAACAATTGGGATTTGTTTCGTTTGAACATAAGAGACTGGGATTTCTAACAATTTATTTTAGTTTCTTTACTTTCTTTTAATAAAAAATTGGATTTAATTCCATTATTTTAGATTGACTTTTAGGTATGAATGCATGGAAACCATAGTTTATAATCTTTAACCATATTTATTTGTTATAATATTTTATTGAATTATTGTTATCATGTTTATATTTTATTATTGACTTTTTTTTTTAATTTATAGATTATAAATTTAGGGGCCCATTTTTTGTGTGTGCCTTGGGCCTTATTTTTTTATGTAACACCCCAAGCCGAGGCTCGGAATATCACGGGAATCACATAGCACCAGGTGGAATTACAATAGAACAAACTAAATGCAATTAGAGGATTCAGTGAATCCATACAAAACGATAAACAAGTAACAAAATACATAAGGCTCAAGTCGTCAACAGGAATTACAAAAGAGCATCAACAGAAGGTTAACGGTTCTAAGTACAATGCAAAGAAGGCAGATGGATCCTTGATCCATATAGTCCAAGTCCGGGTTCAACAGCAAGCTAAACAAATCAGTCAAACTCCATGCCTTGGAATAACTTGGATACCTGAAAAGTGTACTAAGCATAGTCAACACAAGGTTGGTGAGTTCGTAGTAATGGTTCGTAAGGAACCAACATCAATAATCACAATATAAGAATAGAGGCTAGACATGACTTACAGTGAGCCTATACATAACACAACATCGTCCAACAACAAGATTACACAAGACAAGTAAATGTGTAAATAAGGAATGCATAAATGATATGTGTATCAATGCAAGTGCCGGAATGCATGAATAAGCAAACATGCCTATCCTATGCGTGACCTTCAGTCACCTATGCAACGATACCCTTCTGCCATCGCAATGGACAAGGCTGTATCTCAAAATCATCGAGATATATATGTCTATATACTCGGGGTCAAGACTACATCCAAAATGGGTGCATACATCTATGCACCAGGATGCCGGCAAATCCCCTGCCGAGGGTCCAACAATAATGTATGCAATGCTTACAATCAAATGTAAATGCATAAACGTAAACCAACAATCGATATACGATGAATATGAATCAATAATCAATATTCGCCAATCCTGAGTCATCAATCAACAACCGACAATCATAAATCAATAATCACCATTCATCAACATCAGCCATTAACCACAATTTATACCAACTATACGAACATACACTTCAGAGGATTCTACTTTCTTCAAGTCCCAGATGCTTATATATAGGGTCACCCGCAGCCTTCCCACCACATCTAAAACCCAAATGAAAGCATAACCGACTTCCATGTAGGTACGTCTATCCTAATAATAATGTAATACTTAACCAAAACATAAACCAAGTCAATCAACATACGATGAACCATAAACTAATAAATCAATAGTCGTCAATCATAAACTAATAATCAATAGTCGTCAATCATAAACTAATAATCAATAATCGTCAATCATAAGCCACTAACCACCATTCAAACCAACTATACGTACATATACTTCAGAGGATTCTACTTCCTTCGAGTCTCAGATGCTTATATATAGGGTCACCCGCAGCCTTCCCACCACATCTAAAACCCGACGAAGGCATAACCGACTTCCATGTAGGTACGTCTATCCTAATATTACTAGATACTTAACAAATATAAACTAAGTCATTCAAACGTGATAATCATCTCAACAATTCAATACTCAAATCAATTTAACCAATCAAACGAAAGGAACCATCACACCAATCCAACAACTAAAACAATCAATCAATCAATAAATGCAAGTAAACACGCCAAGTTTACACTTTTCAGCCCGGATCTCAAGCGAGTAGGGAGATACGAAACTCACCTTGATCGGCAAAGAAGCTTAAGTCGAGTTAATAAAAGATTAATAACGAGTAATAGGATCCGCACGGCCACAACCTATAAATATACATCATAATACCATAATGTCAACTATACAATCTTAAACAAGTTGGGTTAGCACAATTAGGTCAAATCGCAAACCCTAGACGCCTTTACAACTTAAACGAGTAAGAACAAGACACTTTGACTCGACACTTTTTGAAAAGGAAGAAGGTTCATATAAAACGAGTGTCATAACATGAAACTAGACTCTCCTACGATTCTAACGATAGGTCATACGACTTATTTGGACTTACGGATCAAAAGTTATTGACGTTTGAAAACTGACGCGCACACATTCACAGTAACAAACCACTGCGCCGCAGTGAGCCAATGCCAAGCTCACTGCGCCGCAGTGAGCTAATCTCGAACCAACCAGCCCCTAGCCACTGCGCCGCAGTGGTCTAGCCTAAGCCACTGCGCCGCAGTGGCCCAGTTCTGGTCCCAGAAGCAGCAGCTGCAACAAGTGCAGGAAAACCAACCCAAAAACCCTTAAACTCGACCCAAACCAACTCAATTCGATTTGTAGGAACTTGTAACTTAGTTTGAAGCATAAATAAACATCATTAATCATAAATAAACATAACCCAAACCACAAATCCGACCAAAACATCAAAATCACACCAAAACCTTCAAACCCTAATTGAAACCCTAATTTGACCCAAAACAAGATTTAAGCCGATTTAGGACTTGTAAATGTTCAAGATGACTAGAAATGCATGGACAAACATAAATAGAAGTAAATGGGATGAATTTGACTTACCAAAACCTTCACCTAGTCTCTAACCCGAATTTGACCCGAAATGGCTAGAAATCTTGCACTTTGAAACCCAATTTTTGATATGTTGTTAAGATGAGGTCGATGATGAAAACCCCAAACAAAATCTTGCTTAATTCCCAATATGTGAGATAGAAATCTAGAGAGAGAGAGAGGTATGTGTTTGTGTGTGTTTCTTGGAGGAGAAAAGAGAGAAAGATAGAAAGATAGATAGAAAATGAGAGGGGGAGAAGGGATAAGGAGGGAGATTGGGTCTTGGGTGGCTGGTGGGTTGTGGACTACCCACGGGCCGACCCGCTTCTCATCCCAAGCCAAATTACAAACGTTAGGCATTTAAACACTGATTAAAACATATTATCGACCCGACGAATATACCACGTTGTCATTTAATCACAAAACGACCCAACTATTTCATTAACTTAAATTGTTAGTCAAATTGCACGTAAAGTCAAACGGTCAAATCTCACGGATGTTACATTTTAAACCATTCTCGGAGACGGGCCTGCATATAATAGGTGTTTTATGAAATGTGGGTAGCTCTTGAACTTTCATTTGCCTATTATTTATATTGATCATTCACATGTACTCCGATAGCTTGAATTGGAAAACTATGTTGTTGTGTTCTCACAAGTAACAACTATATTACAATTGATATAACTATAAATGAATCATCATAACACTACCCGGGTATCACCCGGGTGCTTAAGCTAGTAAACAAATATTAGATGGCATATAATAGAAATATTTCAATGTTTATAATATAAGTTTTAAAGATATAATATATAAAGAAAAAGAAGGTGCCAAATACGAAATCCTGTCAACCTGATCAAATTCAGGTTTGCAAGTATAAAGGGAGATTTTACTAGTATATAATATGGATGATGTAGTTTGTTTCCTATATCTAGCACTAGTTGGAAATTCTTTTTCTTATGTTTGCAGATTCATTGACAAAAGCATTGAATACAGTAGATATGGAGATGGAGATGGAGATGGACATGGATATGGACATGGACAGGGTCACAAGGCAAGCAATACTGTCTTTTTTAAATACTCAAGAGGACGACATCCATCTTGCTTTTGAGGAATGGAGAAAACTGTGGAACAAAAACTACGCGACACCTGATGAGGAGGAGACAGGATTCAAAAACTTTGAAGAAAATTAGCGTGCACAGCTTCGTATCGACATTCCATCAGCACCACTTTGGATGGTTTTGAACCATCTTGCGGAAATGCCTTTTGAGGAGCACTTTAATTACATCTGTAAGGACAACTCTTCTGGTCCCTACTCCACCTAATCCTTTGGGTGATTTGGTAAATTTGTTAGTGACGAGCGTCGACGCGCACGTAAGTAGTTCTTCTATCTATCTAGCTAATTAATTTACTTATTTTACTCATTCAACCCAACTTCTAATGATTACAAGATGTTCACTAATGAATAAATAAATGTTAGGTGATCCAAAAAAAGATGATACCAAAGAGGATGCTACTGTCAAACACCAAAGTACCCTGCTGCCTGTCAAACGCTCTAGTAAGTTTCTCTAGTTAATTAATTAATTACTTTAACTCCTCCTAATGATACAAGATTCCGTAGTAATGTTATGCTGTATCTTATTCTTTCTCTCTTTGCACATAACACCCATAAATAAATGTTAGGTGATGATGCCAAAGATGATACCAAAGAGGAGGACCAGGATAAATGCCAAAAAATAGGATGTAAGTGGTTTTACCCCGTTCAAGCTATATGAATACAAGCTAGATTCACTAATGCTAATGTATCTTTTCTCTGTAAATTACATATATGTTAGGTGGTGGCCAAAAACAAGTTTGTTTGCAATGACTGTGGAAAATGAAGAATCATAGGAAACATTTTCCAAGTATGTGAGTATGTGAATGCTGTCTATATGGGTATTAAACTTTCTACTTTCTTTTTCTATTTAGTGTAGAAGATATTAGACATTGTTGAAAGTTAATATAAACAAATTAGGGGCATTCAGTTAAGTAGAGCTTAAAACTGTGTTTTCTTTATTGCGGTAGTATCTATATTACACAAGTTTTATATTTTATGATGATATTATTGTGGAGATTTGAGCAGATGCAAATACTTACGCACACTTCAATGTTATGCTAAACTATATCAATTTGAAGTTAACTGTATTGATTAATGTAAATAATTAAGTTTGACGTTTAATTGATGCATGTACGTAGGTGTCTTGAGCGCGGATGTGTATGCTAGGTATTGTCGTTTGAGAGGATACAATGTGATATACATTTGCGGTACTGATGAGTATGGAACGGCTACTGAGACAAAAGCTTTAGAGGAAAATTCTACTCCTAAAGAAATTTGTGACAGAGAATAATGAGCAAGAGAGAAGGAAGGAGCAAGAGAGAAGGAAGGAAGCAAGAGAGAAGGAATGGAGCAAGAGGGAAGAACGGGAGCAAGAGAGAAGGAAGGGAGCAAGAGAGAAGGAAGGAAGCAAGAGAGAAGAAAGGAAGCAAGAGAGAAGGAAGGAAGCAAGAGAGAAGGAAGGAAGCAAGAGAGAAGGAAGGGAGCAAGAGAGAAGAAAGAAGCAAGAGAGAAAGAAGGGAGCAAGAGAGAAGGAAAGAAGCAAGAGAGAAGGAATGGAGCAAGAGAGAAGGAAGGAAGCAAGAGAGAAGGAAGGAGCAAGAGAGAAGGAAGGAGCAAGAGAGAAGGAAGGAAGCAAGAGAGAAGGAAGGAGCAAGAGAGAAGGAAGAAGCAAGAGAGAAAGAAGGGAGCAAGAGAGAAGGAAGGAAGCAAGAGAGAAGGAATGGAGCAAGAGAGAAGGAAGGAAGCAAGAGAGAAGGAAGGAGCAAGAGAGAAGGAAGGGAGCAAGAGAGAAGGAAGGAAGCAAGAGAGAAGGAAGGAGCAAGAGAGAAGGAAGGAAGCAAGAGAGAAGGAAGGAAGCAAGAGAGAAAGAAGGGAGCAAGAGAGAAGGAAGGAAGCAAGAGAGAAAGAATGGAGCAAGAGAGAAGGAAGGAAGCAAGAGAGAAGGAATGGAGCAAGAGAGAAGGAAGGAAGCAAGAGAGAAGGAATGGAGCAAGAGAGAAGGAAGGAAGCAAGAGAGAAGGAATGGAGCAAGAGGGAAGGAAGGGAGCAAGAGAGAAGGAAGGGAGCAAGAGAGAAGGAAGGAAGCAAGAGAGAAGGAAGGAAGCAAGAGAGAAGGAAGGGAGCAAGAGAGAAGGAAGGAAGCAAGAGAGAAGGAAGGAAGCAAGAGAGAAGGAAGGGAGCAAGAGAGAAGGGAGAGAGCAAGAGATAAGGAAGGAGCAAGAGAGAAGGAAGGAAGCAAGAGAGAAGGAAGGAAGCAAGAGAGAAGGAATGGAGCAAGAGGGAAGAACGGGAGCAAGAGAGAAGGAAGGGAGCAAGAGAGAAGGAAGGAAGCAAGAGAGAAGGAAGGAAGCAAGAGAGAAGGAAGGGAGCAAGAGAGAAGGAAGGAGAAGAGAGAAGGAAGGAGAGAGAGAAGGAAGGGCAAGAGAGAAGGAAGGGCAAGAGAGAAGGAAGGAGCAAGAGAGAAGGAAGGAAGCAAGAGAGAAGGAAGGAAGCAAGAGAGAAGGAAGGGAGCAAGAGAGAAGGGAGAGAGCAAGAGAGAAGGAAGGAGAAGAGAGAAGGAAGGAGCAAGAGAGAAGGAAGGAGCAAGAGAGAAGGAAGGGAGCAAGAGAGAAGGAAGGAAGCAAGAGAAGGAAGGAAGCAAGAGAGAAGGAAGGAGCAAGAGAGAAGGAAGGAGCAAGAGAGAAGGAAGGAAGCAAGAGAGAAGGAAGGGCAAGAGAGAAGGAAGGGAGCAAGAGAGAAGGAAGGAGCAAGAGAGAAGGAAGGAGCAAGAGAGAAGGAAGGAGCAAGAGAGAAGGAATGGAGCAAGAGAGAAGGAAGGAGAGAGAGAAGAAGGAGCAAGAGAGAAGGAAGAAGCAAGAGAGAAAGAAGGGAGCAAGAGAGAAGGAAGGAAGCAAGAGAGAAGGAATGGAGCAAGAGAGAAGGAAGGAAGCAAGAGAGAAGGAAACAAGAGAGAAGGAAGGAGCAAGAGAGAAGGAATGGAGCAAGAGAGAAGGAAGGAAGCAAGAGAGAGGAACAAGAGAGAAGGAAGGGAGCAAGAGAGAAGGAAGGGAGCAAGAGAGAAGGAAGGAGAGAGAGAAGGAAGGAGCAAGAGAGAAGGAAGGAGCAAGAGAGAAGGAAGGAGCAAGAGAGAAGGAAGGAAGCAAGAGAGAAGGAATGGAGCAAGAGAGAAGGAAGGAGCAAGAGAGAAGGAAGGAAGCAAGAGAGAAGGAAGGAGCAAGAGAGAAGGAAGGGAGCAAGAGAGAAGGAAGGAGCAAGAGAGAAGGAAGGAGCAAGAGAGAAGGAAGGAAGCAGAGGTATTTTGAAAGGGAGAGGCCAAGAGAGAGAGATCCGAGAACCCCTGGTGGGACCCAAGCGAGAGCAACAAAGGGAAGAGAGAGAGACGGAGTGAGAGTAAGGAGGGGAGAGAATGGCAGCCGAGAGTGTAAATCCCTCAAGGTAGGGAGAGCCATTCTTGCCCTAACCTAACTAGAGCTAGAGCTCCTCAAGGAATAAGCCCCAAGGCCCATTGGCAAAAGAAATTATGGTTCTAAGCCCTTTTATCTTACCCTTGGACAGGAGTGGGCCGAGGCTGGCTGATCCTCTCCAATCTCTAATGCAATGTAACTTAAATATATATATGTATATATATACATACATAAATAAATACGTACATAACAAGAGATAGTAAAAGAATTCGTTAAGGATGCTTCCTGATGAGACTATTTCCTACAAGAATTTATGAGAGTGTTCTGGCTCATAGCTATACTCCATGCCACACTCGTCATATATGTACAAATTACTTATGATTGAATGAATAGCATCAAAATGAGAGAGAAATATGACTATTATTCTCGAAGATTCTATACCTATATTGGGTCAGATCCTTATAAGGAAGGCCCATATCTGACACAGGCCCAAAATACAATGTAACCTAATTGGTTGCCTATAAATATCTAATCAATGGATGTCAGATTTATTCTACATTCATTCATCACATTTACAACACACACTCATTCAATCATCAAAAATATACAATATCCTTCTAGAGAGAGAAAACCAAGAGCTTTCTCACTCTAGGTTATCCTTTTATCACCTTAGGTTCGTTAAGAACTTAGTAGGTTTGCACTCTCAATTTGAGGAGATTAAAAGGATAACACGGTTAAAACCCCATTATGATTGAGCTCAACATCTCATGCTCAAACATTGGCGCCATCCGTGGTTTTACTGATTACTGGACGGTTTTTTGTTGTTTCAAAGCAAAAATCTTCATATTTGTTCTTGTTTGTTCTTTAGTTTCATATGGCTGAAGAATCCACTCCAATTTCCCAGGTGGTCTCTTCCGGGTTAGGGATAAGCATTGATGGAGGAGAATCTCCAGTGATAAATCTGGAAAATTCTGATGATGGCATTCAAAGAAATTCAATTGAAAAATTCCCAGAATTTGGTTCTAGATCTGGTGAAATCTTGACAAGTGCAACAAATGTTGTTTTAGGTGATGGATCTAGATTGCCACCCAAGGTGAGCTTTGGATCTAGCCTTGGTTCTGGTAGTGGCAGTGTTGGTTCAGTTTTCTCCACACCTTCACCTTCTATATCTCCTCTCATCTCCTTGTTTTCAACACCCCCACCCAACACTTCTCCCATCAATGCACTCTCTTCACTTTCCTCTGGTCCTGGTGTGATAAACTCTCAAAAGAGCATAATGACTTCCACCATGGCTAGTTCTTCCTTGGTGGGAGGTCAGGCTAGTTCCTCACAATCTGTAACCATTCAAGAAAGTCATTTGTTAGAGTTTATAAAATTAGCTGCCAAAGGCACTCAACAGGTACAAGCACCACCACCTACTCCAGCCCCAACTGATTGGTTCTCCCAACTTTCTGCTGCTTTAAGGCCAGCTCAATCTCAGCCTGTTCCCCAACCTCCCCCACAGCCTACAGGCATGGAGTCTATAATGAAGTTGTTGGTGGAAGAGCTGAAGAGGCAAAAGCCAGTTGAGCCTGTTCCTGAACCAGTCAACCCGGCGAAAGAGTTATTAAAAATGTTAAAGATAGCAGCGGGAGAGGAAGCTGATGAGCAAGCGAGAGTGGCCAAGGTGCCAAAGTCAGCTACGAAGTCGAGGTTTTGTGATTGGGTGGCAAATTATGCTTTCCCGGATGGTCAGAAGGTCCCTACCATTGTTGGTACTTATGATGGTACTAGGGATCCGGAAGATCATCTGGCAATCTATGATCAGGCTGTGCTAACAGAAAAGTGGGTGGAACCCGTGGCTTGCCATTTGTTCCCGGGCACCTTACAAGGTTATGCCTTAGAATGGTTCACTAAGCTTCCTGAGAAGAGCATAAAAGACTACCAAGATTTGAAGGAAAAGTTCATAGCTCAGTTTGTTCAACAGAAGAAGCGTCAAAGAAGTCACTTGGAAGCTCACCTAATCAGACAAAGAGAAAGCGAGTCACTAAGGGATTTCATCACAAGATACACCGAGGAATGCCAGAAGATACATGGACTTCCGGAAAGTCAACAAGTCTCGGGTTTTACCTTGGCACTGCTCCCTGGCGAACTCCAGGATGATCTAAGCAAGAGAATCCCATTGACGTTCAAAGAAGCTATTGATAGGGCGTTCGATTTCATCCGCTCCAAAGAGTTTTTTTTTTTTTTTTTTTTTTTTTTTTTTTTTTTTTTTTTTTTTTTTTTTTTTTTTTTTTTTTTTTTTTTTTTTTTTTTTTTTTTTTTTTTTTTTTTTTTTTTTTTTTTTTTTTTTTTTTTTTTTTTTTTTTTTTTTTTTTTTTTTTTTTTTTTTTTTTTTTTTTTTTTTTTTTTTTTTTTTTTTTTTTTTTTTTTTTTTTTTTTTTTTTTTTTTTTTTTTTTTTTTTTTTTTTTTTTTTTTTTTTTTTTTTTTTTTTTTTTTTTTTTTTTTTTTTTTTTTTTTTTTTTTTTTTTTTTTTTTTTTTTTTTTTTTTTTTTTTTTTTTTTTTTTTTTTTTTTTTTTTTTTTTTTTTTTTTTTTTTTTTTTTTTTTTTTTTTTTTTTTTTTTTTTTTTTTTTTTTTTTTTTTTTTTTTTTTTTTTTTTTTTTTTTTTTTTTTTTTTTTTTTTTTTTTTTTTTTTTTTTTTTTTTTTTTTTTTTTTTTTTTTTTTTTTTTTTTTTTTTTTTTTTTTTTTTTTTTTTTTTTTTTTTTTTTTTTTTTTTTTTTTTTTTTTTTTTTTTTTTTTTTTTTTTTTTTTTTTTTTTTTTTTTTTTTTTTTTTTTTTTTTTTTTTTTTTTTTTTTTTTTTTTTTTTTTTTTTTTTTTTTTTTTTTTTTTTTTTTTTTTTTTTTTTTTTTTTTTTTTTTTTTTTTTTTTTTTTTTTTTTTTTTTTTTTTTTTTTTTTTTTTTTTTTTTTTTTTTTTTTTTTTTTTTTTTTTTTTTTTTTTTTTTTTTTTTTTTTTTTTTTTTTTTTTTTTTTTTTTTTTTTTTTTTTTTTTTTTTTTTTTTTTTTTTTTTTTTTTTTTTTTTTTTTTTTTTTTTTTTTTTTTTTTTTTTTTTTTTTTTTTTTTTTTTTTTTTTTTTTTTTTTTTTTTTTTTTTTTTATTTAGGGCGTTTTTCTCCAAAGAGACTGCCTCACTAGTAAGAGGTATCACAAAGAAAGATAAATCTGGGGGAGGATTGGCTAGTGAATAGTGGAGCCGGCATGACCAAAGGCGAGACGAACGTCGAGACGAATGTCTGGATGAGCGTCGTGAGAAAAGGTTTGGACCATACATCAAAGATGTACCAATTGTTAACTTGATCAAATGCCCTATAGAAATTCTGAACACTGAGACAGTGTGTGCTACTTTCAAACCTCCCTCACCAATGGCATTCAAGTCTGGGAAAAAGAACATGAATCAATATTGTGAATTCCATGAGGACCACGGACATGATACTAATGCATGTAGACAGCTAAAGTGGGAGATCAAGAGGGCATTGGACGAAGGGAAGCTTGAACACCTAGTCCCAGGAGCTAAGCAAGCAAAGAAGACCTTTGCATGGCAAAATAAGAGAAGACCTTTGCATGGAAAAAGAAGAGGGTGGAGGAGGATGATGATCCAGGAGAGCCTGAGGGCCAGGTATACATGGTCCATGAGTAAGACAAGACTCTAGGTTAGTATGGGTCCCAGCCTCCCTCCTTTGAGAATCATCCCTCTCCTTATGTAAGCTACTTTGCTAAGAAATATCACTTTATTTTAAATATTTTACTTCAACTATGGTTATGTTTGTTGGTCAGATCATGTATCCCAACCTTATCATTATCATTAATGAGATATCATTTTCTTTTCGAAAATATTTGGTCAATAAATTGTTATAAGAATATTTTGACTATGAGACAAGCTAAAAGGGTAATCCGAATGAAAATTCCAGAAGTCAAGTGCTAAGATGGAAGAAAGAATTCCTAGCCAACTTCTGACACGGATTATAAAAACCCAAGTACTTGTGAAGGCAAGACAGACAAACCAAGTGCCTAAAGGCTAAGACATACCTCATATGTATGAGTGGAAACTTCAAAAAGGATAAAAGCTACAAAGCAATCCCCAGCTAACACTTAAAATGATTTTCATCTTCCTCACCCATGAGGATAGACACTTCTAAGATAATAATATAAAGAAACAAAGCAATCCCCAGCTAACACTTAAAATGATTTTCATCTTCCTCGCCCATGAGGATAGACACTTCGTAAGAATAATAATATAAAGTGAACATCTAAGCTAAGCTTGGCTAACACTTAGAAAATTTTCATTTTTTCTCATCTACTTGATGAGAGTAGAGTGCTTCTCGCTGGAAGCAAGACACAAATTAAACAAAGTCTCACCAAATGTGAGTCCCGAGTGTAACAAGCCAAAACTGGGCCCGGCTAAACACTAACAAAAATTTATTCATCTTTTTATTCATTGGATAAAAAGGTAGGCACTTCTCATCGGGAAGTGATAATTTTATTCATCTTTTTGTTCATCGGATAAAAAAGGTAAGCACTTCTCATCGGGAAGTGATATTGATGAAGGGATAGCAAAAAGATTACTCTACATCAAATTCACGTCTTATTCATTCATTGGATGATAAGATAAGCGTTTCCTATTGGTAAGCAGCGCGCAGAAAATTTATTCCATCTTTTTATTCATAGAATATAAAGGTAAACACTTTCTACCCGGAAGTAACCATCCTCGCGAGTATTAAAGTTTTTAAGACCCAGACGTGGGCAAAAGTTAAAATAAAATAAAATTCAAAATGTAAAGTCCTTGTCAAGAAGCTCTTTACAAATTGAATTTGGGGGGACTTGACATAGGCAAAGCCTTGGCGAAAACTATAACTTTAAATGGGTCTAATGCTAGTTAAAGATCCCTTTAAACTTGTATAGCCGACAAGAGGGAAACTCCCTTCTTTCCATTCAACAAACCCTTCTCATTGTCGAGAAGGATATATGCTTGTTTCCATGGATGGTGTAGGGAGTACTCCCTTAGTCTTTCTGCCGATTCAAGGAATAAAGAGCAAAACAATAAAACTTTTATGTCATCATTCCCTCTCGTGGCTGCCGATTCAAAAAAGAAAAAGAAAAGGAGAATTACTCTTAATCACAAAACTCCTTTCTTTATTTATAAGAATTAATTCAAGAAGAAGAAAGGGAGCAAGAGAGAAGGAAGGGAGCAAGAGAGAAGGAAGGGAGCAAGAGAGAAGGAAGGGAGCAAGAGAGAAGGAAGGGAGCAAGAGAGAAGGAAGGGAGCAAGAGAGAAGGAAGGGAGCAAGAGAGAAGGAAGGGAGCAAGAGAGAAGGAAGGGAGCAAGAGAGAAGGAAGGGAGCAAGAGAGAAGGAAGGGAGCAAGAGAGAAGGAAGGGAGCAAGAGAGAAGGAAGGGAGCAAGAGAGAAGGAAGGGAGCAAGAGAGAAGGAAGGGAGCAAGAGAGAAGGAAGGGAGCAAGAGAGAAGGAAGGGAGCAAGAGAGAAGGAAGGGAGCAAGAGAGAAGGAAGGGAGCAAGAGAGAAGGAAGGGAGCAAGAGAGAAGGAAGGGAGCAAGAGAGAAGGAAGGGAGCAAGAGAGAAGGAAGGGAGCAAGAGAGAAGGAAGGGAGCAAGAGAGAAGGAAGGGAGCAAGAGAGAAGGAAGGGAGCAAGAGAGAAGGAAGGGAGCAAGAGAGAAGGAAGGGAGCAAGAGAGAAGGAAGGGAGCAAGAGAGAAGGAAGGGAGCAAGAGAGAAGGAAGGGAGCAAGAGAGAAGGAAGGGAGCAAGAGAGAAGGAAGGGAGCAAGAGAGAAGGAAGGGAGCAAGAGAGAAGGAAGGGAGCAAGAGAGAAGGAAGGGAGCAAGAGAGAAGGAAGGGAGCAAGAGAGAAGGAAGGAAGCAAGAGAGAAGGAAGGGAGCAAGAGAGAAGGAAGGGAGCAAGAGAGAAGGAAGGGAGCAAGAGAGAAGGAAGGGAGCAAGAGAGAAGGAAGGGAGCAAGAGAGAAGGAAGGGAGCAAGAGAGAAGGAAGGGAGCAAGAGAGAAGGAAGGGAGCAAGAGAGAAGGAAGGGAGCAAGAGAGAAGGAAGGGAGCAAGAGAGAAGGAAGGGAGCAAGAGAGAAGGAAGGGAGCAAGAGAGAAGGAAGGGAGCAAGAGAGAAGGAAGGGAGCAAGAGAGAAGGAAGGGAGCAAGAGAGAAGGAAGGGAGCAAGAGAGAAGGAAGGGAGCAAGAGAGAAGGAAGGGAGCAAGAGAGAAGGAAGGGAGCAAGAGAGAAGGAAGGGAGCAAGAGAGAAGGAAGGGAGCAAGAGAGAAGGAAGGGAGCAAGAGAGAAGGAAGGGAGCAAGAGAGAAGGAAGGGAGCAAGAGAGAAGGAAGGGAGCAAGAGAGAAGGAAGGGAGCAAGAGAGAAGGAAGGGAGCAAGAGAGAAGGAAGGGAGCAAGAGAGAAGGAAGGGAGCAAGAGAGAAGGAAGGGAGCAAGAGAGAAGGAAGGGAGCAAGAGAGAAGGAAGGGAGCAAGAGAGAAGGAAGGGAGCAAGAGAGAAGGAAGGGAGCAAGAGAGAAGGAAGGGAGCAAGAGAGAAGGAAGGGAGCAAGAGAGAAGGAAGGGAGCAAGAGAGAAGGAAGGGAGCAAGAGAGAAGGAAGGGAGCAAGAGAGAAGGAAGGGAGCAAGAGAGAAGGAAGGGAGCAAGAGAGAAGGAAGGGAGCAAGAGAGAAGGAAGGGAGCAAGAGAGAAGGAAGGGAGCAAGAGAGAAGGAAGGGAGCAAGAGAGAGAGATGAGAGTAAGGAGGGGAGAGAATGGCAGCCGAGAGTGTAAATCCCTCAAGGTAGGGAGAGCCATTCTTGCCCTAACCTAACTAGAGCTAGAGCTCCTCAAGGAATAAGCCCCAAGGCCCATTGGCAAAAGAAATTATGGTTCTAAGCCCTTTTATCTTACCCTTGGACAGGAGTGGGCCGAGGCTGGCTGATCCTCTCCAATCTCTAATGCAATGTAACGTAAATATATATATGTATATATATATACATAAATATATACATACATAACAAGAGACAGTAAAAGAATTCGTTAAGGATGCTTCCTGATGAGACTATTTCCTACAAGAATTTATGAGAGTGTTCTGGCTCATAGCTATACTCCATGCCACACTCGTCATATATGTACAAATTACTTATGATTGAATGAATAGCATCTACGCACAAAATGAGAGAGAAATATGACTGTTATTCTCGAAGATTCTATACCTATATTGGGTCAGATCCTTATAAGGAAGGCCCATATCTGACACAGGCCCAAAATACAATGTAACCTAATTGGTTGCCTATAAATATCTAATCAATGGATGTCAGATTTATTCTACATTCATTCATCACATTTACAACACACACTCATTCAATCATCAAAAATATACAATATCCTTCTAGAGAGAGAGAAACCAAGAGCTTTCTCACTCTAGGTTATCCTTTTATCACCTTAGGTTCGTTAAGAACTTAGTAGGTTTGCACTCTCAATTTGAGGAGATTAAAAGGATAACACGGTTAAAACCCCATTGTGATTGAGCTCAACATCTCATGCTCAAACAGTTAGTTACTGATTATCTTAATTAGGCCAATAAATCACTAATTATCATCTTTATGCAATTAATGCAGCTTTACTGTGATAGATGCTGTAAGTTTTTAGTTGACAGGCTAGTTGAGGGCTCCTGCCCTACATGTACTTACGATTCTGCACGAGGTGATCAATGTGAAATGTGTGGCAGGTTGTTAAATCCAACAGAACTTGTTAATCCCAAATGCAGGGTAAGTTTACTTCTCTTGTTTGATGTGAATTTGGACCTATACTTCAGCTAGACACAATTAAACTTATGTTGACAAAAAATAATTAACAAACTTCATACATGTATCTTATTTAACGACATTTTTTTGCTGCTTCTGAAAATAGGTTTGCAGAACCGTCCCTCGAATTCGTGATACAGAGCACATGTTTCTTGAGCTCCCGTTGTTGGAAGGTAAACTGCGTGAATATATCAGCAGAATGTCGGTGGCTGGCTCGTGGAGTCCAAATGCCATTAGTGATACCAATGCATGGCTCAAAGAAGGATTGCGACATCGTTGTATATCTAGAGATTTGAAGTGAGGTGTTCCTGTTCCTCTTGAGAAATTCAAAGAGAAGGTAAGGAAGTTGATTGTATTATACTCTGTATATAGTAACATTACTTTTTTATGTGTTAGTTAATGTTAGAGTCCCTAACCAGCGTCGTGGTTCTCTTACCTTGATTAGGTTTTCTACGTATGGTTTGATGCACCTATTGGATACATCTCAATTACTAAATGCTACACGCCTGAGTGGGAGGCGTGGTGGAAGAATCCTGAAAATGTGGAGCTTTATCAGTTTATGGGCAAGGATAATGTTCCATTTCACACTGTAAGTGTATTTATTTTAACTTTTATAAGTTGTATGACTTGTATCCCGTATGTGCAAAAACAATAACCCATTATATATCCTAAATGTCATGTACGGAAATACTGATGTAGTTCTGAAATTTTAATACTGGGACTCATCATCGCTACAAAGTTGCACACGTGTCTACCAGCACATACATCATACGCCATGCCTACTCTACATGTGAATTATCAAATCAGTTCTATAAGTACACTTAACTAAATTAAGTCAACAGAATACCAGTGGAACTTTTGGAAAGTTCTATACTACTAGTTTTATAGTTTATGAAGTTAACTTCCCCTTTCTTAAACAATACCCAATCCCACTAGTGCGTGGAGTATGGGTGAGATATGATGTAGACAATTCATACCCCTACCAATGGGTAGTGAGACTGCTTTGAAAAAGGCCAGCGGTCCTTTTCTATCTTTTAGATAGAACATGGAAGCGGCCTCTCTCCTTAGGCAGGGGTAAGACTGTTTGCATCTCAACCTCCCCCTTACACCGTCGTGGAATTGGGACTCAAAACCCGTGGAAAACGGCATTGGGTGTTACTTACATTTTTACTGCTTTGAGAAAGGCATCCGGGACTTATAAAGTGCCATGCTATGTTAACTTTCTATTTCACACTCTATATATGTTATATATGTTGATCGAGGTAACCAAAAGTTATTAAGGTGCATGTACAAAATTTCTCTTAATTGTTCTCTCATTTTCTCCAAGTCGCTCAGTAGATTTTTGCATTGTTACAATTGGTATGACTAATCCTGGTTTCAAGTCTAGGTTATGACTCATCTTGGGACTCCTAAATTGGACAATTATCAAAATTCGAAAGGATGTTGTTGATTGAGTAAATCCATTGTCTACCCATGAATGATCAATCTGGCCTAAATTTCGTCTCAAAATTTCCTGGTGGTTTAGATAATCAAAATGCCAAGAAAAAAGTGAAGATTGTTACTGGATAATTTCATGAACCAACCGTCAACTTATAGGTATCAATACAGTTAATAGAGTGTGAGTAACAATCCAAACATCATTCATTCATAGATTATCAATAGAAATACACACATGTAACTCTTTTTAAAGTGTTGGTGGTAGAATGATTGAAATTTAGGCTGTTACTTACGTTGTTTGTGGTTTTATTGATGCTCCATGAGATGACAGGGTCATTGTTCCTATTAATTGTAATTTAATAAATGAGATGATGTCTATTTTGGAAAAGTTTTCAGACTTAGGGCCTTTTAACAACGATTCCCTGCACAAGTTTTCGTTTTCAGTTCTAGTTTTTTTCTTGAAATCAGGAATGGGCGAGAGAAATCAATTTGGAGTAAGAATAGTTACCACTAAACTTAATTGACATCAACTTTTTGTAGTTTTATTCACTTTGAGTGTCTCAATAGGAGAGTCATCTAATGACATGAAACAATGATTTATCAGATCATGTGTGGTGATTTAGAATGGGCTCTGATACCATGGGATCAGGGGATCAATGGGGGATTGTGAATGATATAAACTTTTAAGTCACAAAGAGAACTAGGGAACAATTGAGAGAGCAAATGTATATTAACAATAAGAACTTCAATAAGAACTTCGGGTTACATTAAACATACATAAATACACATGAAGGGAAAGTCAGCTTATATGAAACTTTGCTCATGTCACAACTTAGGCTTGCCATTTGTTTTGGTAGACATATATCTTCAGCTTTGTGTCGATGATGTGCCCCAATCTTCTGGGTAAAATGTATATGAATTTCTTGATGTGGATCATAATTCTTTCCCTGTCAGTTTTGATCATATTATTTGCTAACTGATGAAATATTTTAAAATTCCAGATAATGTTTCCTTCTACACTTATTGGGACTGCAGAGAGTTGGACTATGATGAAGACTATCAGTGTTACAGAATACTTAAATTATGAATCAGGTTTTGTTCAATATCCGTTGGATTTATTTTTGGCTCTAGAAGTGTCCCTCAGATCTTTTGGCTTTTGGCTTCTTAGTTATACATGTGCTTACTAGTATTTACGTTCTGATACTGTGCATAGGCAAGTTCTCAAAGAGTAGGGGTATAGGAGTCTTTGGAAATGATGCCAAGGAGACAAAGATTCCCGTAGAAGTATGGAGATATTATTTGTTAACCAATAGACCAGAGGTAGAAAATTTGTTTAATATTTGATCAATAATGTGATATATCCTCGTTCTTTGCAATTTCCAAATTGTTTCTGATTTCTTTTCTCCGTTACCTTAATGTTTCTTAATGTCTAGGTATCAGACACGTTATTTACATGGGCAGATTTGCAAAGTAAGCTAAAGAACGAATTGATAAATAATTTAGGCAATTTCATCTACCGTGTCTTGAGCTTTATTGCTAAAGATCCAGGTTAGTAGATGGGATCTGTTGGAATTTAACTTATTTCAACGGTAGTACGATTTATTCTATTGTCAAATGCGTCATTGTCTTCTTCTGGTTTGCATCTTATGTTATCTCAAACTCATTGACAGAGTCAGTAAACGGGAAGGGTTCAGGATACAATTCTGTAATGCCTGATGCTCCCGGTGCAGAGTCACATGCCTTGACAAAAGGATTGGCAGACAAGATTGGTAACTATGTTGACCAGTATGTGGAGGCCATGGAGAAGGCAAGTGATTCTATTGGGATATATAAACATTTTGTTGTACTTCTTTATTTTTTGAGGAAAAAAATAAATGTCTGTTCGGCAATTGGTACAGGTCAAACTAAAGCAAGGATTGCAAATTGAAATGAGTATTTCTGGAGAGGGAAATGCATATCTTCAAGTAAGTCCACTAATTTAGACTATAGTTAATCACCTCAGGTCAAAAGGAAAAAGGGTAAATTCATCAACTCTCAACCTTTTCAATCCACAACGAATGCGATTTTGTATTTTTTTTTATGTAGGCCTGCCAATTCTGGAAGCTATACAAGGAAGATCTCCCTTCTTGTTCCATAGTCGTGAGAACTTCTGCGGGAGTAGTTTATCTTCTTGCATGCCTTTTAGAACCTTTTATGCCATCGTTTTCACTTCAGGCTAGTAAAGTTTCACTTTCTGTTTTGAAGTTTTTTGTGCATACGCATGATATTTCTGTAAGAGGTCATCTTTTGGTCCCTTAAACACTCTTTTTAATGTGTTGATACAGATACTCAAGCAGCTTAACATGTCCGTCGATGAACTATCCCTTTCTGATGATGAAGGGGGTGTTTTAAAGGCCAAAACTCTTTGGGAGATCATTCCTGTTGGTCACAGAATTGGGACCCCTAATAAGGAGTTATTCTCGGAATTGGTAAATTTATTTTCTTCTTGTGTTTTTTGTAGACGTTTCTTTAGCTCGTTTTGTGTGGTCTAGTGACTAGTGGCAGCATTTGCTTGAACATATATCTTATAATGTGCAGATAGATAAAGACAGAGATGAACTTAGGGAAAAGTTTGCTGGAAGTCAAGCTGACCGTGCTGGCCGGACTGTAAACTGATGAACAGTTTGTTAAATAACATCCAGAATTGAAACCTAAAAACTCAGCGTAGAGCTGTAGTTATTTTACTTTAGGGGTCATCATATTTTAGTTTTGTTTATATATCATTATTAGTTTCTATTGCATATTTTTGGTTTAATCATATATCAAAGTCACATATTATGTAGTAACATCTTTATAATTACCTGTTTTGACCTGTTACCTAACATTCCTCAACCCACCCATTTTAACCCCTGTAGTACAGAATAACCAAACGCATACAATGAGAGAAAACAGAAGAATAAACACATACCTTCTAAACCTATCCAATCTTGTGTGCAAATCAAAGATTGTAAGGTATCTGCAGTTAAGGAGCTTCGATGCTCATCAAGAACTCTACCATCAGTAATATCAAAAACCGAATTTAATGGAACATTCGATTTGGAATTCCTAAAATGTTTCTCGCCATCATAGATAACACAGGATAGCGAGTATGTACTTTCCACCAGTTTAGTACATTAAAATCACAGGAAATAACGTCTCCCCCAAGTACTTATCAAGGTTTGATTTAATATTTTGTCCTTGTGACGTTTCATGGAGGAAACGGTCAAATCCTGTCAAGCGATCTCGAGTATCATTCCCACTGTTACTTCCCCAACTTGGCTGTGCGAAGCTAATGTAGAGTACATATCATGCCCATTGTAGAGTACTCGTCAAATTTAGTTTTCATTAATAACAAGCTTCTTTATTCATCTCGGCTCTTACACCAGTCAATCAAGTTTCAATGGATAGAACAAACCTCTGGGAAATATATATTTGCAGTTGCAGTTGGAATTTTGGTTGCTGCAAAAACTGTAGCAACATAAAAGAAACAGATTTTCTGCTCTAATCAATAAACATTATTTTGATGAGATTTGCTGCAAATCTAACTTCAAATAATTGACCATTACATAAAAGAAACCAATTTTCTGCTCTACTCTTGCAAACAATATTTTGTCATGGACCGGACAACTATCACAAGTCATTGAAAATAACTTCCGGTCGATGTCCCATTCCATTAATATTGACATTATAGCTTCAGAGACCATGTCGACCATTTACTTTAATTGCGAATACTTACAAAAATTGATTTTTTTTTTTGAACGGCCAACGAAATATATTTATTAATATCTAGCAAGACGATAGTAATAAGGTACCAGTACAACCAAGATTACAACCAAAGATCTTCATACAAAAAAGCACCATATAATAGACCACATCAAACTAGAAAAAGGATGAGACTTGAAATCTAATCCAGTCCTCCCACCCCAAAGAAGAGATCTTGCCTCTAGTCTTCATCCACAAAAACGTGAGGGCTTGGACCTCACTTATCACCTTACTGGTAGTAATTGGGGCAGCATCAAATATTACACGGTTACGCTCCAACCAGAGAGACCAGATTGTGGAGAGGATAATGGCTTGTAGCATCTTTTTCCATTTAGTTGTTCCCCGAACAAACTTATGCACCTCCAAGAGGTCTTTTATCCCAAAAGGAAAGAAAGATGTCACCTTACACCATTGCATGATAATGTGCCAAACCTGCTGAGCAAATCTACAAAAGAGAATAATATGCTCCACAGTCTCTTCGTGCTCCTGACATATAGGGCAAATGGTTGAATGAACCGGGATGTTTCTATGTTGCAGCGCGAGCAATGTAGGCAGCCTGTTTAACTCTGCCCTCCACGCGAAAATAGAAACTTTTGTAGGCACCCAATTATTCCATGAAAATTGAAAAGGAGGAGGAGAAGTTTGGAGTCGGGACTTTTGCAAATGACTCTTAACACTCGACACTGAAAATTTATTGCTACTATCAACTTCCCATACCCAGCTGTCCACGTTATTTGAAAGTGAGCAGCCACTCATTAGTTGAACGAGAGCTGAAAATTCCCTTAGTTCCTCAGTGTTACTAGGACGTCGTGACCAATGAAAACATAGTCCATTTGTGGGAGAAACACGATCATCTATTACACATTTTTTATTGCGTTCCAATGCAAATAGGGTTGGGAATTGGACTGCCAGAGATGAGTTTCCACACCAAAAATCCAACCAGAATAGAATGGAGCGACCATTGCCCAGAATACCTCTGATTAACATCTCCAAGTTAACCCCCTGTTGTGAGAAAAATCCTTGAATCTTGACAATATTAGTCCACGGCCCAGGCAAGGACAGCCTGGAAGGAAGAAAAGACCACGAATGAGAATTGTGATGGATGGACCATGTAACTGAATGCCACAAACTGCACTTTTCAGTTTTAAACCTCCACCACCATTTTGATAATAACGCCATATTCATCTCACGCAAAGAACCTAATCCAATCCCACCATAAGCTTTTGGTTTGACCACATTTTCCCAAGCAATCCATGGAATCTTTGAATTATCCAAAGATCCACCCCAAAAGAAAGACCTGCGCAATTGTTCCAGCTGATTAATAACCTGCAAAGGTGCTTTATATAGTGAAAAGTAATAGGTTGGGAAGGAATTTAGTACCGACTTAAGTAGTACAACTCTTCCACCAAAGGACAGATGTCTAGCCTTCCAAAGGGAAAGTCTGGAACGGAAGGTGTCAATAACAGTCTTCCAATGCTTTACGTGATTCATGTTTGCCCCAACTTGTAAGCCAAGGTATTTAAATGGGAGAGAACCTAAACGACAGTGAAGTAATTCAGCCATGGAATTCAGATCCTGATGGTCAACTCCAATCCCAAAGAGGCGACTTTTATTAAGGCTAACTTTCAAACCCGAGGCTAAATGGAAACACTGCATTATTCTACGCAGATTGAGAACATTCGATACACTCCATTCTCCAACAAAAATCACATCATCAGCGTATAGAAAATGAGATAGAAGAGGACCATTAGTAGCACACTGAATTCCATGCAACGCACCCGTGTATATTGCTCGATTAAAGGCCGAGGTGAGAGCTTCCATTGAAATGATAAAAATAAACGGGGATAGTGGGTCTCCCTGGCGAAGGCCACGAGAACACATGAATTCTTGTGTTGGTGATCCGTTTACCAGAACAGCTGCACAGGCTGAACTGAGAATCCCAATTATCCATTGCCTCCATTTAACTGGGAATTTCATTTGTAATAGAACTGAATCCAAGAAACTCCAGCTGAGAGAATCAAATGCTTTTTCTATATCCATCTTGAAAATCAAACCCTTATTCTTTGAGCGATTAGCTCATTTAGGATAAGGGGTCCATCAAGAATATTTCGGTTGGTTAAATAAGCAAATTGCTCAGATGAGATGACAGAATGAATGACACGTTTAAGACGCATAACCAACACCGTAGATATAAGATTACTAATATAACCCGTGAGACTGATAGGCCTGAAGCCCGTTAAGTCCACACGGTCAGAAATTTTAGGAATAAGGGCAATAAAAGATGAAGACGTGCCAGGAGAGAAGGTACCTCTGTGGTAGAATTCCTGAAATACATTATGAAAATCATCCTCAAAAAGATGCCAACATCTCTTTAGAAAATAGAAATTGTACCCATCCGGGCCCGGTGCCCGATCTCCATCGTAATCATTTAAAGCTTCCTTAATTTCCGACTTAGTAAAAGGGAGCACCAAAGAATCAGCATCATGAAGTGATAGAGTGGGCAAATTGTAACACTTTAGAGATGGTCTTGATTGCATTGACTCCACAAATCTAGATGAGAAATAGTTATAAACTTGTTCTTTGACAGTTGCTGGATGTGACACCCATCTCCCATCAACAAAAAGACCATTTAGTCTATTATTTGTGATGTTAGAATTAATAATACCATGAAAAAAAGCACTATTCTCATCCCCCTCAACTGCCCACCTAGCACGAGATTTTTGCCTGAGATCCTGGATGTCCATAGTTTCAGGATGTAGGATCTGATTCAATAATTGACCGCGACGCTCCACATCCTGCTGCGAGAGCGGCCCCAAACTTGTTTTGAGTTCTATCGCAGCAACCTCTCTCTTGAGTGCATCTATGACCCCAGCTGTTGCTCTTTTGTCTGCTACAATCCAATTCTTAATTCCTTTCTTTAATCTTCTAAGCTTAACCGAGAGCGACAAATCAGCAGGTCCATTGAACGAGAAATTAGAGCACACGGATTGGACCAAATTAATAAAACCAGGCCTCTCGAACCATGAATTATAAACACGAAAGGGAATATGACCGTAATCTGTTGCCACCATAGATAATAATATAGGCCGATGATTAGAGTATTTTTTGTCGAGGACCAAACCAGAAACATTTGGCCTGCTAGTAAGAAATTCCATATCGACCAAAAATCTGTCGAGTTTGCTTGCCTTTTGCCCATTATCACATACATAAGTGAATCTAGCTCCCCCCAGCTGAACGTCAATCAAATCAGCCATGACAATAAAGTTGTTAAAGAAATCTGCTTGGGCAGCCACAAACTCCGAATTCATCCTATCACCCAATGATCGAACCTCGTTGAAATCCCCCATAAAAATCCAACTGCCCGGAAAAGAGTTTTTTATATGAAGAAGTTGTAGCCAAAGATTTTTTCGCAAAACCGGGTCATTTGGAGCATAAACATTCACCACATTGAGTAAGTCCCCCGTAGCGCGTAAAGAGCCCATCACCACCAAATAATTTTTGTGTTTTAGAACCCCAATCTTTGAAAACTGGGTTGGATTCCATAGGGAGATAATACCCCCAGAAGATGGAACCAGTCCATTTCAAATTTACTTCTACCCTAAAAAGAAGCCATTCTAGAATATGAGACAGCTGATGTTTTAGATTCTTGAAAAGAAATAAAGTGGGATACCATGACTGGACCTTAGACCTCTAATCCAATTGGCTTTATGGGAGCCGCCAATTCCCCTAATATTAATTCATTGGGGAATAACTATATCACCTTCACCAATAATCAAATCACTAACCTGGTCCTCAAAACCTTTGAGTTCGAAGCCCGTAATGTTGCCCATTTTAAGAGTTGCGTTAGTTTCCTTCTTGGTTTCCGCAGTCACATCCATTGGTTGGTCATCATTGCAAGTAGATGTAACATCATCATCATGTCCCCATGCAAATTTGAAAAATCTTTAGACCTTTCAACATCATGTCCCGATTCCCGGTGTCCAGAGGAATTTTCCGGGCAAGATCCTCAAGAACACGACGGGAGGAATAGTGAGAGGAGGCTGCCATGTATCAGAATCTTGCACGACCCAAACTTTAGATTTCCCGTCAACCCAATCCAACACGACTTCTTTGTCCAACCTTAATCCTTAATTTGTCATACAGACACCATGGGAGTTATCCCATGAGAACTGGGTCTCCAAAATCTTCAAACCCATATTAGAGGCAATTTTCTCATAGCTAGGTGGATCCATCACGAAGGTGAAATGGAACACCCCAAAACTTCAATCTGAAAGGAATCTCTTGACCAGACCAATAAATTACAACTGATGTAAAATGACTCTTCCAAAAATTATTAGCATCTTTTAGAAAAGTTGCAACAACATTCTTATCCTTAAAAAGTTATCAAAATGTGCAAACCGCCCACATACGAAACAGCAACATATATTATTGAAACTAACCATTGTTTGCCAGCAACTTCAAGATGTCATTAATAGTGTTTAGATTAGCGGCCTCCGATCCCCAAGAACAGCTCTACCCAAACAGTGTTCTGGGTAGAGGTACTCTTTCTTGTTTATATGAATGGTCTGTTGGTTCAAGGAACCCATGAAAGCGTCCTTGTAGGAAAAACCACCGCATGTAGTATAAGCCGCTGAGGCCACCGAGGCTGCTTTTGAGGAGGAAAGGGCTTTTTAGGTAGGACAGAGTAGGAAATACATGGGTTGATGATTTTTGTCGAATCGGGCCAAATTGACTTTGAGAACAGCACCATTCCATTTGATTGAGTTGAGCAACACTTCCATGGCGAAAGGGTTCTCAACATCTTTAAACTTAACGAACCCAAAATAATTTTTCTGCTTGTCCATTCTCTTAGAGACATAAGAATCACAGATCTATCTGACCATATTTATCAAAAAGTCTCCAAAGTTAATTTGTTGTTTGAGCAGATCTCCGGGAGGTTAGAAACGAAGAATGTGGTTATAGAAGATTTATCAAAGAATCGGAAGTCGTTAGTGGAGTTCTTTTTTGCGGTGGGAAACGTAGACCCAATCGTCTTCCCCACCATTCCGGCCTGTGCCGATCTTACGACTATCTTGTAGCACCATCCTAAATATGAATGTTCACTTACGAACCGGTAGTTAAAAATTAAATTAGTTAAAATTGAAGGGTTTTCTCATTAATCTTGAATCTGTCTTACAACTTTTGGTTGATGTATTTATATAGAATTACTTCTAAGTAAATATAGAAACAATAAATAAAATGGTTTTTTTGTTGTCTAAGTTCTCTCATTCTAACACTCCCCCTCAAGTTGAATATTGGGATTACCAAAATTCAACTTGCTTAGACATTTGTGAAACATTGACGTTCCCACTGCTTTAGTTAGAATATCAACAATTTGATCTTCAGATTTAACAAATGGCAGCTTGATAATCCCGTCTTCAAGATTTTCCTTAATGAAATGACGGTCAACTTCCACATGTTTGGTTCTGTCATGTTGTACCGGATTTTCTGAAATTTGAATAGCAGCTTCATTGTCACTCATGATCTGGATACTTTCTCTTGGAGCAAAACCTATTTCAGATACAAGTTTTCTTAACCATAACGCTTCTGCTAAGCCTCTGGCAATACCTCTAAACTCAGCCTCAGCACTTGACAAAGAAACAACCTTTTGCTTCTTACTTTTCCATGTAACAAGATTACCTCCTACCATAGAAAAATATCCTGAAGTTGATCTTCGATTACCTTTATCTCCTGCCCAGTCAGCATCTGTATATATCTGAATTTTAAGATGACCATTAGCCTTAAATAACACCCCATGTCCTGTAGTCCCTTTAAGATATCTGACAATTCGTAAAACTGCATCCATATGATCCACTTGAGGTTGGTGCATAAACTGACTCACTACTCCAACAGCATATGCTATATCTGGACGGGTATGAGCTAAATAAATGAGTTTACCCACTAACCTTTGATATCTATTCTTATCAGCAAGTTCAGCTTCTGTCTTCATAAACAACTTCTGGTTAATAACCATAGGTGTGTCAGCTGGCTTACAGTCAACCATCCCTGTTTCAGCTAAAAGATCCAATATATACTTCTTTTGACAAATGAAGATTCCACGGTTTGACCTTGAAACTTCAATACCAAGAAAATATTTAAGATTTCCCAAATCTTTCATTTCGAATTCTGCAAACAATGCTTTCTTTAGTTTCTCAATCTCTTTTTCATCATTTCCAGTGATAATCATGTCATCAACATAAATTATTATACATGTCACTAGATTCCCTTTATGACTAAGGAACAATGTGTGATCTGAATTACTCTGCCGATATCCATACTTCTTCATGGCAAGTGTGAACCTTCCAAACCAAGCTCTAGGTGACTGCTTTAATCCGTACAAGGATTTCTTCAATTTACAAACTTCCCCGTTTCTGAAATCATGAGAAAATCCTGGAGGAGCTTCCATATAGACTTCTTCTTTTAGTTCTCCGTGCAAAAAAGCATTCTTCACATCAAACTGATGAAGAGGCCAACCTTGATTTGCTGCTATTGAGAAAAGAACCCTTATAGTATCTAATTTTGCAACTGGGGAAAAAGTCTCTGAATAGTCAATGCCATACGTCTGAGTGTACCCTTTTGCTACCAGTCTTGCTTTATACCTTTCTACATCACCATCTGGCTTATATTTGATTGTATATATCCACCTGCAACCTACCGGCTTCTTTCCTTTTGGCAAAATGCATTTATCCCATGTATCATTCTTTATGAGTGCTTCCATTTCATAATCCATAGCATCCTTCCACTTTTTCAATTTCAAAGCATGCTCTACTTTGATGGAATTTCTTCTGAATATAACTTTGCTGTAAATGCTTTTGCTTCTTTAGACATATTTCCCTCTGCAATATTGACATAATTGCCTACCGGATATCTGGTCGACCGAGAACTTCTTTCTGGAGAATACCGTTTGGCTGGTATTCCTCTAGTTGACCTTGGAGGAAGAACATACTTTTCTGGAATTGTTTCTGGAACTGTTTCTGGAACTACTTCTTCTACATCTTCTGGTTCTTCATTTACTTCATCATGCTCTAAATTTTCCTGCACTTCATTATCTGGAATACCGGTTTCATTCAAAGTATAACTCGGTGCAGAATTACTTACCTCGAATATCAGGCCTGGACTTATATTCGAATTATCACTTTGAGAGGAGGACTGTAAATCTTTATCTGCATTTGAAGAAACACTCGGAGTAGTCTGTATCTCTGACGAATATCTCAGCCAACTCATTGTGTCACTCTGTTCCTCCCTCTGACCACTGAGTTCCTGAGAGTAGAAATACTTGGTTTCCAAAAAATCACAATTCATCGTAGTAAACATACGACGAGTTTTTGGATTGTAACACCTATATCCTTTTTGAGTAACCCCATATCCCACAAATACACATTTTTCAGCACAAGGTTCAAGTTTATTACGATACGACTTTGGAATATGAACAAAAACTGTACATCCAAACACTTTAGGTTGTAGAGTAAGAACCGGTGGAAGCTTATGATATTCATTGAGAACTTTCAAAGGGGTTTTCATATTTAGAATCTTTGTAGGAAGTCGGTTAATCAGATAAGTAGCGGTAGCTAAAGCTTCTAGCCAAAAACTTTTTGGAACTAAGGACTCAATAATAAGTGCCCTATTCATTTCTAATAGAAGCCTATTTTTCCTTTCGGCCACCCCATTTTGCTCTGGAGTATGAGGACAAGAGGTTTGATGAACTATTCCCTTGGATTGAAAAAATAAGTTCATTTGTGAGTTTACATATGTTGAGTCCCAATGTTAATTGTAAATATAATGATGACAAATCTGACCTATAAACACTTAGTAATCTTTTGGTTCGTGTAATCTGATCTGGGTCAGACTAAGCTGACACAGCTTACGATCTATCTCTGACCCAGATCACGCTTCATACTTTGTAATTGTAAAATCTTATGGAAGCAAGTGTTATTCAAGCTGCATCAACAATGTGATAGCATTCAGTCCAAGTCGAAGAGGAAGATTGAAGATAGAAGACCAAGCTGTTAGTGGAAGACAGCTTGGGATTAGCAGTCAGCTTGGAAACACTTAGGCAGATTGGTGTTTTGACAAACGGCCCAATCTGTGTCTGACAATCAAGTGAAGATAACAACCTGGATTGAAGATAAAGACAAATGACGTGACTAGGAAGAATCCTAGAATCCAGGTTGGTGGTTGGTTTTACATATGCGTGTCCATACTCTTATTGATTGATGAAGAATGTGCGTCAGTACGTGGGGGACCACAAGTACTATGAAAGGCACGATTGATTATTCCTTCATCATCCACTGAATGAAGAATACGTGGCTGCAACGGACACCAAGTGAAGGAGCGCTTTCGCCTATAAAAGCCTCATTCATGGATTGCATATGTGTGGCATTTCCTGAGAATCATTCTTCACACAAGTTTCTCTGCTCTTACGCACAGCTTAGTCTGTACGAGATCAGCTTGGGCTGATTCTCTTGAGCTGAAACTTATTGATTGTTGTTTGTCATTTCATAGGGTTGTTTAGATATCTATAGGCTATCTGTATTCCGCAACAACCCTGTAATTCTTTGTATAGATTATTTCTTAATAAAGGATTACATTTGAAAACCACAATCTGTGTTCAAGAATGTTTTTGTTTACTGCTTTACTGTTTTAATGATTCCTGCTCTTTACTTACTTGCTTGATATATTTAAACTGAATCTTAAAACGATTGTACTCAAAAGTTTGTAAAGATTAAGGAAAGTTGTATTCACCCCCCCTCTACAACTGTTCTGTGTACAATATACTTTGGTATATTGATACACCGTGGGACGTATCAATTGGTATCAGAGAAGGGGTTAAGAATTAACTTGACTTGATCCTTGCATATTTCCCTTTATTGTAAAGCATTATGTCATCATATATTGATAATGGTTCTTAAACCCGACCACCCATGTTTGATAAAGATGATTTCAGTGGGTGGAAAGGTAGAATGTCTTTGTTCCTTGAATCCATCGATAACAATATGCCTGACATCCTTAAGGATGGTCCTTATGTTCCTACACAAACCATTGTGGTAGAAGCTGTGGTCAGGGAAGGTCAACCAACCATTCCTGCCATGGTCAAATCTATTGTTAAGGACAAGGCAGATTGGGGGGATGAGGATAGGAGATTGGCAAACTTGGATGTGAGCTAGAAATTTCAT